>CM045884.1:69650891-69680891 GCA_025169545.1 Anguilla japonica | reverse complement strand
ATAATTGTATGTTTTTATATTTCTTTTTTTCCTTATTAAAAGCCTAACTAGGGACAGGAGTTGAAAACTAGCAATAGCTGTAATCTCTGTATGCGGTACATCAGTTACATCAACTTGTTTGTAACGAGTTGAAGTGGTACTATGTTAACTTGCATTGTCCCTACCAAATAAACTATATGAAATGAAATCACAACTACTTGGTTAAAATAGTTGCGTTTCCTGAAATAAAGGGCTGTGGGAAATGTATTGTGTTTAGTGTTTTGCCAGCAGTAGTTTAGCTCGCTGCATTTCAACCTAATTTAAGATGACTAACAGCATTTAAAAGCCGCCTAAAATTTTAACACATGCTAGCTAGATGACCACCCACAGTGGACTCTAATGAACTACTGAGCAGATCTTGCTCATTTATTTTGGATCCTGGCAATACCCCTTGAGTTCATAGTTTACAAGTGAAGGAGATTAGTTTACGCGGGGAACTTTTGCCTCTGAAAGGAACCCTTGAACCGTGCACGTGTCATACCTTGTGTTTGCTAAGTTTCATAATTTTAAAATTAAGTTCATATTTGTTTATGGAATTACATTTGAAAAACACTGAGGATAAAACACAGGCCCATAAAAATTAAACCCTCAGATTGTCCTCCCGATATATATCGAACACACGACAGCTTGGGCGCAATCAGGAACATCCAGCTGGAAAGCAGTGAACCGTTTCCTCCCGGACACACAGTTCGGTCTAAACCGTTCGGTGCATTCTGAGGCACCGTTCAGACGCAGTTCGCCGTATGTTTGTGGGCGTGTCCGGAGGGCGAACGGGAACGCGCTGCTAAATGATTCATCTTTGGCGGCGGCTGCCAGAGAAAGCTAATTAAGCACTGGGACTGAATAAGCAAAATGGAGCCAAATTAATTCCGGCCGGTGTTGGCGGTGCTTAATAAGGGACATTCACCATCAAGACCGTCATCGGTGCACTTGCTATTTTTATACACAGCCTGGCTTTATGGTATCCGTTCAGCGCCATTTTCACCCTGAGAACACGTTAGAAGATTAAATCCATCATTTCATTTTAACGTGATAATATACGTCAAATTGATTTCCGTTCATTTTTACTAAAACCTCACTATAGCTTGGTATGACTTGGTTATTAGTGGTTAAGTCAGTGTACCAGTACCTCTAAATTATTTACATGGCTGCGTGGTGACCTTATTTTTTGTGTCGGATTTCAATTCCCTAAATTCAGGACTTAATATAGATCATGCATGGCAGGATTTCATGCCAATTATTCAATCAGAATGTAAACTCCGAAACTGCATTTGACCCTCAGAACACGATCTCCTGGCACTTGTTGATATGTTTATATATGTATGTGTCAGCTTCCATTAGTTTACTGTAGGCCTCATTTACGCTTTTATATGTTTAGAATGGGTTTACATATATATATATATATATATATATATATATATATATATATATGTGTGTGTGTGTGTGTGTGTGTGTGTGTGTGTGTGTGTGTGTGTGTGTCCGTCTTTCCATGGTGATTAAAAAAATGGCGTATAGGAAAATGGCACTCGATAACATTCTCAGGGCAACAGGCAGTATCATAACACATTCATCAGAGATATCCAAAAATGGCACTGTTTAATAATGAAGGTAAAAAAAAAAAATCCTTTTACAGACAACTACAGGGGATAGCTTATGTAAAATTTAACAGGAGCTTGAGAGGGTTTGGGATGATTGCCAGTCAATGTTTGTACCGCAGGGGAGGGAGAAAAAGAGAGAGAGAGACAGAGAGAGAAAGAGAGAGAAAGAGAGACAGAGAGAGAGAGACAGAGAGAGAGAGAGAGTGGAGCATCAAGGGTTATGCAACCAGTGCTTACAGTGTTCTTACGTAACACATTGAAAAGCAGCCGGTAGGACGAATATAGATAACCCAATTTCAGGACAGTGACCGGAAATTCATGTCTGAGTCCCAGCCTGAGTGTGTGTGAGTGTGTGTGAGTGTGTGTGTGTGTGTGTGTGTGCGTGTGTGTGTGTGTGTGGTGGGGGGCGGGGGGCGAGGGGTTTCTAGAACATTCATTGCCCATCTCCTCTGCCCACATGTGAATTAAGTTCCCCTGCACTTTTCGTTCTGGTGCTGGTTTCTATCAGTCTAATTTATAGGCCTTAAAGTCAAAATGGAAGCATGTTTAAAACTGTAAGTAAAAATGACCAGTTAATTTAAATTACAGTAAAATTCGGGAAAGTATTTCGTTCTGTATCACTCATTATTTCTGGTTCTTATTGTCCGAGCTGTTTGACCATTCAAACCTACATAATTTGTTGGTCCAAGAATAGGGAAAACATTTGCTACTTAACATGACACAGGCACATGTAAAAATGATCATTTTGCACTGAATTGTGTGTACAAGAGTTGTATGGATGGTAGATGTCCTTCCATGCTATCGTCAATCCCCAAGCATTCTGATACTGAATCATACTTTTTTCATTTTTCACTATAGTTACTAATTAAATTTTACTACTAAAGTGAATTTAGAAGAAAAAAAAAAACATGTTTAATAATTCTATGTCAAACTCCACCCCATCTGTCTGAAGTAGAGTATGTCTGATTTTCAAAAACAAATATTCACTTCTTATTTGTTTGTACCCTTCAATGAGTAAAACTTTCTTTTGTGTTCTATTTCTAATGATGGCAATTGTAAATAAATCTCGCTATTTGTATTTTATAGCTATAATTGGAGCATGTTATTTAGATAGGAGAACAAAATCCAACATAACTTATGCATGAATCTCAAACATGCAGCTTTAAATCAATTTTGTTATTCTATGACAAAATATCTTTTCCATGCATGTTGTAAATCCCAATCGGTTGTTTTTTTTCGGCTGGGACCTTCATTCACAGTTAAAAAATTAAATGTACCGCTGAATTAATTTAACACACCTGCTACCTGATGGGCCTTGTCTCTCTCTTGTGGTGTGTAACAAAAGGTTTCAGTACATTTGAGGGCTTTTATGAGGTACTGCTTGGGCAAAATGAAATGCAGTTTTATTCAGTCAGCCTTGCAAAAATGCGTAAAAGGCATCATTTTCTGGTCTTATTGCTTGAAAGGACACGGTAGTTTTGACATTTATGCCGTTTTGAATTTGTAGGCCTCGTTATTCACTAAAGGTTTGTAGGAAAATGCGTTATATTAACATAATCTGTCAGTAAAAGTGCAATTAAAATAAAATTCATTTTTGAAGTTAATTAAATGATAAAAAAAAGTCTCAAAGTTATTTCAGTTTGTAAAAAGTGATATTACAATTTAGCATTCCAAGTAAATTAACTCTGCTATGTATGCAGAAGCTAGTAGTTCTCTTTGTGACCCAGGTGAGCTAAGGCCATAGATGATAGAGTACATTTTGTCATAATTATAGTTTTTTTCTGTGTGTCCCTTATTTATCTTATTTTTTTTCTGGGAAGCTGTTTTTTATGTTTCAGCAAATGGCTCTTAGTTGGCACAACACTTCAGAAAAGCCAGCTCTCGGTCGTTCAGGCCAGTAAACAACTCTCTTCTCTCTTGGAACTGCCTTACATCTGTGGTTGCTTGGCAACCAGCCTCTCTAACTATGTTGCTGCCCGTTTCAGAAAGTGCCCCCAAGCACCTCACAGAGACGTAAAGGAATTTGATAATTGATAACCAAGAATGTTTTTTCCATCTTTTTCTCCATTCCCAGTTATTGGAGCGCTTCTGAATGTATTACCGGAGACAAGATGCTTTTAGTACTTTTTTTTCAAGTCACGGTAAAGTAAAAAATAAAAAGGGGTCACCAACTTTTCAAAAGACTCATGAGTATTCCAGGATGTTGAGTCCACATGTTTCTGTTCTGTTGACCTGCGAGATGAGGATACTTGCATCTATTACAGGACTGATGACAAATCACATATTTTATTCATGTGTTTATGCAAGTGCTTTAGAGGCCACCGTTCAAAGTGAAGTCAGTCCATGGGTGGGTTATGGAAGTACTTCTTGTTTTTGAGGCTACTGGAAGCTAGTTTTAAAAAATAGTAAAAATTCGAAGAGAGTTACGCAAAAACAATATGCCAAATATGGCCAATGTGTTTTTTGATTCCATTAGAAAGTGCACATTTTTGAACACTGAAACCACAAGTTGATTATTTATTTATTTATTATTATTTTTGCAAAAATGTTTTAAATGCATGTATAATGCTAACACAGTCATTCAATCACATGAAGGAAAATACGTCTAACTGTCTCAGTGGCTGGATAAAATGTACTTATCTGAAAGTACAGTAACTAAGTATTGGACTGTTTTCCTTGCACATGCTGGCACGACACAACACAAAACAAAGATGATTCATTTAAATGCTTTTGTTTAATTAAATGTGATATCTCAAGTTATCCAACCGATTCATATTTCCTCTCAGGCACACAAGCAAGTATGCGTACAAATATTTGTCCTATGATTTTTAGGTGCCCAGTCCTATTATTGTGTTGATAGAAGAATGCCAATTATACATACAGGCCATCTATTATTACTGCATCTAAGCGTGCAAAAGATGCGCATGCATATACATTAGGGTGGATTTACCTGAGAATTGTATTAAGATTTTTCTAATCATAATAGTTTTGCAAATGGGGTCAACGAAAAGTCCATCACAGAGATGCTGGCTTGAAATGTCTGACATTGTAACGTATTGAAAGCACGAGAGGCATACTGGCAGGGTAAATAGAGTAGCCATGTTATGAAAAATAATTTTCATGAAAATGTTCCAATTAAAAAAAAAAAAAAAATTAAAAACATTTTTCTTCATGTCTCTTCTCGTAGGGTCATCGCCTATATTTTAGTAACCCGTAGGGTCAGTGTGATAGCAAGCTGAAACGACGATACAAAACTAAAAATGTGTTGTAGATAAGGATAATGATCATACCGTCAGACTGATTAGAGGGGGGAACGCTTATACCGTCTTTGATGTCTTAGGCCTGGGTCATGAAACTGAGAACGGCAAGACCAAAAAAAGACACGCAGTTTATGTAAAATAATTTCATTTAATACAAAGTATTGGCAGCCCGCCTGGGGGTATGGGAGCCTGCCAAAGCTCGGCATGCCTGGGATGTAATTGCGCTTATTCTGAGACGTCGAACGAACCCGGCAAACATTTGAACAAAGCAAAAGCGGATAATTGGAAATAATCCAGAATCATGCATGCGCGTGTTTCAGAAATCAATACTGAGTGGATGGGTTGATTGCGCATGCATTCGTGCATGCATGCATTACTGTGCAGGAACAGATGATTCCATTGGAATGCATCAAGTATAACATTCTTGGTATTGTTGGGTGCACATGCAAGGAGTTGGGATAGATTGAACATTCTAATTTTTACATTAGTTAATAAAATTGTAACAATGATAATTATAGTCTGTTGGATTTATATCTCAGTTCATTACAGTTTGCCAGGAAAATGAAAGACATTTACTGCAGGGATAGTAACTTCCCTCAACCAACATTTATTGTGCAGCCTCAGTGTAGGCTATGCATAACTGCTATTTGGCAGCAGAAACCAGAGGTAGTGAGGCAAGCTAATTAAGACTGTTGGATGGCTTGCTTAAGCCATATTTGAAATTTGGTCAGGTGACAGAAGGACAGCCCTTCTTTTGCCACGTACCGTGGAAACTTTAATGGCCAGAGTGTGACCATCATGGCAAAATAAATAAATAAATAAATAAATCATCCCCTTGTCCTCTTTGCTGCATTGGCTTAGTCTTTTTCCTAAAGGGCAAAGACACACAGCAGAACACCTGCCAAAATGTGCCAATACTGGTTCACAAAAAAAAAATAGGGACGTTTTGTACCAAAACTATGGTCTACTGTGGGGTCAAGACCTACGCAGAAGTAAGGTCCCTGAAGACGTTGGCCCTGAAGGGCGGTAATGTAGTATAATGGCTAAGGAGTTGGTCTTGTAACCTAAAGGTCGCAGGTTCGATTCCCCGGTAGAACACTGCCGTTGTACCCTTTCAGCAAGGTACTTAACCTGCACTGCTTCAGTGTATATCCAGCTGTATAAATGGATACAATGTGAGTCGTTCTGGATAAGAGCGTCTGCTAAACGCCTGCAATGTAAATGTAAATGTAAAGACGTCTCTCCGGAGAGCAACATTTGACAGAAGCAAGAACGTCTGACAGGAGGAACCGTCCGTGCTACTGCACGACCCCTTACGTTACGGCATTAACTGCATGTATTTGTGCTCTGGTGCTCTTTAAAATCAAATAATCTAAACCTTTATAATCCTTGCAATCTGTGATCCTGTCAGATCAATCAATCAATCAATCAATCAGACTTTATTTTTATAGGACTTTTCATGCAATTTAAATATAACACAAAGTTTTTCACACAATACAATGAAACCCCCCCCCCCCCCCCCCCCCCCCCCCCCCGATTCCATACTCAAAGCGATAAATGATTTTGTAAATGAATAAAACAGTCAATAATAACAGCATTCAGTAAAACAGGAACTGAGGAACATTAATATTACAAAACAACATGATAAAGGTAAATGATACAAAAAGGCCCGAGGTCATCGATAGCTACCCAGCCAACATTAACCTCTGCCGTTAGCTGAAAATGCTTAAAACAAATAGTTTTTTTTTGGATGGGGGACTTCATGAAGATAAACAGATTTGCTCGTGTACCGGTTTTAGAGGTTTGCCAACTTGACAAAGAACCATATCAGCAGTGTCTGTGAGACAATACCGTTGAAAACAGCCTCAATACTGTACTGTGCTATTTTAATAATGTTGGAAAGGTACGCAGTAGCCGGCAGCAAATATTGTTCATTCGCCTGGTTCTTCCGTCAGGCTCTGCATTCCAATAGCTGAAGGCTAGCTAATGGCTACGCCCTACCCCCCCCACCCCCCCCCCCCCCCCACCCCCCAACTGATCTAAAAAAAAATATGCTCCCTGCTCCAATGAAGCCTTCAACTCCAAAGAAACCAACAGTATAACGCTGTCAAATCGTGGCACATTTTTAAAAAATTAAGAAATAAATACAAACTAAATTACTTCTTGGCCTCTCCAGTGCTACCTTCTTTCAATTTACTGTTAGGCTGCAGGCTTGCTCTTCAAACTAACTACTGATAAAACTTCAGTGCAAATATAAAATAAAAGACATAAATATGAAGACGAGTAATCTGATGAGTAAAGCAAAGACCGAGGTTTCCACCCATGCAAATCTCGAGAATGTGTGAGAAACAAATTCTATTTCCAGAAACTGAGCTTACTAAAGCAATTTGGACCTTCCGAAAAGTTCAGTGATTCGTGATGGTAGTTGACTTTGCCTGTGTCATTATTTTGAGAAAGTGATTAGCCTCTCTATTAAGTGATAGCAGTGTAATGATTAAGGACAGCTGTAAGCCTTCAGAAGCTGCGAGCCTTGTCTGGATTTGAATGTGTAACAGGCCTGGCTGAATGATTGACTAATTTCATCTGAAACGTACCGGCACCTCACCTGCCATTATCTGAGACCAGAGGACCGAATCAGGAAGAAAAAATAGCACAGTTCATTCACTTCTCATTCAGTACAAGCTGCCCTCCCAAGGAACATAAGATTTTTTTAAAATCATTTTATTATCATATAATGAATATGGCAATTCATTACTGACAGTATAAATAGTTACCTCTGGGTTATGTGAGAGGTTAGGTAAGGTATTCTATTGATAAATACAGGGTTACCCGGTTTGTATGACACTAATGTAACACATATAATGTTCACTTTTGAAGTAATATAGAATTACAGCCCAAATGCATTGTACACAACATGATATAATGTACAATGCTTATTACCTGTGTACGCAAATTCTGACCAGACGGTGAGTCAATATTTTCTTTTACCTAACCCCCCACCCCTAGTATTTGCTGTAATTGCTATAAATAAATATTGCATTGCATCCCTTTATTGCTTCTGCACTTGTGCATTGCAAATATGAGCTCTGTTATAGCTGCACTTTTATGACTAAACATTTGTTTCAATATATACAGGCCTAGTTTTCACATATCATGCTCTCTAGAACATGACAAATAAAAATTATAAAGGTAAATAAAGTAACTAAAGAACACCGTCAGTGCAATAGGCAACATAATATAAAGGCTTTCAAAAACTTGTAATGTGTACTTCAGACCATGTATACACTGTATCAGTGACATTCAAAAAGAATTAAAGAATGATTCTCTGCTACTATTACTCAAATTACAGTTTGTAATATTAAAGTTAACAAGATGAGGACCAACTGTCCTAATTAGTTTTTCATGTTCAGTATAATAAACGCTTCCAGTAGTTCTCCTGTCATTCGGAAACGTGCCTACGTTGTTGTATTGTAAATAATGTTAATACCACTCTATACAGCTTCGTTTGAGTTTTTAAATGTATTTCTTCAGCTTTTGTTCACCATGCTAAGTGTGCACTGGCACTGATTTATTCTTTATTATGAAGAGACAAGGAACAAGCAGTGTGATGGGAGGACAGGAGGACTGCCTAAAGTTATACTCAGCGGATTATAACAAACAACATAATTCTCTGTTTAATAATTGTGTCAGCATGAAACAAGACTGAGTTCTTGCCCAGTTTAAAGAAATTCTAACAAATGCTACCACATATCTATGAAGAGTTGAAACAGTACTACAGAATTCCCCTGAACTCACCCTTGGAGCGTGCTCCAAATGAACTAAACCAAAAGTGACAGCCCCAGTCAAATAACCAATCAGGGACGACCAGTGGCATTGTAAACAACTTCTGATTGGCCGTTTGTGTTCTCTGTCCTAGAGTGCTCTCTCCTTCTCAGCGGCTGACCTTAAATCACCATGTCCCCGTGCGGCTTTTATGCGCTGGTTCTACCTCCCTACTATTTTTTTCTTTCTTTTTTTTTTTTGCTTTACCATTTCCATTTTCCTCTCTTTTTAATGCCTTGCCTCTGAACCAGCATTTGACCTTTGTTCCTTTCACCCACCCAGTTTTACCTCAGCAAGATAACATACAGGAATTATATGTATGTACACACACACACACACACACACACACACATATATATATATATATATATACATGTGCGTATGTGTGTGACAAATTAAAGGAAAAACTCACATAAAGTGCCGGTGTTGTTGCTGCCATAACAGCCTCTACAAGAGAATTAGTATTATAGATTCTACAAGTCTCTGGAACTCTACTGGAGTGACGGAACAGCATTCTTCCAAAAGATATTCCCTCATTTGGTGTTTTGATGATGGTGGTGGAGAATGATGTCTAATGCGTTGGGAGCAGTATTTGTGACTGAGCTCCTGCCATCCGTACCCCAATAATGAACCCTCTTTCAAAGTGACTTGATCTTTTCCTCTTGCCATCTTGATCCAAAATCGAGGTCAACTGGGGCTGCTCAGAATTTAATTTATACATGCCACAGAGCATGATGGGATGTTAATTACTTAATTGTATCATGCACTTGTATTGAAGCATCTGCATTCGTTATATTTCTCCACTTCAGCTTTTTCCACCCGTCTGTATATAGTCTGTGACGGAAACTTAAAACACTTCCTTTTACCAAATGTGCAACTACATGCAGTGTGCGAGTGCCAGGACATATGCTTATTTGCTCACTAGAATCTGATGAAAGCGAGGCAGATTTCAGGTGCAGATATGCCTTGCACTCCCATATGCTACAGCAGGGCCCTCTGGGAAATTCACCAGAGTAAATGTATGTAGCTAATTACCTAATTGGAGGAAATGAGGCATGGTAATTGGTTGTAACCTGTGGCCATGTTGGTCCTCCAGGAATGGAGTTTGCCACTCTCTTGCCTTACAGAGAACAGGACTGAACTACTGCTACTTTTTTTTTTTAGACAAATCATTGGAGCTGCAATGATTATTAATGACGAATATGATTTGTTTTGTGGATGTCGCACACTGTGTAAAATGTTATTATCCTGGCAGCTGTGCATGCACAATGCACTGTTCATAAAGGAGCTGTGAGCACAGACTTCTCTGAGGAGGTCTGTAGCATGTGGCTAACTGTCTGGCTGTGTTTGATCCAATGAAAATTAAATACTACAAGAATTATGTAAAATTAGAATGATTTCAGTGGCAAACATGCACTGCTACTGAGCACATTTTCAAGGAAACTAATGGGCAATATTTTCTTTCTTTTTTTTAAACCAATATTTAGTCATTTTCTATTCTTATGATTAAAAACAAGACCAGGTCAAAACCTAGTGTATGGCTGGACCGGCCGACCAATGGTGTGACTTCATCACTCACTCAGTCACTCACTCACTCAGTCGCTCAGTCACAGACATTCGCGTTTGTAGGGCTGGCCCGCTGCTGTTGCAGGTCCAGCCAGAAAATATTCACGTTAATGTTTGACGAACAAAACTAGGTATTTGCTGAATTGCACACGGGGACTGGAAAGAGAAAGCACGTCGGTCTGGCATGCGAGAGCGGTTCGAACCCAGGGCAGCAGCAGCAGTCAGCAGGTGGCCAGGCCTGCAACGCGAGCTTGGCTGCCGCGGTGTTGTTTACGCCACGGCGGGGTTGAGTCAGGCCAGCGTGCGCACGCATGTGGAGGTGAACCCAGGTTGGGCTCCTGAGCGAGAGAGAGAGAGAGAGAGAGTGAGTGAGTGAGAGAGAGAGAGAGAGAGAGAGAGAGAGAGAGAGAGAGAGAGAGAGAGGAGAGAGAGAGTGAGAGAGAGAGAGAGGAGAGAGTGAGAGTGAGAGTGAGAGAGAGTGAGAGAGAGAGAGAGAGAGAGAGAGAGAGAGGGAGAAAGTGAGGTTCAGCTTTAGAAACGAATCACGCTTTTTTTTTTTTTTTCGACCTTGATTCGGAGTGACTTCTTTAAGTTTTTTGTTGTTTTTTTGGCACGGTGGTGGGGGAGCAAAGGTGTCCGAGAGCTGCCGATTACCCTTTCTCATAGAACACGTATGAACTTTTCGTTATTTTACCGGTATTTGGCAGACGCTCTTATCCAGGGCGACTTGTAAGCAAACACAGGTGCAAAGGTCAGGGATCAAAGCACAGTAATTTCCACCAGGGGGAAAGTATATCCCCAAGCAGTCAGGAAAGTGCAAGGCGTACAAACTCGACTGACAACTTGTCAACTAAACTACTATGTTTAAAATTAAACTAATTAATTTAAACAAATAATAACAAAGAACTACAGACTCTGAAAATGAAAAAAAAGAAAAGAAATGTTTACACCTAATCGGGTGTTGGGGTGAGAATTGAAGTGCTTGAGAGGGTCCTGGGTGGAGGAGCAGAGGTGGGCGTAGGCAGAAGAGCTGGGTCAGTGACTCTGTGACGGGACGCTCTGTGCACCACTGAGGGGCTGGAACATATGTTTTGGGTGTGACCAGGAAGTGCAGGCTGGAATAGGGGGTGGAGCCACATTTCCCAGGGTTACGGAATGGGGGGGGTCTGGCTGGCTTTTGGCAAACGAAAGGGGTGAACACATTTTTTTTTTTTTGTTCCTTTTGTTCCAGGTACCTGGTCCAGGTTTTTCAATATTTCGTGGTGGGCCTAGAGTGCATACAGCTGTGCATTACCCCCGGGTGGAAGGTCCCGGGAATCTGCCTACAGGGCAGCAGTCCCCCTGCCCCCCCCCCCCCCCCCCCACCCCCCCCCCCCCCCCCCCCGGCCCCGGCCCCCGAGGCTTGGGTGGGTGACTCATCCCCTCTGCATGGCGATGGTACTGAACTCATCATCCCTCAGCAGGAGAGTGATGTCAGACAGGCCACAGAGCGCCCAGCCTGCGGAGAGACTCCCCAGAGCACGGCCCTGTGTGCATATGAGAGAGAGAGAGAAGAATGAGCAGCACTGTCCACACCCCCCCCACCCCCACCCCCCCATAACCTCCCCCTTCTGAATGCATCTCCGACGATTTCTGCCCAGGATACCGAGAACATGGCCTAAAACATGACCTAAAAGTCAACCGAGGTTTTCCACGAAACGCTTGGAACATGGCCTTTCTTTAGAGAGGACAAACTGGCATCTGTCCAAGGCTGCTTTTAGAGCTCATTATGAAAGATTGTTGATATTTGAGGACTTACCATGTTTATATTTCAGTACTGGTGACCTACTTCAAGCCAAATATGTGAATTAATGGCTGCTTACAGGCCTACGTAAGTTTTTGTTGTTGTTCTTGGTGCATGCATTCTCTATATCTAAGATGACCCAGTAAGCCTCTTGGTTTAAGAGCATCTGCTAAGCAAATTAAAAACAGAGGGGCACAAAAAGAACCCCCTCTGGTGCACGGGTGGTGGCTGTTGTGACTGTGCAACTTCTCAGTTTCACTCAAAAGGGAGAGTTTGGAAACAAAACTGAAACTCGAGTGAAACTCAACATTTTCTCAAGTGCAGATTTTACTTATAAGACATCCTATCACATCAGAGAATGGCAGGTCATGGCTATTTGGGTTGGTTATGGGCAGCTGTCAATCTAGTCCTGACAGGCATGGATGGAAAAGTTAGTGTGAAGCCCACTTGTTAGAAGAGAGTATGACAAATACACTGGATTAAAGTGTGCATTCATTTGACATAATGTCTGAATCACCGCTCAGCCTGTTACATAAGGAAATCCTTTTCTTAAGTATTGACAAATCCGTTGACTCATTCTGTGCCACTACTCAGCAGGACACAGAGGAACTGATGCACAGAATAAAAATCCCTGTGCAGTGTTTCCCCCTACTGGGGAAAAGTGGAAGCACAGCAAGTGTTTTTTCTAACTTCACTGCACAGGGAAAATAACATTTCAGTTTTTCCATTTTGTACTGTGTAGAATGGAAGGAAGCCCATACAGAAAAAAAAATATAAAAAAACATATATTTTTAAAAATAGTTTAATAACAATAATTATAAAACAATATTTTACAAAACTAAAAAGTGTCATTCGAATTAAAAGCAAATGGATTCCTCTGTTATTTTTCAGTTTGGAAACATGTGATCTTGTGAAACATTAAATCATATCGGCACTGCAGTCTGTACTATTTAGTATATGTTAAGGCATCTGCGTAACAAGGTGAGTACAGTAAACATATTCCTGGATTTATTCATAACTTAACAGAGCGTCGTGCACTTACTTAGACAACAGGCCAGAAAAACAGAGCTTATGAGAGTACATCAGAGCATTTCCCCCTTTAGCATTTGACTGTGACAGTAGCAGAGGTGGAAAATCCAAGTTCAGGAAGTGAAAGTCATCCCCAGCATTTTGTTCCAATCACTTGGCTTTGCTATTTAGTATAATTCTTCAGATGGGAGACAGAACTAATTAGGGAAATCCAGTTGGCTGAGTTCATGGGTGGAAGAAACACAGGTCAGGCCTTTTACATCCCGACCCCCAGACCTTCCACCTCCGGACAATACGCTTACTACATTACTCATACTATAATACATTTACTAAACATACATGCCTTTTTTACAGTGTTCCATAAAAGCCTATAGAAAAGCATACCTTCCACTGACTTTCAGCACCAGTCTGAAGCTCAGTGGAGGGGGGGTGGGGGGTGGGGGGATGTTTATTCAATATATGTACATCTTATGTAAAATCCTGTCATTGCATCCTGGGAGCCATTTTGTACAGTGCTTCCATTTTCCTTACACTTGAAGAGTATACTGAATCAAAGATAGCCTTTTGGCACTACAGTGCTGTACCTGAGATTTAAAAACAGACCCCTGGTCGTGAGTAGGGCCTCACACCTGCTCACGAAACACTGTTGTGCTGCGAATAAATGCCGTCAAATTTTCAGACCAAAGGCATCACTTAGTGTTGAATCCAGAATCAAAGTCATGTGAGAAAGTAGCATCAGCTGGGAACATCAAAGCCATCCCAGCTCTCCCAAACTTTTTCGTTTCTCAGCATAACGTGAACTTCACAGTTGTTCTGGAAAGCCTATTGCTCTGGTCTGTTAGGTGTGGGTGACTGAGAACTGTGCGTTCTCTTTTTCATTTGAATTTAGCCTGGAATGAACACATATCATTTTATTTATGTTTGGTCCCTGAGCCACTTTTCATTTCGCTATTGCTGGGCTGGGCTTCCTGCAGTTTTTCTCCATCAATACCTGAGTGCTGTTGTCAGTCAGCATTCAGGAGTTAGTGCATTAGATCCGTGCTTGCCATGCTCTCTCTTTCTTTCTCTCTCCCTCTCTCTCCCACTCTCCCCTTTCTCTCTCTCTCTCCCACTCTCCCCTTTCTCGCTCGCTCTATCAAATTCAAATGTGCTTTATTTGCATGACAATTAAACTTGTGTTGCAAAAGCAATGGGATATACAAAATGACAAACAGACCCCTACAACCCAAAGAGGGGAAAAAAGAAAAAAAAAAGAGTAACAAACCCCCCATACACATATGCAAGTATAGATACATACACATACATACACACACATATGCACGCACACCCAGGTTAAAACATATTTAATTTGTAATATACTGTAACAATTTATGAACCTGTCAGTATCAGTAATGAACATAGATGATACTGTGTGCAGTACCACTATTTAGTCCGAACATTCTCTTAATTTATGGCAGGCAGAGACATACTGGGCTACCACCTCCATTGCGATATCCTCTTCCCCCAGAATAATTTTTATTTTATTTTTATTTGGTTCCGATAGGTATTGGAATTGATTAATCTGTGCAGTGAATCTCTCTCTCTCTATCTCTCTCCCCCTTCTCTCTTTCTCTCGCTCTCCCACTCTCCCCCTCTTCTCTCTCTCCTACTCGCTCTCTCCTCCTTCTCTCTCCCCCTTCTCTCTCACCCTCTCTCTCCCACTCCCCCCCTCCGCCTTCTCTCCCCCTCTCTCTCTCTCACTTGCCCTCTCTCTCTCTCCCCCTCCCCCCTCTCTCTCCTACTCGCTCTCTCCCCCCTCTCCCCCTTCTCTCTCTCCCCCCCCCCCCACCCCCCCCACTACCCCCCCCCCCCCCCCCCCCCCCCCCCCCCCCTCTCAGGTGTGTCTCTTCATGTGCAGGGCCAGGTGGTCGGAGCGGGAGAAGGCCCGCTGGCACAGCGTGCACTCGTAGGGCTTCTGGCCGGTGTGCTTGCGGTAGTGCCGCGTCAGCTCGTCCGAGCGGGCGAACTTCCAGCCGCAGCCCTCCCACGTGCAGCGGTAGGGCTTCTCACCTGAGGACAACGGAGGGAACAGATGGAGCAGCGGGCCTCGCGCCTCCGCCCTCTGCTCTGCCGTGACAGCGAGCAGAGGGAGAGATCAAATTCACCGGCGTTTTAATCAACCGTCTCCTTTCCCTCCCCTCCTGAATGCATTTTTTTTTTTTTTTCGTATTCCAAGTAATATCCAGTCATATCCTAGGTCTGTTTTCAAACGTTATAGGTTTTTTTTTTTCCGGCAAACTTCCTGCGGTTTTGGTGAGGAAGCGGCATTGTATTAAGAAACACTTTTTGCATTCTGTTTTGACTATCGGTGAGACTAGGCTCAGACGAAAATTGGAATATGTGCCCACTCATGTATTTCCTCTTACCTGTGTGAGTGCGGAGGTGTGCCTTCAGGTGAGAGCTCTTGGTGTAGGTCTTTGTGCAGCCGGGGTACTCACAACAGTGGACGGCGGTCCGTTTCTTCGTGACAGTCTTGCGAATGTGCTTTCCTTCCGGGACAACAGGGGGCGGAGATGAGACCGATAAGTGGGTTTTTGGAGGGGAAAACAGGCCGGGGGTGCGATAGTGGGTGTAAGGGCCTTGATTTTGGTAAAACTCAGGGTATGGGTAGTTTGGAAAGCCGTAGTGTTGAGGGGAAATTAATGAGGTGTCAGTGTCTGAAGCTGGCGCTTGGAGGAACTGGGTGTCAGGAAAGGATATCGTAGGGGTTGGATGGGAGTAGTAGTTTCCGTAGTCCAGTTGCTTCCCCTTGCTCTGGCACATTGCAACTCTGTCTCCACTCCTTTCCAGATTACTCCCCACAGAGAAGCCAAACTGGTCCACCGGGGCATGCAATGGGTAGGGCTTCCCTTGTTCCCCACCATACCCTCTGTGGTAGAGATCTGATTGAGCAGAGCTGAGGGATTCAGCAGGTAAAAGCAACTCAGCCATCAGGTTGCTGTTGCTTACATTGAACCCGTCTGCTAAATCCTGCTCTTTCTGACAACTTCCCTCCTGTACATTCATGTGGCACCATCCATTTTGCTCCTGAAGCATGATCCGCTGTGAGCTGTAGTCCAGAGTAGGGTTTGGCTCGGGGGATGGACTGTCCCAATCAGACAGTAGGAACTCCGTATCCCAGCAGGCCCCATTCCCATCCTCAGGATTCTCCTCTGTCAGAGACTGCAATAGTTCCTGTTGGTGGATGCTATGGGTTACAACAGCTGCCTTTTTCTCATGAGTATCCAAACTGATGGAGCCATTATCAAACTTCCACACCTTGAGGGGGATGAGGTGTTTTTGTGAATGTTGAGGCCAACCAAGGAAATCAAGAGCGATGAAATAAGATGGATATAGCAGGGATAGGTGACGTATAGAAAGACAGAACAACAACCTATATATTAAAGGGCCTATATATACAAGATGCCATGGAAACCGAGTGAGAAAAAAAAAACTATTCTGTAGAATAAATATTTGGAATATTTTAAATTACAGTACGATATTCTCAGGCATGAGGATATGTCAGTTTCATACTGATATGCCATACATACTGATATGCCATGCTTGGCATTGATACCAAGCTGCTTTTAGGTCACTTTTAGTAACATTGTGTTCTTCATTATTAAATTAAAAAACGAGAAATCGGTGTCAATATAGTATATAGTATGAATATATGTAAGGATTCTGATGAATGTCAGACTTGTCTGTATCTTGGAGTTGCGGATTACAGCCATAGGCTGACCTATTGGCTCAAATGCTGCAATCCATAATATCAGTCGCTACACATTTAAATATATACAAAATTTAAATATTGAAAATGTCTGAACACATCCCCAGCGTAAACACATTGAGTTTACTTCAGAAGCATGGGGAAACATGCATTAGAGCAAGTTTAAAGACAATGGCTGTACTATTTCTTTTAACATTTATCACTAACACTAGCTTCACAATTTTAAATAAACAAAAAGGGAATGCCTTACCTTCATGTCTTCAGTGGAGTTAGAAAAATTTGAGAAGTGACTGAACGAGGGAAGGACAGCCTGAGCCAAAGCCATATGGCCACAGAAGTATACAGTAACGCAATAAAGGATTCTGGGAAACCTCAGAAAGAAATGTAATTGTTTCAGGGTTCAATCAAGCGCAGAAATTATTGTAAATAAATAATAGACAGGAATTTGAATGCGTTTAGACCTTTTCCTTTCCGTACTCCCCCCTTTTCACCCTCAACACCAAAACTTGACTTTTTCACTCAAACTCCTGAGTACTCACAAGCTGGTAGGAGGGGCTCTGCTGATGAATATTAAGCATCAGCTCATCACATTATCTCCTCTAAATACTAGTATCACTCCTGTTCTAACGGAGTGGTCTTGAGTAAAATCGTACTTACGTGCATCATAGGAAAATGACCACAGCGACAGTGAAACAGCTTATTTCATTTTGTGCAAATACAGTGGAAATGCAGGCTAAATGGTTTGACAGAAATGGTTTTGAAGTGCGATAAACTTGGTAACTCACTGACTATATAAATATGTAGTATGTTCCAAGAGTGTTTGTTTCGATGTGTAAAATATAATGTGCTTGTGTCTTTGCCTGGCTTGAGAGGTGTTGCATGTAAGAGCTACATTTTCTCATCATGCAAAATTTCCATTCATGTTTAGGCAACGTGAGCATACTGCACTCTTCTCCTCTCTTTCTCTGTCTGTCACTTCAACGCTGAGAGATTCGTTTCTGAGAAGACCTGTGCACGAGCTATGATTATGGCCTTCTAGTGTTTATCAGCGCGCGAGGAGCGAAGGGAGAGCCCCTGACACTGGCCAGATAATGGCAACCTGACCCCTGAAAGCCACTGATGACTCTCTATTAGAGATAAAGACACAAACTTCCACTGCTCGTCTGTTTAGAAACATCACAGAAAAACACGCTAATAAGAGCTCTGTGAAAGCTTGCTTATATGTTCAGCAACGCTTGTCAAACACGGTGTCGATTTATTTATTTATATATGTATTTATTTATTACCAAATCAAAGTCTTTATATCGAATACCATTAAATATGAATTCGGGTTTGCCCATGGCTGCAGTTATGACCTATCTGTCATAATAATTAGATTGCGTTTTGGTATAACTGGTCTGTCCGGTAGCTTTTACTGTTCTAATGATTTTTAGTATTCTGTGTTTTGGGTGGACTGGTGTCTGTCGTAGGCTTATAATGAACCAAAAATAATTTGTAGGCTATTTGGAATACTGTGCGCCATCAAATTAATTATTAACTGACTAAGGCCAATACAAATGTCTGATTACGACCAGAAAGATGCAACCGATATTACATGTGTTGAACAAGTTAGTTTTGACAACCAGAGCTTACCCTGGGTTGCTATGAAACAATAGCATGCACACTTCATCGCTGACTTTCATGAGGTAGGCCTACTGTACTGTGAACTTCCTATATGATTTAAATGTGACATTTACCTAGGTATTATAACTTCACTTTGAAGTTAATTTAACGCGTTGAAGGTCTGGCTAAAACTTTATTTGCGTGTGTAAATTTATAATCGCCTTTCATAGCAGGTTATTCAAAAAGCTTGTCATTTGTAACTTGAATCAACAAACATTTTACATATAATGAACATTAGGTACGTCTTTAAACAGAATAGTATAGTATAGTAATAATATAAGCCACATTTTGATGTTTTGCTTTGTAATACCGTACATAATTATACTTTAAAAGCACTGTACATTTTATTTCAAACGTTTTTTTTTTGTCTTAGCTAATGCAGCTCAGCTTTTACTGTATCGAGTGTAAGAGTTTATAAATTTTGATAGTATCGCATAGGCTAATTGAAATTTATCTTTTCGTCTCGCTCTCTGTAATTCCCTTCTTTTTATTGAACAAGGCAGAGCAGACCGCAGTGGTGATGCAGCGCTCTGGGCTCTGTGAGCGTCCCCGAGTCCCCAGGCCCTGCGAGGCCGATCAGGCCCGGCAGCTGAACGAGGTGCGGAGATACGTGGAGGAAAGAGGGCTACAGAGTTGCGCTGAGAGCCTGTGCGTGGACGCACTGCAAGACCCGCGCGCCGTCCCCGTCAACCCGTATCCAGCCTTCACCCAGCGGCTGCGCCAGCTTGCGCAGGAGCGCAGGTAAACGCGCTGCTCTTCACGATGCAGATACGCGCGCGGCTACAAAAGTGCTAAAAGCAGCGGGACCGGTGGTCTCACAGATTGATCCCCTTTTGCCGGCAGGTTGACAGAGAACAAGTCGAGCAGCGATGAGATGTTCAGCAGGGCAGTGTCTTTCCCCACGACTCTCACTGCCGTCAGACATGTTGCAGGTCGAAGCCTGTATTTCCCTTTACTCTTGGTATTGACTGCCTTCTTTCGAGCTTTGCGCTTAGCTGCTGTAATTAGTCTGGAGTATCTGTATCCTGTAATAACGTGGATGGGATTGAAGGATTGATGGAGGCTTGGCAGTGTTACGCTGCTCGCTCATGTCTGACTGCCGATCTGTCTCCAGGTGCTAAAGGGTGCTCCCATGTTTGGGGCCTTCCCAGCATCCTCCGCTGCGTCAGCCCACAGGAGATAGGGCGCTACCGTTGGCTGCTGGAGGACACGACCCCCCCGCTCTCCAAGCTGGGCCACCACAGCCCTTACACTGTGAGTTTGGGTTGTGAACGCCCTGTCTGCGTTGGCTTCCTGCCATCTGTCCTGGCTGAACTGACGGGCCTTTACCCCCCCCCCCCACCCCCCCCCCCCCCCCCCTGTGTGGCAGGTCCAGGTTGCCTGTGCTCTAACAGGGCCCTGCATATTCTCAGGCACTCTCCTCCCTGCCTCCCCTGCGCCCGAGCTGGATCTGCTGCAGACCTACATCATCACCGGACCCGACCTGAACCGCGCCCGCTCCCTCTATGCCCAGTCCCTGCGCTGTGATGTCATAAGGATGACCCAGCAGGGTCGCCATAGTGTGCTGAGGTCAGAGGAGGGCGGGGGCAGTCTCCCTGCTGAGGAAACTTCAAATAACCACAGTTCACCGTGTGGTGTCTCTCCCATAACCAAGCAAACATAATTTATTATCAGCATAAGAAAAAAAAAAACTTTTGGGTTTGATATACAAAAGATCCTAGAATTTGCAGAGCAATTTTTTTTACAATAGATAGAATGACAGATGGGCTGATTTCATAGCATTTTAGAAGGTTCTGTACCTCAAGCCAAAGGCTACTTCACTACAGTACGGACTGCTTTTGCTTTAGCTTGCACGTACTATGTATATTAGCATGTTAATATCTTTAAGCAGTAGCAGCATGAGGCAAATGTGTTAGACTTGCTCTTTGGAAAAGCAATTGAGATTTTAGCAAGGTGATATGATATGGTGACAGTTTTCTAATGATACAATTTTATTAAACTTTTAGTGCTCATATTTATTAGGATAAGTAAAACTGCTGGTGCATGCAGTAATCAAGTAGCAGCTGCTCCTTGTTGCAGTATAGTCAATGTGGGTAAATAAACATTTAGACTTCAAAATGAAACCAAATTCAGTTGGATTTTACAGAGAGGCTGTACACTGACCTGTTAAGTCTTTCCCAGTGATTTAAGATACTGTTGTTTTTTTTTGTTGCATTTTTTTTCTAGAATTACTGTGCCAGCTGATGTCAAAGGAGGGGTCCAGGTGTTCTCTAAGGCAGGTTTCTCTTTATCGTAAGACAGTCCAAAGTGTTTTCACTGGGCGAGAAATGCAGAACAGTTATAGTATGTGCATCAGTAACGCAAGGCTCCTTATTTGTCTTGCAGGAAGAGGTGTCTTTGCAGGGGGCTGTGTTTGAGGAAGCAGTGCAGAGGTGCCTGGACTGGGACGGAGAGGAGTTGGTGAGGGTGGAGTGTGTGTGGAGGGTGGACCCCCAAGGCGCCCAGTACCAGGGGGGCAGCAAGGCCTACTGCCTGACTGTCATACAGACCGCCTCTGACCACCAGGAAAAGGAGAGGTGAGGGAATGCAACCACTTATTTTCATTCCTTGCGTCTCTTCCTCGCATCCTTTCCTCGCTCCATAGCTTCACCCAACGCAGGAGGTGAGGGAGAGTTGCAAGAATGAGATTCCAGGACAGAGGAATCGAGGCAGGGTGTATTTAGCAAATGGAGCGTCCTTGCTCAGTCAAGATTCATTTCAAAGCCACGTCAATTACAGACGTGTCAGAGGTGGATCCACAGTGGATAATTTATATGTAACGTCTTCTGCAAAGGCTGCACTTGTGTACCCTCGCTGAAGCATCCTCAGGGAGCCTCCTCACTCCTCCCTCCTCCCTTCCATGGAGCATTTAACGGATTGGAATGTCCTTAATGATGGCAGACCTCAATCGATTTGCAGGTTACGCGAAGACAGAGGAGACGAGAACAGATTTAAAAAAAACCATTGGAACGAACCCTCTCTCTCTCTCTCGCTCTCCCCCCCAGGGTGCTCTCTTACCCACAGCGCCCCCTGCTGTTGCTGTGCTGCAGTGTGTTTCCACAGCAGGCCCAGGCAGAGGCTTTCGCTCGCGCTCACCTGCCCGCACGCCCAGGTCACACAGTTCCGTCCGCCGCTGCGCTTTCCTTCATTTCTATTGGCGGAGGCGGCAAATCCGGGTTCAGGAAGCAAAAGTCCTCCCCAGCATTTTGCTCCAATTACTTGGATTTGGTAATTAGCACAGTTCTGCAGCCTGGACGTTGAACTGATCAGTAAAATGGGTGGCAGGACTTTTACTTTCTGGCCCCTGGACTTTCCGCCTCTGCCTCTTGGTCTGTAATGTGTGTAAAACTACAGAAAAGCAGCACAGTAAACTTGTGCCCCCCCCCCCCCCCCTTGCACTGCTGTATTCTTGTGCCATTAGCAGACAGCGGCGTGGATGTTTTTGCTCCGGTACGGGACGTCCTGGCGGGGAGGCTGTCTGCCCTGCGCCTCCCCCATGAGGCCGTCCCTGCGGCCCACCTCTGTGCACTCTCCTCATCCTGCTCCAGGACGTCCAGCCCAGCACAGACAGCACTACACCACAGACGTCTCCCCTGGAGGTAAGACCCAGAGCTCAGCCTCGGGTCGGTCGGGTGGTGTGGAGTGCGGAATGACCTGAATCTCTTCGTTTCTGTCCAAGTTAAATCAGTGCTTTTGTGTTTTAAAGGTTAATCGATAAGGTTATTTCGGGGGGTGTGGAGAAGTTGTGGAAATGTTGTACTCTCCAGATTTTGTTTGGCCGCAGACACATCGGCAAATGTTTCCTGCAGAAAAAAATATGACCTTGACCTTTTGAAAATGCAACTGGAAAGTGGTGGTTTGGGGGCGGTAAAAAATAAATATTGGCACAGACATGACACAGCCTTGCTGCAAAGTTGTACTGATGTTTTGTGTTAGCTGGATACAAACAGTAGTGCTGGTGGATGGAGCAAGCCATCCTTTCAGTGAATGCTGCACTGAGATCCTTAAAGAGCTCAGTCATATTTATCATAAGGCGCAATTATGCAGGCCTGCTGAATGCCGAAATGAGTGAGGGGGCAGGGCCGTTCTGATGCCCCGGTGCAGGTCCCTGTAGCAGCCCTGTTTCCCCTCCCCGTCCATATTTAGAATGCCTCCATTAGCGGTCGACCGTTCCCATGGCAGCGCTCGTGTCATCTGGCCCCTGTCTGCTCCAGGCCCTGCGGCAGCTGTTCGGGTTCGTGTGGGGTCCGGCCGGCTGGCTGCGGGGCCTGCGGCAGCACGCTCTGCGCCTCTGCCGCTCGTCCAGCTGCGGCCAACCGAGGTGAGGCAGCATGTGCTCCGCACACACACACACACACACGCACACACACGCCCATGCGGACACACACGTGCCGCTTAGAGTCAGCCAGACACACACACACATAGAGAGTGCAGCACTTCTGCGGAACGCCTCAGCGGCGGTCGTCACGGCGGCGGTCGTCACGGCGATGCGCTCTGTGTTCAGGCCGCGGACGCGGAGGCGTGCGTCGCCCTGGCCCGCCAGCTGCAGCGCCTGCTCCGGGACTGCGCAGCCGACGCAGACCCCCTCGGCAGCTGCTGCCGTGGTGACCCCCCCCCAGGAGAGTCTGCGCAGCCACAGCCGGCTGCAGGCCGCCTGCGAACGAGCTGGCCCGGGACCCCGGTCACACCGCCGCCCTCGCTGAGCTGACAGAGGTGAGACAGGGACGGGGGGGGGGGGGGACGGGGGACGGGGGGACGGGGGACGGGGGACGGGGAAGAGACGCGGGCGATGAAGTGTATCGCTGTACTGTGCGTCCTGGAATATGCTCTGTGTTCACAGCGGCTCAGGCACTGTCATTAGGGGTGTGTGTGTGCGAACGAAATTACGGACAAGGTCTCGGTCTGTCTCTGTCCTGCACAGTCTGTGTAGAGGACGGTGCGGGCGCTGTACTGTGTAGCCTTACTCTGGGCCAGGGCCATGTTGAGCTCCGGGCCTGGTGTGTTAGCCCCAACATGCGAGGGGTTTGAACCCACTTTGTTCTTCACCTGCAAGTTGTTATGATTGCAGATACTGTAAATAAGCATGTATCGATTTATATATCTGAATATCATGTAGCAGGTTTGGTCCCTGTGGGAATCTCTCTTGCAGTTTTTCCTGCTCGCCAAGGTTCACCTACGGTGTCCTGCCTCATTAAAGTGGATTCTGATGTTTGCACTGAATGGAATGTGTCACGATCGATTTAAGGAGGACGCAGCTTGGCGTTGTACCTGGCACATTTTCTGAGGTGTGGTGCTTAACAGCGTTGAGTGTCGAGTCATTGCTTGAGTCACCGAGCTGGCACAGTGTGTACTGCGTGTGCCGTGTGCGTTCGCTCGTGCAAGCACAGATGGCGCGCTCTGTGTGTGCACCGTGGTGCTGGCACACTTGTCAGTATGCGCATGGACAAACAGTTATTGTTGAGCAGTTCCACTGCTACAGTCTCTCGCTCTCTTCCTCTCTCTTTCTCAATTCAGTTCAGATTCATAAAATGCTTTATTGGCATGACGTACTGTATTTCAATGTATGTGTTGCCAAAGCTCTACAAAAAAAAAAAACATGTAGCAATGTACATACAATACAATAGATCATGAAATATAAACAGATACATGCAAACACGTAATCTACTTATTGTTAGATGACTAAAAATAATAATGAAATTGAATTGACTTTTTTTTTTTTTTTTACAATGAATGATCATTAACGGTTGCAGCTGTCCCTCAGGCTGTGGTAGTTGGCTACATATTGTGTGGCCAAATTTTGGCAGCACCTTTTCTCTCCCGGAGAATTTGAATTTGTTTGATTCAGGTAGGGTTGGGAAGTATGGGAACTGTGTTGTGTATCTGGGGAGGAAATGTTCTCTGTTTTTTTGTATTTTTTTGCATTTAATGAGGAAGTGCAGCTCTGTCTGTACCTGCTCTTTGTTGCAATTGGAACACAGCCTCTACTCCCTGGGCAGCCAGGTCTGCCTGTGTCGGCCTGTCTCTATTGCCAGGCTGTGCTTTCTGAGTCTGCCACAGTGTACTGTCGGTTTAGGGCCAAACAACACGCCGATTTGCTTTGATTTCTTGTTTGAGTTTCCCAATAAGAAACATCATTCCCATAAGATATGTTTGTTTTTGTTGTGTTATGGTCTGGTTGATTCATCGGTTTAATTGGAATGGGATTGTCCTGAGGGTCTCTCTCTCTCTCTCTCTCTCTCTCTCTCTCTCTCTCTCTCTCTCTACATGCTAATATAGTGGTGCTGGAGCAGCAGTGTGCTGGAGTGCCAGCTTGTGTCAGATTCCCTGCCGGGGGTCCCGCTTCTCAAAGGCTTCATGCAAAGAGCTGAACACGGGGAAGAGGGAACACGGGTACTACTGACGGCCATTTTGAAAATGTGTGCTTCCAGCTATGTTCGTGCTCTCACGACAGAATTTGTGACAGCCTTTGTGAGAATCCTTCGTTCTCCACACGCCACATGCGGTGATGTCGTGGGCCCGGAAGCAGAGGTCATGATCAGCCCCTACATTCCCTCTGCACATTACAGTACATACCCCCCAGGGTGCTCCCCTCCTCAGGGGGAACATGTAAAGCTGTCTAGCCAATGCATGGAATTCTTGCTTGTCTTTTCTGTTCCAGGCCTTATAAAGACTTAGCAAGGCTGAGACGCAGTCAACTAGCAGTCGCATGCCCAGCCTGAGCTGGGATATTTAACTGGGCAAATTTCCCTCGGCAAAGGTTGAAAATGTTGAATTTATGCTATATATTAACGTGGCCCTTACTGATGTACAGCTAAGCTGTTAATATGTTGTAGCTGAGAGCTCAGCTGGGGCACAGTTAGCGTGTAACTTTGCTCTAACTGGAGTTCCTGACTCCTCCTCCTCCTCGGCTGACCACAGGAGCAGGAAGACACAGAGCAGAGGCATTGTGGGAACAGGAGCTGCTGTACTGCAAGCCGTGCACAGTGGACCTGACACCGGAGACCTGTGGAGACCCCTCACGCCTTAAAGCCAGGCTCTCCCAGGTAACCATGGGGACAGCACATGCACAAACCGTTTACGTGACAACACATGCACATGCTCTTTATTATGACATAGCATGAGTAATATTAGTATTAGAGGCAAGGTGTAATAAATGGCAAGTTCATGCAGGTTGTACTGTTTTCGACAAAGCAGTAATAAAGCAATTCGGATTACTTTACTACTTTACTACTACAAACTGTTCCTTCATTTGTGTGTGTGTGTGTGTGTGTGCGTGTGCGAGAATGTGTGTGCGTGCGTGTGTGTGGAGAGTGAAGGGGTCCATTTGAATTTCAAGTATATAGACTCTATATGAACAAGAAGCTAACATTTACATTGTTTTACATTTGTGTATGTAATGGATCTGCATAGTTTTTTGTGTGTGTGTGTGTGGAAATGTTTGTTTTCAGTACCTGGTGGACTGCGCAGTGGATCAGTGCTGGGAGCAGTGTCTGTGGAAGGTGCTCTCTCTCTCTCCGCTGCCCTTTAACCCTTTCCCGTCCCTGGCCCGGGAGTTCAGGCTCGCTGCGCTCAGGTCAGGCCCTGTGCATCCCAGACGCACTCCGTCTCACTTCAGTGTGCTGTTTATAGCAGCCTTTACAGAGAACAGGAGAGAGTTATTCCTTTTGGCCTGTTTATCCACAGCTTTTTGGAAGGTAATTTTGAGCGGTTGCTCTCAGGATAGAGGGGCTGGGGAGGGTGCTGCTCTTCCTCTCAGGATAGAGGGGCTGGGGAGGGTGCTGCTGTCCCTCTCAGGATAGAGGGGCTGGGGAGGGTGCTGCTGTCCCTCTCAGGATAGAGGGGCTGGGGAGGGTGCTGCTGTCCCTCTCAGGATAGAGGGGCTGGGGAGGGTGCTGCTGTTCCTCTCAGGATAGAGGGGCTGGGGAGGGTGCTGCTGTTCCTCTCAGGATAGAGGGGCTGGGGAGGGTGCAGCTGTCGCTCTCAGGATAGAGGGGCAGGGGAGGGTGCTGCTGTCCCTCTCAGGATAGAGGGGCTGGGGAGGGTGCTGCTGTCGCTCTCAGGATAGAGGGGCAGGGGAGGGTGCTGCTGTCCCTCTCAGGATAGAGGGGCTGGGGAGGGTGCTGCTGTCGCTCTCAGGATAGAGGGGCAGGGGAGGGTGCTGCTGTCCCTCTCAGGATAGAGGGGCTGGGGAGGGTGCTGCTCTACGTGCACACGCTCCATACGGCCTCTTCCTCGCAGGACGGCTCTCTGGCGACAGCCAGACGCTGAGGTGCTGAAGCAGATGTGGCCCCTGCACACCCCCCAGCCCTGCCCTACAGGGGGGCCCCTGCACTGTGGCCCCGGGGGGGAGGGGTACGGCCTCCCCAGCGCGCTCAGGGCCTCGCACCCGGACCGGCTCAGGGACTGCCTGACCCGAGCGCGGAGCCTGGAGACCGAGCCCCAGCCCACGGGCAGATTCAAGGTGCGGGACAGGAGGGCAGGTGCTTAGAGCTACACTTAGGCATGGCTCTGCTCACAGATGCTGAGAAATATGATCTGTACAAATGTGTTCTGTCACAACTGTTTTGCTCATGTGAACTTTATCCTTTATCCTGTGTTTTTTTTCGCCCTGTTTGAAAAGGCTTGTCCCCTGTTCATATCCATTTAAATGAATGTTAGAGTGTGGTAAATTCAGTATGTAATAGCGCTAAATGCACTATAACATAGCAGGCATTAAATAGACAACGCAAACACCGACAAGTCCAATAACAAACAGTGTATTGGAATACAAGCGGAATCTTTGCCAGGGTTAATGCAGTAGTGGGTAAACTGAGAACATGAGTAGATCTGGAGCGCACAGGGCTTTCTGTGGTGTGCATTTAATAAACAGGGAAGACTGACTGATGTTCTCCTGAAGGCGATGCATTGAAGCCCAGTCTGTTGTCTGCAATGTGGTCAGGTGGAGCGAAGCACAGCGGTTCTGTCTCCCAGCGCCTGGCTGGGGATGCTCTCCCCCTTCCTTTGTGAACTGCAGGTGGTTGAGTTCTGCTACATAACAGCGCCCCCTGGCTGCCTGGATGAGGTGCTGCAGGTGTACGCCAAACTGGGTAAGCAGGAACGTCTACCCTGTGTCTCAGTGTTATGCTAGGGTTGCATAATTTATAGTCTTGCTTTGTCAAGGGAACACAAAGCTGTAAAGACGCAAAAATATGGTTTTATATTTGAGGGACGCAGCCGTGCTGTGTAAGCAGTCATGCTTCTTGCTCACTGACTCGTGCTATCAGTCCTCCTCTCGGTGAGTTATTAGCTCGCTCAGCTGTAAACAGCAACAAACTGCAGTAATGACATTTAGCCCCAGGAAAGAGCAAAGTCAAACAGATTGAGTTTAGCTCTCATTCCATTGCTAATACTCTTCCCCTTTCCCTGCCCCCCCCCCCCCCCCCCCCCCCCCCCCCTCCTCCACCACCACATCCTTCCTGCAGTGCTGGCTGGGTTGTCTGAGTTGCGTGGGAAGGATGGGCTGATCCTGGATGTGGTTGACCTGGGCTCATGGGGGATGTGGGATATGCAGCAGGTCACATCTTTCCCCACCCATTTCCAGGAGTGCTTCGCAGACGCCCTGCGACACAAGCACCCCGTGCACCTCCGGGTATCCGCTCCACACCCTAAAACTTCTCACTCCATAGACACACTGTTGCAGTATGCATATGTCACAATCGCATATGAAGCTGATTACAAGCTTGCAATCTTTTTATCAACATATTATCCATGTACATATACATGGATACATACATATTACATATTATACATTTATAGAGCTGGATAATTTGAAGCACTTTGGCTGTGTAACCGTGCCTCACACAGGGGTACAGGTACACAAATCCCCACTGGGGATTTGAAAATACAGCACAGCCTCGGAGTTTACGAGCCCGGGCGCTCAACCACCACGCCAGGCTGCTGGCCGCTGTTACCGTGTAGACAGTGACCTGCACAGCGCACCGGCTGAGCTGTTGGTCACCAGTCGGCACCCTGAGCCGACCAGAGGAGGATGGGTTTCCCCCTCCTTGAGCCTGGTTCCTTCCAAGGTTTCTTCCCATCTGCCACAGGGAGTTTTTCCCTTGCCACTGTTGCCTTAGGCTTGCTCCTGTGGGACTTCAGGCCAGGGTTGTCTGCAAAGCGTATTGTGACAACTGCTGTAGAATACGCTATACAAATAAAATTTGATTGATTGATTGACTATTTCCCTGATGAACTGAGTCAGGTGGGTGGGCCGGGGGGAGTCACCTGGTGCTGCGTGTGCGCGTGCGCCCGCAGGCGTTCCAGGCCCCCCGCGGCGGCGCGGAGTGGCGCTTCCTCACCCTGCGGAAGCGGTTCGTCCTGTACTGTCTGAGCGAGGACGGATCCCCGTGGCTGTGCCTTCCGCAGCACGACCCCCTCTCCCTCCGCCAGGCTGTGTTCACATCCCTGGAGCAGGCTGCCTTCCACTTCAACACTGTCGGTGCGTAGCTTTGCCTGTCTAACCTGCCCGGGCACTGCTGCTGCTGCTGCTGTGGCTGACGCGCTGATGTATATTTGCTGCACTAGGTTATTATGGTGGGCAGTGGAAGAACTGATGTGCTTGGGTTCTTCTGTCTCTATGCAGAGTTATCTCTACTCTTCTGCTGTGCTTGCTCATGGAGAGAGTTTCATGTGTATGCCATTCAGTTTCTGTATGAGGTTATGTGGAAGTCCTGTTCCTGAAACTCTCTGTTACTGTCAGAGGAAGATCACAGAGGAAGTGTAGAAGTGGGCATTGTGCAGAACAGCAGTTCTGAACAGCACGGCCTGGAGAGGAAGGTAGCAGGGAAAACGTTAGGACACAGTGGCTTTCTGTCAGGGATAGCTCACTCACACCCTACTGCTCAGTGTGTCCTGTTTTGTCCCTGGTGTGACCCCCCTCCAAAACAAAATAAAAAAGTAAAATAAAAAGAACAATATCTATGTATTATTTTCCCTTTTTTCCATTTTTTTCCCCAAATGATTTGAAAGAAATTTCTCTGTTGTGTCACAATATAATGCAGACTGATTCACAGGGGCCATCTGTGATTGCATATTTTTTACTTCACAGTCAAAACATAATTGTCACAGGATTGTGACTGGTGAATAGTCGTGTGAATCACAGTTTCATTCGGCACATTACAAGAAGCAGCAACACAAAGCGCAGGGTACATCCACAAGGTGTCAGCACATTCATAGTTTTCGGGGGATCTTTTCAAATTCTGCTAAATGTAGGCAGTTGGTGTGGGCGGGGCTTGGCAGGCTTGCTGAATGAACTGTCATTTTGCTCAGGGCGGGATCCGCCCATTGGTGGCAGTCTGCAGGAGGTGATGTCACAGCTGGATTCTGAGATCACCGATGCTTTCCTGAAAAGGGAGATTCTGCAGGGCTACCGGTAAGCAGCAGCAATGCACACACACATTCCAGAGGGTGATCAGT
>CM045884.1:69594939-69625206 GCA_025169545.1 Anguilla japonica | reverse complement strand
GAATATCAGTAATATCAGTCATTGTTGGAGGCCAGGGCAAACAGACCCGCACTCTTTTAAACACTAGGTCCTGAACTTTTTGCCGTTTTCTCCCTCATCTTTTAGTCGTTATACCAATTCATTACATTACAGGCATTTAGCAGACGCTCTTATCCAGAGCGACTTACACAACTTTTACATAGCATTTTACATTGTATCCATTTTATACAGCTGGATATATACTGAAGCAATTTCGGTTAAGTACCTTGCTCAAGGGTACAACGGCAGTGCCCTACCCGGGAATCGAACCTGCGACCTTTCGGTTACAATCCCAGTTCCTTACCCACTGTGCTACGCTCCGTCCTACAATTCCCCGTGTGTATCACAGCCCTGGTGGATGCGCTATCCTCTGTCAGTCTGGGGGGGGTGGGGTGGGGGTGGGTGTAGAGTAGGTCCCAAACTTGTCCTCACCTCTGCGAGGCCGTGCGTGTGTTCCCTTGTGCTCGCCGCCCAGGCTGGTGGCCCTGAGGGGCCTGCTGAGCGGAGAGGAGGCCCGCCTGCCGGACTGCTGGAGGGTGTGCCGCAGCGTCTGCGCTCAGACCGAGCTCCTCTGCGCAGTCGCTGACTGCCTGCAGGTCAGAAACGCAGGGCTCACGCTTTGATCACACGCCCTGCGCTCGCAGGCCGGGTGGGGGGGGGAGTCGACTTCAGACGACACAAATTGACTTGCGCTTTGCCTGCACGCGCTGATCCAGGGTCTCTTCCAGCTGTGTGGGGAAGATGTGGGGTCAGGACCAAGGCGGACTGTGGCAGAGTACCTGCCTGCCATTGGTAAGGGTGTTATGAATATTTGTTGGGAGGGAAAGTGGATTTTGTAATAAAGCAATTTTATGCAACTAAAAAAAAAAAAAAAAAAAAAAATCAGACTCTAATATCCAACTCCCTTCACGCTGGGGTTGAAAAATGATGGTTGCACCTTTGGAAGGCACGTTTTTTTGAAATCACGGTTTTACAGCTGAATAATGCACATATCATAACCCAAGGCATGAAATGTTTCACACAGATTTACTATATAACATGGATTTTAACTAATTGTTGTCATCTGTGCCGAAAAGGTTGAATCTTATTTTACTGGATTATCCTCTTTTCATCTCCAGAGCACATGTTTGAGGGGTTCTCCTGGATGTTAAGGCGAACACTGGAGCATCCCGAGGCTCTTGCGCCCCCTGGTGTGTGGGAGGTGGTACTGAAGGGTCGGGAGGGCTGTGGTCTGGGGCAGCAGGGCGGTGTGGGTGAGGGGGATGGTTGGGGTGTGCCAGGCCTTTTCGGAGACTCTGTCCCAGGACCTGCACTCTCTCTGTCCCGGGGTACAGACCCTGCTGGAGAGACTGCACGCAGCACAGGAGAGAGACGTGGTTAGGGCTCACATCTCCTGCGTAGAAACCGTACCCCAAAACCCACCGGTCCTCCCTCACCGCACCCCCGAACGCTCGGTCCAGAGCCCCGATCGGAGCACACCCCTCACTGGGGCTCAAGCCCTGGCGCTCTTCTGACATCATCAGCCTATCAGCGTCCCGCACACACCGCGCCATTGCCTAGCAACCCAGCTGGCTCCCGAAGAAACTGCTGGGACCCTCAGCAGAATGGGGATGAGCCGCCCATGAGCTTTTTGCCTGTTGTGATCTATTCTTAGTTTTTGGCAGTGAAAATTCTCCACGGCCTCATAATGACACACACACTGTCAAACCGAATGTGCTCTTCTAATTACGAGCGATGATTCATTACCGTATTTTCTGTCGTCTTGACTGGAGAGAGCGGGCTGATGGGTTTGTAATGAACAGTCTCAGTACCTTGGAAAAGGAAAAATGAAGTAAAGGGAGATGCAGGCTCTCTCTAGTTCAGATGGGCTTCGTGAGTATCGTTGCATGAGTTCAGTTACAGCACCGCACTTGACTTGGGAAAGTTCATTGAAATGCTGAGGTAAATACCCAGATTTGGCCTCCGGACGTCCCATTTTAATATAACACGACAGCATTATGTAATGACTCTCTAAAAGATAGTTGACAAACGGGTGAATTTTATATAATGTACGTGTTGCCTTTAATTATTGTGAATACTGAGATCACTGTAACGATCAATTAAAATGAATCAGGGTGTTCAATTCCCTAAATAAAATGCAGTCGTGTCGTGCATATTATTTTCTTGTCTTTTTTCTGCAGCCTTTTTAAGGGATTCTTGCTCCCCCGCATCTGCGGTTTTCTTTCCTGTTTAGGTGACCTCACATCCTTTCTTACTGACACAGAGGACGTTCACAGCTGAATGAAATGCAAAAATGTAGAAAGAAAGTTCCTGTTTCGTGAGGAGAGCATATTGCACATTACGCTGAATTTGTGCCTGCTGGTTCCACCAACCGTACGTGCGTCCGCACAATCCACACACATACGCACATGCACACGCACACACACCCAACTTGCCACAGTTCACTTCCAACAGAAGGACTGTGCCGTTAGGTGAATGCTAACTGTCCTGCGCCCTGGGGAATGGCAGTCTATGCACATCACTGCTCAGTGAAGGATTTTGTTCTCCTGGTCAGCAGTATACTGTTATTGTGCGGTAAGTTTTTCTCTTTCTTGACTGTGCCTAAATGTTACTGAATTTGCTGTTTTTTGTGCGTTTTTCGCTGTGACTGTCCTGGTCTTGCTCACGTGTAGCCTGATCTGTATTTTCAAGAAGACTAGGGACAAACCAAACAGAACTTATTGAAACTTATTGAAATGGTGCAGGTTTGTACAGAATCCTTACACCCTGAACAAAAGGTAACACTGGAAGAGCAAAACGAATATTGCTTTAAGAAAACATTGTCTCTCTGGCTTTCTCTTAAAGGTGAATTGAGATTTTTCGGAAAACCGTTGTAAAGTCTGAAACAGAAGCGATGATGATGATTCTTGGTCTCCTGCTCTTTACCAGATCTGGTCTGTTTAGCAGACCCCCTCCCGTCCCGTCCCCCAGCCCCCTCTCTGACCTGGCAGACCCTTCAGGGAGGGGGCGCGATAGACCTTGTGTGCCGCGCCCCCGACGGGCATGCGGGGGTCCAGTTCCGTCTCATCAGGGTGACAGCGCAGGTGGACCAGGTGGACCGGGTGGACTTTCCACAGGAGCGGCAGGAGGCCCACTTCAGTCTGAGAGGGGAGGCCGGGCTCAGCCAGGAGTTACACTGCTGCATTTACCAGGACCGCCACTGGAGGTACAGCGGGTGCAGCCCCTTCATACGTCTGAGCGGTGAGTGTGTGTGCTGGGCCGATGCACCGCTGCCCTCAGCCGGAACGCATGACTGGAACACTCAGTTCCAGTTCGGCAGTTAATGGCAGTTTGTTGCCTTGGTGACCCCTGTGTTTAACACAGTGGTATTTGGCCTGGCTCTAGTACTTTATTTTGTTATTTTATTTAGAGGGCACATTTACTGGTGCTAGCGCTGTGACTACATTAGTACAACTGACCTCAGCCCAGCATGTGATGGAGGCCTCAACATAAGGAAAGCACTAAGGGCTGCTTTATTTCTGCAAATATTTGATCATATCTGTGCAGTGCGATTCATAATCTTTACTGAAATTAGCTGAAAATGACTAGAATTTATAACAGATTTCCCGTAAGAATTTTATCCCCCTTTCCATTAATTCATTGCTCAACCGACGTCTGTTGAGTTTGTCTTTTTTAATAGTCTTGGAGATTCCAAAAAATATTTATTGTGGATTTTTCTATCCAGTTTGATCATTCTGGGTAAACATTAGTTCTATTTTTTTAACAAAGCCAGAGAGAGAGAGAGAGAATGAAAGAGAGAGAGAGATAGAGTGAGTGTGTGTGTTTGTGTGAGAGAGAGAGTGGTCTTTGAGTCAGAGATGGCACCGTGATGAGGCCTCTTTCTCTGGGCTAGCATGGGGATAGCTGAGAAATAGAGGCGCAACTTCTGTCTCGGAGGGCCAAGATTTTTTGGGGAGATAGAGAGTGAGAGAGAGAGACAATGTGTGTGTGTTTATATGAGTGCGTGCGTATGAGAGAGAGGGAGTGAGAGAGAACCAGTGTGTGTGCGTGTGTGCTGCAATTTGTGAGTTTCACTATTACTGTAGTTGAACCAATCTAGTCCTCTCAGCTGTTTTGTGCTGACTGCTTCTACTTATTGTCATTCAGGAACAAACAGCACTGCTGAAGAAACTCTTCCCCCCTCCTCTCCTCCTTCCTCAGGTAACAAGTCAAAATGTTCATTCTCACCACAGAATCTCTCCCAGCCTGAAAGCAGCACACACACATTAGATATTGTTTAATGGCATCAGAATTCCAGTATACCTCCGATTGTGCTCTCCGTGTGACTACAGAGCCTGAAAGGAAACTATTAATTAGTCTCAGTCTGCTGTCTCCCTTCACCTGTGTTTACTTCCTGTCTGTCCTCTCACGATGTCCACCCTTCAGCAGTTTCATTATATGCTTCTCCACAGACTCCCCTTATCCACAGACAAAATACATCAATTTTAAATTGATCATTAATACAGCTGGGCATTTACTTACAGTTCGGTACTGTGCCTCACTAAGGAGTGCCACAGCTGTGCCCCTTTGAATTGTTGGATTCAAACTTGCATATGTCGGGAGTCAGGAGCAGCCCCGCGCTGCCTCCCGCCACCTAACAATGTTTTTTTTTTTTTTTTTTCCCCCCCAGGAACCCACCCACCAGCAGGAGATCAGGACAAGGCAGGTAAAAGGGAAACTTTTAACAGTTAATTCATAAAAAAACAGAGCACGCCACAATCTCGCACCAACCCCGCCCTTCCTTCTTCCCCCCGGCTTCCTCTAACACTCTCCCACTCTGGCCCTCCCCTTCCCTTCCACGGAGCCCCGACGCAGGTAGGAGCGACACCTCACACGCCACACATTTCTAAGCCGCTGGGGTTCCCCTCACATGTGCCCACACTCAGCAAAAAAAAAAGTGTACCCACTCTGGCCCCCCTGCGCCTCAGCCCCGCTTCCGGAGGGGGGAGACCTCACCCTGCCGTGTCTCAGGGGGAGTCACTAACACAGGCAGGGTCTCACACACACTCACACCTCCCACTCCCACACACACACACACACCACAAACAATCATCAAAATCAAAGAAAGGATGTAGTTGGCCCACGCCTCAATGCTTGGCCACTCTACATCCAAAAAAAAAAAAAAACAAAGAAAAAAAATCAAACCCCCAAAAAAGTCTACTGTCTCCCACTGTCCACGTCAGTCTCTGGGCTGCTGGGCGGCGCCCAGGACCACTCTGCCGTCCGCTGCACGTTCTTGAAATTCCACTGGTTACCACGCAGAGTCCCTGCTGCGCCCTGCAGCTGGAGAGCGAGTCGGCGCCGGCTCCGGTCCTGGTCCGCGCTTTACAGTCTCAGAGTGGGAGACTCGCTGTTCCTCCGCCCTCGTCAGGGCTTGTCTAGAGTCTCCCCTCGCGGCGTTGGTCCTTGCCCAGGACCAGTCCGGCTCTGCACAGCGCCGCTCCTCCCCGGATCCCACCACGTTTTCCACTTGGTCTGGGCGCAGCTCGCTCCTCGTGGCACCAGTGCAGCGCCCGGGACCGCCAGCCCACCACCAGGACGGGAGACAGCTCAAACAAACAAAGAGAAACAGAAATAACAAAAACAAAGAAACGAAAACCCTCAACAAAAACTAAACTAACTTAAAGCAAAAAAAAAAAAAGAAAAATCCTCAACTGAGGAACCAACCATCCACCCCGGCGTCTCTCGTGTTCTCCCTCTCACCTGCCTCCTTATCCCTGCAAGCTGGTTAGGACAAACACGAAACAGCTGCGTCACGCCCCCAACTCCTGCGACCGGCGAATCGGCTTACGCCCCGATCTGCATGTGCACCCAGACTCCAATAATAAATCCCCCAGTGAATCTGGCACAGCTGTCAGGCTACCCCCTGACACATGCCTGTGACAGCTCTTGTATTCCTTAACCAGTACCCCTTGTTGGCCCCTGTGCTCCTCATGTTGTGTATTACATGCGTGTGTGTGTGTGTGTGTGTGTGTGAGAGAGAGAGGGAGTGAGAGTGTGTGTGTGTGTGTGTGTGTGTCTGTCTGTGTGTGTGTGTGCTTGTGTGAGAGTGTGTGTGAGTGTGCGTGTGTGTCTGTGCGTGTGCAAGTGTCTGTCTGTCTGTGTGTATGTGAGAGAGTGTGTGTGAGTATGTGAGTGTGTGTGTGTCTGTGTGTGAGATAGAGAGTGAGAGAGACAGCATGTGTGTGCCTGTGTGTGTGTGTGCATGTGTGAGTGAGTGTGTAAGTGTGCTTGAGTGTGAGTGTGTGTGTGTGCGTGTGTGAGAGAGTGTGTGTGAGATAGAGAGTGAGAGAGAGAGACAATGTGTGTGTGTATATATGAGTGCGTGCGTATGAGAGAGAGGGAGTGAGAGAGAACCAGTGTGTGTGCGTGTGTGCTGCAATTTGTGAGTTTCACTATTACTGTAGTTGAACCAATCTAGTCCTCTCAGCTGTTTTGTGCTGACTGCTTCTATGTATTGTCATTCAGGAACAAACTTCAGCCTTGCTACAGTCTCTCCTTCCCCCTCTCCTGCTCCTTCCTCAGGTAACAAGTCAAAATGTTCATTCTCACCACAGAATCTCTCCCAGCCTGTCCTGCTGAAAGCAGCACACACACATTAGATATTGTTTAATGGCAGCAGAATTCCAGTATACCTCCGATTGTGCTCTCCGTGTGACTACAGAGCCTGGAAGGAAACTATTAATTAGTCTCAGTCTGCTGTCTCCCTTCACCTGTGTTTACTTCCTGTCTGTCCTCTCACGATGTCCACCCTTCAGCAGTTTCATTATATGCTTCTCCACAGACTCCCCTTATCCACAGACAAAATACATCAATTTTAAATTGATCAGTAATACAGCTGGGCATTTACTTACAGTTCAGTACTGTGCCTCACTAAGGAGTGCCACAGTTGTGCCCCTTTGAATTGTTGGATTCAAACTTGCATGCCTGTGACAGCTCTTGTATTCCTTAACCAGTACCCCTTGTTGGCCCTTGTGCTCCTCATGTTGTGTATTACATGCGTGTGTGTGTGTGTGTGTGTGCATGTGGTGATTGTTTGTGCGCCTGAGTGGTATGTGCGTGTGTTTTCATCGAGCTCTCCCTCCTGCAGGAGGTCATGACGGGCTCAAGATTGCTGGTTATGCATCTGCAGTGCTGCTGTCCCTGGTCGTGCTCACAGGGCTGGGCATCGGAGTGCACAGGGGAGGTACGGTGAAGGGTAGCAGCACACAGGAACATATTTATATTTACAGATTCCTTTTTAATAGATGTAAACCCTGTATATCATAATAATAATAATAATAATAAGATGCCCAAGCGTGGGTTTCTCATAGGCTTGCAGCAGGAGGTCATTGTTGGCTTAAGGCAGTGTTCCTGTGGTCACCTGTTCAATAGCTCCTCCCAGGTGTGCGCCAGCTGTTCTTGGGCTATTGGCTGTTAGCTGCAATACAGGTCATGTGTTACTTCCAGGGTTACTGGTTGGCTGTAGGGTGAGTGCATCTCAGGAGTGCGCACACATCAGTGAGAGTGCACCTACTGTGGGCGGGGCCAAGGCCTGAGAGGCACGACCTCAATTCCCAGATTAGTTTGACGAGAGGGGAACCTTTGTTCAAAATTAAATAAATACTACAGTAATCAACTGCCGGACTTCAAAAGGGGTTTTTAACAGTGGTGCATTTCTGTTTCTCTTTCAGTAAAAGCGCTGGCTGAGAAAAAGAAGAGGAGGTGGGCGAAAGACTGAAACAAACCATATTTAAATGATATTTCTGTTACTGATATATACAGTGTAGTCTTATTCAGTGAGCTAAATGTAAGAGCTGAAACGAGCCTACAGGGTAACGTTCCCCTCAATGTCTTTTGTTGTATGCAGGGAGGAAGCTCGCTTCTGGAAGTGTCGTCACGCTATGGACCACACCCTCGGCAAGTCTTTTCAGTGTTGTGTGCTCTGTGTTGCTTTTTGAATCGTGGGACCGGCATTCCTGTGTCATTATTATATATGCTTTTCAGTGGCCACCGCCGTTACGTTTCATGACTGACTGATTGTTTATCCAAACGAGGGTCATAACAGGGTCAGCAGTGTGCGTGCGCGCATGCGTGCGTGTGCATGCTACTGCATGTGTGTGTGTGTGTGTGTTTATATGTGGGTCTATATGTGTGTGTGTGTCAGTGTGTGTAGTGTGTGTGTATGCATGCGTGTGTGTGCGTGTCTGTGCATGTGTTTGTATGTGTGTGCGCATACATGTGTGTCTATATGTGTGTGTGCATTTGTGTCATCTTTTATATTATTTTGTTCATCCTGTCTGCTTCCAAGTAACTTCCAGTACGTTCATCTCTCTCTCTTTCTTTCTCTCTCTCCCTCTATTTCTCTCTCTCTCTCTCTCTCTCTCAAATTCAAATTCAAATTCAAATTCAAATGTATTGGCATGACGTAACCAGAGACTGTAAAAAATATGGACAAACCTACTGTGACGTCACCCATTGACTCTCCGCGGGTCTCTAAAACACGTTTTGAAGCGGGCGCGGCCATTTTCTCGATTTGGAGCCAAAACCATAGAGTTAAGCGGTCTTGTGATTTTTACAATTTGATTGACAGTCCAGTGCGGAAAAGCCCATCAACCTGAACGAACGATTGCAGAACGAAGTTGAGGCTAGCTGACTGTCTGCCGTTATGTTTTAAAATATATTATCTGATGTTTACGGAGTTTAATTTATATCCGTGACTGTACTGTGTCATGTAATCACGTTATATGTATGACATTAAAAATACAATTAGGCTGTGTTCAGTTATCTTCAATTTATGTTTCTCAGCAAAACGAATATGCTTAGCTAGCATATCAGTTTGCCAGTGAGCTAGGTAGGCTATCCGTGGTTAGCTCACGCATTAGCAATATGAACCGCAGGGGAAGAACATTGACTACACTGATGGTCAGTCAATCAGAGATGTGTAGGCTACTGGTGATTTGACTAGGCTAATTTTCGTATAACTGTCTGGTAGACCTGCTGTTAACCGAGCAAGTTATCGTCGTAGGTTTTCGCCACAGTCACAGTTAATGAGCCAGTAACTGCTACTAGCTAGCCTACTCCATCGCCGTTTGTGGTGTTCACTTGCTGGGTGACGCTAGCTGACCGATCGTTCGCAAATCACTTTCTACCGAATAAAAATCAACACTGTCAGCGGTGATTAACAAATCTACCAAGTATTTTAATAACTGATCTGCAGGCGTGTAAATATGACAACGCACTTTGTACAGCAAGTTTTCCACCTGGTGCATGAAGACAAAAATAATGTAGCCTACATTGAATTTCTAATTATTATTAGGCTATTATTTTTTTCTTGTAAATCATCAAAACCAATGGAGAAAAGCCAATATACGCAAGGAGCCCCCAAGACCGATTCTGAGAACCACTGTCTTAAATGCCTAGCTTGTCGGTCTCTTAAATGCTAAAAACATGTTCCTTTCTAAATGCCAAGATGGTTAATTTCGTTAAATTCTGTGTGTGTGATTTCATCGCGTGTTGTATGTTATTCAGCAAATGAACCTTGAGACTCTTAATTCGCTTCGTGAAACTGAAAAAGTGTTTATCCCAAAATCGAGATTATAGTAGCTTTGTCACATGCGTGAAGCATGGCCCAGGAATTTACGGAATGTACACGACTGACAAGCCGTCAAACACGTCTGACAGATTGAATGTTTGCCGGTTAAGGTTAGCTAGCTAGTCAAATGGCTTGGTAGCCGAAGTTGCGAACTGTTTTAGCATAGGCTACTACTGGACTACCAAATATAGCAAGCTGATTACGCTTTCTGCCAAGTAATTATTTGGTTAAGTAGGCTACCGAAAAACTTAAGAGGAGGATTATTTTATGGTCGTCTAGTGCAGCTGTAAATAGCACACGCCATAATGAAATCACCGCGAAATGGGATGCCTGCATTTTCAGACTTAGCACAGGCGGACCGTGGCCGGAGCCGCAACGTCAAGGCCAAGAGGCGCCACCGCCCACCCCAGTGACCATAGACTGTAGCCCCTCCTGTAGCTCAGTCTTCTGCAGTAATCCGGAAGTGACGCAAACTGTACCTCATTGGTCCAGAACAAATATTGGCACTGTGCCCACATGACGCAATAAATCATGAAATCGACCCATGGACAGTCATAAGACGAATAAAATACACCTATTATCACTATTTGTTCTTGTGAGAAAAAATTATTGACTTTGTATTTTGATCGCATTTGTACCGTAGACTTACATGGAAACCGGATATGAAAACACCTATACTGGAGCCATCCGTAGTGGCGCTAGTGAGCAACCAGGAACTACAACACCAGGAAATGAGCTTCAAAAACGAAGTCTGGTTTTGGCCGCTTGAGTTAAGCGGTCTTGTGATTTTTACAATTTGATTGACAGTCCGGTGCGGAAAAGCCCATCAACCTGAACGAACGATTGCAGAACGAACTTGAGGCTAGCTGACTGTCTGCCGTTATGTTTTAAAATATATTATCTGGTGTTTACGGAGTTTAATTTCTATCCGTGACTGTACTGTGTCATGTAATCACGTTATATGTATGACATTAAAAAAAAAAAATTAGGCTATGTTCAGTTATCTTCAATTTATGTTTCTCAGCAAAACGAATATGCCTAGCTAGCATATCAGTTTGCCAGTGAGCTAGGTAGGCTATCCGTGGTTAGCTCACGCATTAACAATATGAACCACAGGGAAAGAACATTGACTACACTGATGGTCAATCAATCAGAGATGTGTAGGCTACTGGTGATTTGACTAGGCTCATTTTCGTATAACTGTCTGGTAGACCTGCTGTTAACCGAGCAAGTTATCGTCGTAGGTTTTCGCCACAGTCAGTTAATGAGCCAGTAACTGCTACTAGCTACTCCATCGCCGTTTGTGGTGTTCACTTGCTGGGTCGCAAATCACTTTCTACCGAATAAAAATTAACACTGTCAGCGGTGATTAACAAATCTACCAAGTATTTTAATAACTGATCTGCAGGCGTGTAAATATGACAACGCACTTTGTACAGCAAGTTTTCCACCTGGTGCATGAAGACAAAAATAATGTAGCCTACATTGAATTTCTAATTATTATTAGGCTATTATTTTTTTCTTGTAAATCATCAAAACCAATGGAGAAAAGCCAATATACGCAAGGAGCCCGAGGACCGATTCTGAGAACCACTGTCTTAAAACGCCTAGCTTGTCGGTCTCTTAAATGCTAAAAAACATGTTCCTTTCTAAATGCCAAGATGGTTAATTTCGTTAAATTATGTATGTGTGATTTCATCATGTGTTGTATGTTATTCAGCAAATGAAGCTTGAGACTCTTAATTCGCTTCGTGAAACTGAAAAGGTGTTCATCCCAAAATCGGGATTATAGCTTTGTCACATGCGTGAAGCATGGCCCAGGTTAACATTTACGGAATGTACACGACTGACAAGCCGTCAAACACGTTTGACAGATTGAATGTTTGCCGGTTAAGGTTAGCTAGCTAGTCAAATGGCTTGGTAGCCGAAGTTGCGAACTGTTTTAGCATAGGCTACTACTGGACTACCAAATATAGCAAGCTGATTACGCTTTCTGCCAAGTAATTATTTGGTTAAGTAGGCTACCGAAAAACTGAAGAGGAGGACTATTTTATGGTCGTCTAGTGCAGCTGTAAATAGCACACGCCATAATGAAATCACCACGAAATGGGATGCCTGCATTTTCAGACTTAGCACAGGCGGACCGTGGCCTGAGCCGCAATGTCAAGGCCAAGAGGCGCCACCGCCCACCCCAGTGACCATAGACTGTAGCCCCTACTGTAGCTCAGTCCTCTGCAGGAATTAGGAAGTGACGCAAACTGTACCTCATTGGTCCAGAACAAATATTGGCACTGTGCCCAAATGACGCAATAAATCATGAAATCGACCCATGGACAGTCATAAGACGAATAAAATACACCTATTATGACTATTTGTTCTTGTGAGAAAAAATTATTGACTTTGTATTTTGATCGCATTTGTACCGTAGACTTACATGGAAACCGGATATGAAAACACCTATACTGGAGCCATCCGTATTGGCGCTAGTGAGCAACCAGAAACTACAACACCAGGAAATGAGCTTCAAAAACGAAGTCTGGTTTTGGCCGCTTGGACGTAACACTGTACATATTGCCAAAGCAAGTGTTTGAACATTGAAAAGCTAAACATTAATTAGAAAACATACTACAGTAAATAGTAGAAAATACAGTGGATGGAAGTAGAAAATAGATAGTCATAAAATAAATAAATAAATAAATAAACAAAAGAAAACAAAACAAATAAACTGTCATCAAATATAACAGCAACAATGCGCGTCAGGTGACTGTCACTCACTGTCCCTCAGTTTATGGCAGGCAGCAACATAGACTCTCTCTCTCTCTCTGTCTCTCTCTCTCTCTGTCCCTCTCTCTCTCTCTCTCTCTGTCTGTCTCTCTTTCTCTCTCTGCTTCTGAATTTCTGTTTTTGTTTTGTCGTTCAGCTTTCAAAAGGTTTAATCATACGGTCATCAAAGGGACGGTCCTTTGTGCATCTCGAGGCCTGGCCGCCCACAACATCCTTGCTCTAATCAGACATCTGTGTTCATGAGCGGAATTCTATTAATGGACACCTGTTGCAGGAGGAAGTCGGTCACAGTGGTTGTTCTTAGTAAGTCTATAGTGAGCTTTTGTGGTGTGAAAGTTCTGGCCTGCCTGATGTGTGTTTCCTCTCTTCATAAACAGCACAGCTCTTAGTGCAGTCCAGCCTGTGCTCAGAGGAAATGCACTCCTCCCTTTCGCCACATTTCGCGAAAGGCCATGACCTCCTCATTGCTTCACACGGGAAACATGTACTGCGCTGTGCGAGTGTAACGTCGAGCGTCACCAATCGTATAAGTCTGAGATATCGCCGTTTGCGGTGTGCCCACCCCTAGCGTGCGCAGCGGGCATCGGCGGTGTTGTAACCCGGGAGAAATGTGCCACGGCGCCGTACCCTGTGGAGGAGTATCTGCCACACTCAACGCAGCAAAACCTTCGCTGTCAAAACCAGCTCTGACTGTGTCCGACTGCGGCCACCGCGTGTAATCTATCCGAGTTAAACGTAGACGTATCGGGGTTGATTTTAAAACTGGACCTATCGCTGCATAGACATTACATTACATTACGTTTATTTGGCAGACGCTTTTATCCAAAGCGACGTACAAAAAGTGCATTTCATGGTCATGGACAACTACAAGACACAGGTTCGATAAGATGCAATACTTATTTTGTACAGCTATTTCTAGCCAAGAACACAGTTTAGTTCACACAGTGAACACTATTCTGACCTAACCTCTGCCAAGCCAACTAGGCAGAAGAACAAGCTACAGTACTAGGACAAATACAAATTACCAAAAAGTGCTGGAATGGGGGGTACATGTAACAAGTGTCATGAAAGGGGGGGATTTAAAGTGAAAGACCTATCCTTCCACGGGTGGTGCGGTGCTTTCTGCTTGGAGTGATTAAATGATTCGCTTGACAAAATGGATGCCAGGCCATCCGCTCTGCTTCCTGCTCCTTACAGACAGCCTGTGCCCTGACCAGACCTGGGTCAAATACCTATTTGTTTTGGATCCAAATACTTTTCTAAGCTTTACTGATCTTGTTCGGTGCATTGGAACCAATGAAATACTCTGAAAAAAGTGCAGACCCCGTCTTCTGGTCATATTGGCGGGCTCAGTTACACCAGGCAAGATCAACAGAGCACAGAAAAGCATTTGAACCCTAAACAAATACGTATTTGACCCAGGTCTGGCCCTGAATCAGCACGTGCTGTACGTGCTCAGGATTCATTCTGAGCTGCTGGTTTTAATACAGTAAGCCTTGGTTTAAACTATCACATCAGGATATTTAGCTACCAAGGAGGCCTTGGCTGCTAGTTCTGTTTGGGGGGGCTCAAAGATGAAAGCTGTTAACAGCACGGGGGAGAAAAACCTTCTGAGCGGCCTATGTGTGGAAATACCTCCTAAGAGCATAAGAACATAAAAACGTTTTATAGTAAGAATGGGCCTTTCATGCCTTTAAAAACACACCATATCTCCATTTCAGATCCAAGGTGCAGCAGTAATTGATTCTTTTAAATCTGGTCTCAAGACATAACCTTGTCTTAACATAACAAGTCAAACTTTTTGTTTGAAAAAGGGGTGGGGTACAGAATGGGAACCAGACTGCTGAGATGGGCTGGGCTGTAGGTGGGAGAAGGGGCGCGATGATTTTTAATGCTTTGTATGGACGAGAAGACACACACCTTCTAGGTCGGATGGTGCTGTTAGACCTGTTTAGCTTTCATAGTGTATTTTGGTTGTGGGACTGTGAACTGAAATTGCCTGTGTTCTCTGGGATGTGTTTTTGGGGGGTGTACGCAGGATCGGGGTCCTGGTTCCACAGCCCGCCTCAGAACGTCCTCACTGTGGGCCCCTCAGTGCCCTCTCTCTACATTTGAGAACCCGGCCTGCTGACCACCACTTCCATGGGCCTCCCCTACTCTCTGTCTGTATGTCTGTATGTCTCTCTCTCTCTCTCTCTCTCTCTCTCTCTCTTTCTCACTCTCTCTTTCTTTCTCTCTCTCTCTCTCTCTCACTCTCTCTTTCTCTCTCTCTCTCTTTTTCTCTCTCTTTCTGCTTGCATGCTTGCTTGTGAATACAAGTGTGTACCAGATAAATGTTATTATATATATTCACATATTGTACTCATAATTTAATTGGTATGTACATAGTTTCTAGTTGCATTAAGTTTATGTGTGTACATATTAATCAAAGAGACTGTTCAAAGTGTGGAAACTGAAAAAAGCAATGCAAATGCATCCAATAAATGTATATCCTTTATTAACTATGATGCATAGTGACGTTTTCCCTAGTTTAGCCAGTTCTCGGCCTGTGTCTCTCTCTCTCTCTCTCTCTCTCACTCTCTCTTTCTCTCTCTCACTCTCTTTTTCTCTCTCTCTCTTTTTCTCTCTCTCTCTCTCCCCCCCCTCTTTCTGCTTGCATGCTTGCTTGTGAATACAAGTGTGTACCAGATAAATGTTTGGTTCACAGTGAATGTGTCGGGTGTATTCTGGTCCTGCAACAAATATATTTGTGATATCATTGCAAATTAACCACATCAATCTGACACTGGCTTGCTTTCAACTCATGATTCTGGCCGCAGAAATCTATTCTTAATCACCGTCAATAAACAATGTGATCATTCAAACACATACACACGCACACACACATACACACACGCACGCATGCACACACACACTCACACACACGCACACGCACACACACACACACATACATACAAGCACACACACACACACACACACACACACACCTTTTCTCCTGCTTTGTCATTTCTGTTCTTCGCTTTCAGATCTGTTAATGTTTTTTCTCTTAATTCTCATTCATCTTCTTGCGCACAATCATACCAGACCTTACTTTTCAAATATATTCACATATTGTACTCATAATTTAATTGGTATGTACATAGTTTCTAGTTGCATTAAGTTTATGTGTGTACATATTAATCAAAGAGACTGTTCAAAGTGTGGAAACTGAAAAAAGCAATGCAAATGCATCCAATAAATGTATATCCATTATTAACTATGATGCATAGTGACGTTTTCCCTAGTTTAGCCAGTTCTCGGGCTGTGTGTCTTTAAAATCAATTCACCGTTTCCCATTCATTAAGTTCTCATTCACTGGGTATTCACTCAGAGCTCAGATGTGATCCTTTTAACGTGTCGCAAGAGGGCGCTGTAACCCACAGAAATAGAATTGTGCCACTTGCCCACCTTATTGCTCAGTGAAGTTACCGAACAGTAAATCAGCATAGCTGACAATTCCAGTGGATACTGACAATATGTGAGAACAGGGCGATATATTATGTAATGTTTAGAAATGCGTGACTTACATGGCTGTATTTTTCTCTCGGCATTTGAGTGAGGCTTATTTTAGTGTTGTCACTTCCTAAACGGTAGTGACAGGGTTGCCGTCTAGGTTGTCTTGGAGACGGATCCCTTGCCAGCAAAGGCAATGCTATCCTAATACCCTGAGAGGCCAAGAAAGACCAGAGAAGCCATAGAGCAGCTGTACATCAGGTTTTCTGTGGTTTTATTGTGTGAACTGAGAAAGGCAAGACGTAATCGCAGTGCTTAGATAGAGAAAATCCATTCCAAAATGGCGCTCCTTCAGATCGTTACTGTTTTTACGCTTCTTCATTTAATACAGCTCTGACACGGAGTTCCATTCTCAGAGAACATGCTTTTTCAGAAAGAAATAAATGAAGAAATAGAAACATAGCAATATATATATATATATTTTGATCTCATTCAATCACAAGTCATTACTGTAAATCTCTACCGTGATTGTTTGAGACTAAATGAGTATAATGGATGCATCCAACATTACCCGAAAGAGTCAAAATGTTAACTATCACACCGCTGATCGATGATATTCTGGCAGAAGTTTGAGAGTGGTTCTTACCCCCATTATTGGGCACCATATATTGGAAATGTGGTCAATTTAAGGACAGGCAGCTTCCTACACCTCCTCCAGTTTCTATTGACCCATGTGACCATATAAAAGTGGGCGGTGGCTCGATTATCCAGACCCAATTCATCAGTTGTCGGAAGAAATGAGTAGGTTTTATGATAAGATTCTGGGCGTGTATTGAAGCTTTAATGACGTCACGGACTCTCTTTATCTCATTGGGCAAAGGCTGTGCCCCCTGAGTCACTGCATCAGGTGTGACGACACAAAACATCACTTTCACAAAAGGGCTCGGCCTCGCAGCCATGAGTCATCCTGAATGCAAAAGGCAGTTAGCTTTGCATAGTTTCAGCTAGCGGTCAGAACACGTCATCCTGCCACTCATTTTACATCCATTGAACCTCATATTAATGGATATATTGATTACATTTTTGGGCACAATGCAATTTAACATTATGGGTAATAGGGTTACAATGTTAAAATAAAGAAACAGAGGTGCCGTACGTAGGTTCATAGTCATGGTTGTTTTCCTAACCGAGTCCTCAGATAGGCTTTTGTGCTAACATAAATTACAATGCTACCAAATATAAAATTGGCAATTTTTGAGTAACATAGTTTTTAAATAAAATAAATATAGTGTGATAACTGTGAAGTTCAGGTGTATATAGTGAATAGTGACAGTGAGTTACGTTCAACTCTTTTGTAGATGCCAATCACACCATTGTTGGAACCAAAGAGGTATTTGAGGTGTGTTGCTGATATAATACAATCAGCATGGCAGTTTGTGCTTGTTTTGTTGTGAAATTATTTACAGTTATCTAAGCAAGGTGGAGCAAATCACAGTGTCCGTTTTTTGTCTGCTCCTTGTTTCAACTTTCCTGAACAGACTTACACCTGCAAAAGTCATTGTTGAATAATTGAGACCATGAGATAAGGCATAGGAACTTATTTTTGGAACGGGAAACTATTCATCAGTGTGGTCATAATGAGATAATTAGTATGGAGTAATTTATGAGAAAGGTAATGCCTCAAAAATGCTATATGCTTCCTGTAATACAATATGCATTTGAGTTCTAATCATATAAAGCATTCAAGAGGAGGTTCTGGGTAAGTGAAGTTCTCTGCCTTCTTTAGCTGCTGCTAACTCACTTTTCATTTCGGTTCTCATGGTTTAAAATGCATTTGCTTTGGCAGTTGGCGTACATCGTGGCAAATGCCCAACATTTGACTGAACTGCCTCTACTGATCATATGAAAACAACGTCCTGCAACGAAGACAGTAACCACAAGCAAAGCAGTACCTGAGGGCATAAGCGTGCGGATGGGATGTGTGTGTGTGTGTGTGTGTATGTGTGAGAGAGAGACAGAGAGTGGGACAGAAACAGAAACTGGAGGAAGGGGGGGGGGGGGGGGGGGGGGGGAGGTGATGTGAATGTGCTTGAAGTTCCATAGCTTGAGAACCAATGCTGACATGAATCATGCCATGTGAGTTGTAGGGCGTATCAGTCATTAGAAGTTGTGGGCTGCGCTGGTCGTATTGGTCTGCTGAAAAAAAAAGGCAGATTGACTGTCGGCCCAATCAGAGAGAGCACCCAGCCTCCAGGAACACTCCGTGAGCAAGAGATGGCACGATGACTCTGGGACAGCATGAGGTTGGTTGCACCGTACCACGGCAGCTGAGTGCGTCTGAATGCAACTAACGAAACACTGCGGCTGATTGGCCGAGACCGCTACAATACCAAAGTTAAAAAATAAAAAAAAAACAACAATGTGCCTTCTGCGTTCCCACGTGTATGGCCAAAATGTATGTCTGTAACCACTGTCATATTAGCACTAGAAAAATAGCTTGTTTAGGTCATTTTAACCAGTCTCCCGTCACTAAATTTTTTTTACCATGCCTCAGATGCCCGGATGGAATAATAGCAGATGTGGCCCCTGCACACCCCCCAGCCCTGCCCTACAGGGGGGCCCCTGCACCGTGGCCCCGGGGGGGAGGGGTACGGCCTCCCCAGCGCGCTCAGGGCCTCGCACCCGGACCGGCTCAGGGACTGCCTGACCCGAGCGCGGAGCCTGGAGACCGAGCCCCAGCCCACGGGCAGATTCAAGGTATGGGACAGGAGGGCAGGTGCTTAGAGCTACACTTAGGCATGGCTCTGCTCACAGATGCTGTGAAATATGATCTGTACAAACGTGTTCTGTCACAACTGTTTTGCTCATGACAACTTTATCCTTTATCCTGTGTTTTTTTTCACCCTGTTTGAAAAGGCTTGTCCCCTGTTCATATCCATTTAAATGAATGTTAGAGAGTGGTAAATTCAGTATGTAATAGCGCTAAATGCACTATAACATAGCAGGCATTAAATAGACAACGCAAACACCGACAAGTCCAATAACAAACAGTGTATTGGAATACAAGCGGAATCCTTGCCAGGGTTAATTCTGTAGTGAGTGAACTGAGAACATGAGTAGATCTGGAGCACACAGGGCTTTCTGTGGTGTGCATTTAATAAATAGGGAAGACTGACTGATGTTCTCCTGAAGGCGATGCATTGAAGCCCAGTCTGTTGTCTGCAATGTGGTCAGGTGGAGCGAAGCACAGCGGTTCTGTCTCCCAGCGCCTGGCTGGGGATGCTCTCCCCCTTCCTTTGTGAACTGCAGGTGGTTGAGTTCTGCTACATAACAGCGCCCCCTGGCTGCCTGGATGAGGTGCTGCAGGTGTACGCCAAACTGGGTAAGCAGGAACGTCTACCCTGTGTCTCAGTGTTATGCTAGGGTTGCATAATTTATAGTCTTGCTTTGTCAAGGGAACACAAAGCTGTAAGGATGCAAAAATATGGTTTTATATTTGAGGGACGCAGCCGTGCTGTGTAAGCAGTCATGCTTCTTGCTCACTGACTCGTGCTATCAGTCCTCCTCTTGGTGAGTTATTAGCTCCCTCAGCTGTAAACAGCAACAAACTGCAGTAATGACATTTAGCCCCAGGAAAGAGCAAAGTCAAACAGATTGAGTTTAGCTCTCATTCCATTGCTAATACTCTTCCCCTTTCCCTGCTCCCCCCCCCCCCCCCCCCCCTCCTCCACCACCACCACATCCTTCCTGCAGTGCTGGCTGGGTTGTCTGAGTTGCGTGGGAAGGATGGGCTGATCCTGGATGTGGTTGACCTGGGCTCACGGGGGATGTGGGATATGCAGCAGGTCACATCTTTCCCCACCCATTTCCAGGAGTGCTTCGCAGACGCCCTGCGACACAGGCACCCCGTGCACCTCCGGGTATCCGCTCCACACCCTAAAACTTCTCACTCCATAGACACACTGTTGCAGTATGTATATGTCACAATCGCATATGAAGCTGATTACAAGCTTGCAATCTTTTTATCAACATCTTATCCATGTATATATATATATATGGATACATACATATTACACATTATCCATTTATAGAGCTGGATAATTTGAAGCACTTTGGCTGTGTAACCGTGCCTCACACAGGGGTACAGGTACACAAATCCCCACTGGGGACTTGAAACTACAGCACAGCCTCGGAGTTTACGAGCCCGGGCGCTCAACCACCACGCCAGGCTGCTGCCCGCTGTTACTGTATAGACAGTGACCTGCACAGCGCACCGGCTGAGCTGTTGGTCACCAGTCGGCACCCTGAGCCGACCAGAGGAGGATGGGTTTCCCCCTCCTTGAGCCTGGTTCCTTCCAAGGTTTCTTCCCATCTGCCACAGGGAGTTTTTCCTTGCCACTGTTGCCTTAGGCTTGCTCCTGTGGGGGTTCAGGCCAGGGTTGTCTGCGAAGCGTATTGTGACAACTGCTGTAAAATACGCTATACAAATAAAATTTGATCGATTGACTGACTGTTTCCCTGATGGAATGAGTCAGGTGGGTGGGCCGGGGGGAGTCACCTGGTGCTGAGTGTGCGCGTGCGCCCGCAGGCGTTCCAGGCCCCCCGCAGCGGCGCGGAGTGGCGCTTCCTCGCCCTGCGGAAGCGGTTCGTCCTGTACTGTCTGCGTGAGGACGGATCCCCGTGGCTGTGCCTTCCGCAGCACGACCCCCTCTCCCTCCGCCAGGCTGTGTTCACATCCCTGGACCAGGCTGCCCTCCACTTCAACACTGTCGGTGCGTAGCTTTGCCTGTCTAACCTGCCCCGGGCACTGCTGCTGCGGCTGGTGATGCGCTGATGTATATTTGCTGCGCTAGGTTATTATGGTGGGCAGTGGAAGAACCGATGTGCTTGGGTTCTTCTGTCTCTATGCAGAGTTATCTCTACTCTTCTGCTGTGCTTGCTCCTGGAGAGAGTGTCATGTGTATACCATTCATGTTTCTGTATGAGGTTATGGGGAAGTCCTGTTCCTGAAACTCTCTGTTACTCTCAGAGGAAGATCACAGAGGAAGTGTAGAAGTGGGCATTGTGCAGAACAGCAGTTCTGAACAGCACGGCCTGGAGAGGAAGGTAGCAGGGATAACGTTAGGACACAGTGGCTTTCTGTCGGGGATACCTCACTCACACCCTACTGTTCAGTCTGTCCTGTTTTGTCCCTGGTGTGATCCCCCTCCAAAACAAAATAAAAAAGTAAAATAAAAAGAATAATATCTATGTATTATTTTCCCTTTTTCCATTTTTTTTTTCCAAATGATTTGAAAGAAATTTCTCTGTTCTATCGCAATATAATGCAGACTGATTCACAGGGGCCATCTGTGATTGCATATTTTTTACTTCACAGTCAAAACATAATTGTCACAGGATTGTGACTGGTGAATAGTCGTGTGAATCACAGTTTCATTCAGCACATTACACAGAGCGCACGGTACGTCCACAAGGTGTCAGCACATTCATAGTTTTCGGGGGATCTTTTCAAATTCTGTTAAGTGTAGGCAGTTGGTGAGGGCGGGGCTTGGCAGGCTCACTGAATGAACTGTCATTTTGCTCAGGGCGGGATCCGCTCATTGGTGCCAGTCTGCAGGAGGTGATGCACCCACCTCGTTCTCGCCCCCCCACTTTAAATCCTCTTACTCTTTTTTTAACATCTGAAAATCTCCCTCCTCTTTACCATTCATAATTCAGTGTGTTAAAATAAATGTACATTTCTGAACAAATTATTTTATCTGGCCCTTTACACCACCTACCCCAGTTTGACAGGTTATTTTGTCCACAATGCCTCCCCCCCCCCCCCCGCCCCCGGATATAAACACTAGGACACTGGGTCCTCAACTTTTTTCTTTTTTTTTGCCATTTTCTCTCATTTTTCTCCCCAGTCTTTTAGTCATTATACCAATTCCCCGTGTTATATCACAGTCCTGGTCGATGCGCTATCCTCTGTCGGACCGGGGGGGGAAGGGGGGGGGGGGGTGTAGACTAGGTCCCGAACTTGTCATCTCACCTCTGCGAGGCCGTGCGTGTGTTCCCTTGTGCTCGCCGCCCAGGCTGGTGGCCCTGAGGGGCCTGCTGAGCGGAGAGGAGGCCCGCCTGCCGGACTGCTGGAGGGTGTGCCGCAGCGTCTGTGCTCAGACCGAGCTCCTCTGCGCAGTCGCTGACTGCCTGCAGGTCAGAAACGCAGGGCTCAGGCTTTGATCACACGCCCTCGCAGGCCGGGTGGGTGTAGGGGCTGTTTGCTTCTCAGTGTCAGGAGGACTTCAGACGACGCGAATTGACTTGCGCTTTGCCTGCACGCGCTGATCCAGGGTCTCTTCGAGCTGTGTGGGGAAGATGAGGGGTCAGGACCAAGGCGGACTGTTGCAAAGTACCTGCCTGCCATTGGTAAGGGTGTTATGAATATTTGTTGAGAGGGCAAGTGGATTTTGTAATAAAGCAATTTTATGCAACTAAAATTTTACGCAATTTTATGCAACTGGGGTTGAAAAAAGATGGATGAACCTTTGGAAGGCATGTTTTTTTGAAATCACAGTTTTACAGCTGAATAATACACATATCATAACCCTAGGCATGAAATGTTTCACACAGATTTACTATATAACATGGATTTTAACTAATTGTTGTCATCTGTGCCAAAAAGGTTGAATCTTATTTTACTGGATTATCCTCTTTTCATCTCCAGAGCACATGTTTGAGGGGTTCTCCTGGATGTTAAGGCGAACACTGGAGCATCCCGAGGCTCTTGCGCCCCCTGGCGTGTGGGAGGTGGTACTGAAGGGCCGGGAGGCTGTGGCCTGGGGCAGCAGGGCGGTGTGGGTGAGGGGGATGGTTGGGGTGTGCCAGGCCCTTTCGGAGACTCTGTCCCAGGACCTGCACTCTCTCTGTCCCGGGGTGCAGGCCCTGCTGGAGAGACTGCACGCAGCACAGGAGAGAGACGCGGTTAGGGCTCACATCTCCTGCGTAGAAACCGTACCCCAAAACCCACCGGTCCTCTCTCACCGCACCCCCGAACGCTCGGTCCAGAGCCCCGATCGGAGCACACCCCTCACTGGGGCTCAAGCCCTGGCACTCTTCTGACATCATCAGCCTATCAGCGTCCCGCACACCCCGCGCCATTGCCTAGCAACCCAGCTGGCTCCCGAAGAAACTGCTGGGACCCTCAGCAGAATGGGGATGAGCCGCCCATGAGCTTTTTGCCTGTTGTGATCTATTCTTAGTTTTTGGCAGTGAAAATTCTCCACGGCCTCATAATGACACACACACTGTCAAAACGAATGCACTCTTCTAATTACGAGCGATGATTCATCACCGTATTTTCTGTCGTCTTAACTGGGGAGAGCGAGCTGATGGGTTTGTAATGAACTGTCTCAGTACCTTGGAAAAGGAAAAATGAAGTAAAGGGAGACGCAGGCTCTCTCTAGTTCAGATGGGCTTCGTGAGTATCGTTGCATGAGTTCAGTTACAGCACCGCACTTGACTTGGGAAAGTTCATTGAAATGCTGAGGTAAATACCCAGATTTGGCCTCCGGACGTTCCATTTTAATATAACACGACAGCATTATGTAATGACTCTCTAAAAGATAGTTTGACAAACGGGTGAATTTTATATAATGTACGTGTTGCCTTTAATTATTGTGAATACTGAGATCATTGTAACGATCAATTAAAATGAATCAGGTATTCAATTCCCTAAATAAAATGCAGTCGTGTCTTTTTTCTGCAACCTTTTTAAGGGATTCCTGCTACCCCCGCATCTGCGGTTTTCTTTCCTGTTTAGGTGACCTCACATCCTTTCTTACTGACACAGAGGACGTTCACAGCCGAATGAAATGCAAAAATGTAGAAAGAAAGTGTTCCTGTTTCGTGAGGAGAGCATATTGCACATTACGCTGAATTTGTGCCTGCTGGTTCCACAAACCGTACGTGCGTCCGCACAATCCACACACATACGCACATGCACACACACACACACCCAACTTGCCACAGTTCACTTATAACAGAAGGACTGTGCCATCAGGTGAATGCTAACTGTCCTGCGCCCTGGGGAATGGCAGCCTATGCACATCACTGCTCAGTGAAGGATTATGTTCTCCTGGTCAGCAGTATACTGTTGTTGTGCGGTAAGTTTTTCTCTTTCTTGACTGTGCCTAAATGTTACTGAATTTGCTGGTTTTTGTACGTTTTTCACTGTGACTGTCCTGGTCTTGCTCACGTGTAGCCTGATTTGTATTTTCAAGAAGACTAGGGACAAACCAAACAGAACTTCTTGAAACTTATTGAAATGGTGCAGGTTTGTACAGAAACCTTATACCCTGAGCAAAAGGTAACACTGGAAGAGCAAAACGGATATTGCTTTAAGAAAACATTGTCTCTCTGGCTTTCTCTTAAAGGTGAATTGAGATTTTTCGGAAAACCGTTGTAAAGTCTGAAACAGAAGCGATGATGATGATTCTTGGTCTCCTGCTCTTTACCAGATCTGGTCTGTTTAGCAGACCCCCTCCCGTCCGATCCCCCAGCACCCTCTCTGACCCGGCAGACCCCTCAGGGAGGGGGCGCGATAGACCTTGTGTGCCGCGCCCCCGACGGGCATGTGGGGGTCCTGTTCCGTCTCTTCAGGGTGACAGCACAGTTGGATGAGGTGGACCGGGTGGAGTTTCCACAGGAGCGGCAGGAGGCCCACTTCAGTCTGAGAGGGGAGGCCGGGCTCAGCCAGGAGTACCACTGCTGCATGTACCAGGACCGCCACTGGAGGTACAGCGGGTGCAGCCCCTACATACGTCTGAGCGGTGAGTGTGTGGGCTGGGCCGAGGCACCGCTGCCCTCAGCCGGAACGCTTGACTGGAACACTCAGTTCCAGTTTGGCAGTTAATGGCAGTTTGTTGCCTTGGTGACCCCTGTGTTTAACACAGTGGTATTTGGCCTGGCTGTAGTACCTTATTTTGTTATTTTATTTAGAGGGCACATTTACTGGTGCTAGCGCTGTGGCTGCATTAGTACAACTGACCTCAGCCCAGCATGTGATGGAGGCCTCAACATAAGGAAAGCACTAAGGGCTGCTTTATTTCTGCAAATATTTGATCATATCTGTGCAGTGCGATTCAAAATCTTTACTGAAATTAGCTGAAAATGACTAGAATTTATAACAGATTTCCCATAAGAATTTTATCCCCCTTTCCATTAATTAATTGCTCAACCGACGTCTGTGGAGTTTGTCTTTTTTAATAGTCTTGGAGATTCCAAAAAATATTTATTGTGGATTTTTCTATCCAGTTTGATCATTCTGGGTAAACATTAGTTCTTTTTTTTTTTTTTTAGCAAAGCCATGTAGTGTTTATGAAGTAATTAGTGAACAAAAACGGGAAGTTGTCAGCAGAGGTGGGTAGAGTAGCCAAAACCTGTACTCAAGTAAAAGTACTGTTACTTTAAAATAATAATGACTCAAGTAGAAGTAAAAGTAGTCATCCAAATAATTACTTGAGTAAGAGTAAGAAAGTATCTCGTGAAAAGACTACTCAAGTACTGAGTTACTTCATATAATCTGATTTAATGTTGAAATAAGAAGAGCAAGATGAACGTAAAAATCTAAATGTCCAAAATATAAAATTGTAAATGCTTGTCCAATAGAAATAAACCAAATATAAAATAGCCATGTGCAAATTCAAATATGGCCTAACTCATATCCCTTAAAACAATAATACAATAAAACAATACACAGGAGGTTCGTCAGAAGAGGAGGATTTTCGCTTTCTGTTGGACTCTATTAAGTCTGTATACCCCGTCAGTTTGTTGGGGTGAACCCTCAGTTGACAGAAAAAATATCAATGAGGCTACAGGGATTTATCCATTAAAATAGACTCATCATCACAACAAAGAGGAGCCTGCTCAAATTCAAACAGAAACTTTATATGTGCGAAACATAATGCTTTGTAGCACCATTATTGTACCTTATGAGGCACTTCTCCACGATATTCCAAAGTCCCATGATGCCTTGCGCGGAATATGTGCAGAACTTCCGGTTTAGCGTATATATTATGCTATGCATGCTATGCAATGTTATGTATGCTATGCAATGTTCCAGCGCTTACGTCTTGACTGTTGCATGCTTCACAAAAACTATTACACTACTAACTAATGCTTACATTACAGTGTGAAATATCCACATTAATACCAGTAACCTATTTAAACACACTCAATTTAAAAAATAACGTATATAACCGAAGTATTTTGAGCAATAATAGCCTGCTTACATAGCAATGATGAAATCTTATGTGTTCAGTAGATGGAGACAGAGACCGTAAATCAACAATACAGTTCAATCCGCTTGTTTTGCTCCATCAAAGGGTCTAGGTCTATCAGCAAACATACGGCTTAGCTATGCCCAGAAGTCCTCAATAATAATTGTATTTCCGAAGAAATTACGAATAATCGTTGACCACGTTCCGTGCTGCGTCTTTTACTGCTACCAAATGCATAAGTGAATGCGACGATAAGAAAAATTTCGGTTACGCTGACCTAAAAAACGCTATTCCAAAAGCAAAATTAGACATATTATACATCGTTAGAAAGCTTATACTCTCACCTACTGAATAAATGAATTGTCAATCAAGCCAGACTGTACTAAAAAGGACGACAACGCCGTAAACAACGCGTGTGGTATTATGCACAGCTATTTTGGAAGATACCGAGGCATCACAAATGCCCGTATATTTCACAAACGGATTGTCCAAAGACAATAAATGACCACTCAGTCAAATAGTTAGCTATCCACAGCCAAAACTAACCTAAACTTACCGCCACATATTTTCTCAAGTTCGAAGTTGAGTTCTTGTAGGCTGAAATGTCCACATTTCTAGGCAGACAAAGAAGGCAGCGCATAATGTAACTACTGTTTTTGGTAGTCTGTAAGCAAAACGTAGTTTGAACGTGAGGCCAGGGGTGTTCTGCCTGCTACGAATCACCCGCCGTTGTTTCAGCCATTGTTGTCGCCCACTCATCCTTCTGTGTGCTGTGACTGGCTACGTTTGATTGGTGAAACGGAGTCATGTGGGGCCATGACAGAGCCAAAGCAAAGACCAGTCAGCCTCTTTGGCTGAAGTCTCTCTGAGAGAATGAAACAAACAGAACGTGCATTGAATAAAAAATGGGTAAAAAATAAAAGTAACGAGCGGAATGTAGCCGAATATAACGGAGTAAAAGTAACTTTTTTTCTTCACAAATATACTCGAGTAAAAGTGAAAAGTATGTTACATTAAAACTACTCTTACAAGTACAATTTATTCAAAATTTTACTTAAGTAAATGTAACGGAGTAAATATAACGCGTTACTACCCACCTCTGGTTGTCAGTCTGAAGCTTGTGACTAGATTGGACAGACCAAATGGCGTCATTCTTTATCCAAAAGCCTGCATCAATGGTCAGCTAAGTGAAATTGGTCTGAATTCGGTGCTCTCTAATGGCTTTCAGCTACAAATGCTCATGTTTCATCAGTTGCTGGGATGGGCCATATTGCAAATAACAATCCAATTTCCACAGAGAAATCTTCCTTTGATACTAACAGAGTTAACTGAAGGACACAAAGACGATCTGGCATTTCTTTACAACCCTGTGGCTAATTAACCAAGAGAAGACAGATTTCCACATTTGTTTCTTTAAGGCTGGACCTGGACATTGCCTTATAAATGGCCCTCTGAGCTGCTCCAGAACTGCTCTCCAACTACTATAAAATGTCATAAGACTCAAAGCATCGTTTCACAGGCTGTCCATAAAATATCAGTCCAAGTGCTATCTTCTGCTATAAAATGTTTTTATGGGCTTGCACCTTAATCACTGAAGGATCTGGTAATAGCCCGTGCTATAACTCTGTTTTTAGCAATGGAGCCACTGAAAGTGTGGAATTGTTAGCCACAATTTCTATATTTATCAAAGGCTGTCTTTTATTAAAGCCCAGATTTCCAACAGTTGTCTTCTGCCTTTCTTGTTGTTTTGGTAACTATCTCATTGGTAAATATCTGCAGTTGTTCTCCATCAAACATCCTAATCTGGTTTTCATAATTGTATAATCTGTAAATAGCAGACTGCAACAAAGGGAGAAAAAAAGATCTCCTGTTCGTGTACGACACACTTTCACTTGGTCCTAGTTTGCACAAAACGGCCACTTTCATTGTCCCAAATATGTACAAATTACAATGATTAACTACTACAATTCAGAATAACTGCTGTGTTGATGTAACACGGAACCCACATTTGCTGAGTTTGTTATGTTTTATGCTCAGCAATTGATGTGAAATCTATTTAACTGGAAGCCACATAAAGTAAGGATTGATTTAAAAACCGGTATACTACTGCACCGTTGTGGCAACCTCCCTTCCGCTTTGAGAAACAGCCACAACAGACTCTCAAGTTACCAAGTTTCTGAATTTATTTTTCCTCTCCACATTGTGATGGGTGCGTCTTCCTACCACTGCTAGTATCTGTGGAACTGCCTCTGTATATGTACACACACACACACACACACACACACACAGGCTCTCTCGGTCACACATTCATACAAACAGGTGCACATACACACACACACACACGCACACAGTCCCATTATCATCAACGGAGAGCTGGTTGCAGGTGGTGGAGGATAGGTTACAATAACATGAGGTGTGACAGTTAAAGAGAGACAAAACTGTTGAAACAAAGCTGAACCACATCTAAACTACAGTTTACCTGACACATGCCCACAGCTCTCACAAAGAGAACGAACTGACCTCCTCCCCCCACCAGCTCTTACTCTTAGTCATAAGCAGGCCTGTGTAGTGTACTAGTGTACTTAATTCTTTTTAAAAAAACTGTACGTTTGCTGTTGCATGTGTTCTGTGGTTTATTTCAGCTGCAGCTAACATTTTCTTTTTATATTTCAGATTTTGAATGAAACGCAAGAAAAAAAATGTTTTTTTTTTTTTTTGCGTTGTATTATATGCAGACTTTGGGCTTCGTGTTTCAATTGCTTCTGATCCATAGAAGGACATAAGATGTCCTATGTAATCCCTTTGTTCTTTGGCTGTGCTCCTGTCTTCGTCCACAGACCCAGCCCCAGCCTCTCCTCTGCTACAGCCATCCCTGTCGGTGGAGCCCCGTGGCGGCAGGGTAGTCCGTGGCCAAAGCTTGTCCTTCCACTGCTCCGCCCCTCCGTCCCAAAGCCCCGCCCCCCAGGCCTTCTTCCTGCTGAGGACGGGGGCGGAGTCCGAGGGCTCCGTGGTCTCTCCGGCGTCCCTGGCCCCCCCGGGCTTGGAGGCGTCCTTCCACGTGGACCCCGTGAGGGGAGGGGAAGGGGGCTCCTACACCTGCGTGTACCGGGTCGTCCTGCCGGGCGTCGGCCATGCGAACTCCACCGCCAGCGCACCTGTTCACATCACCGTCTTAGGTGAGGGGAGAGCGAGCAATAGAGAGAGAGAGAGAGAGAGGGAGAGAGAGAGAGAATGAAAGAGAGAGAGAGATAGAGCGAGTGTGTGTGTGTGAGAGAGAGAGAGTGAGAGAGAGAGAGAGAGAGAGATAGAGCGAGATAGAGCGAGTGTGTGTGTGTGTGTGAGAGAGAGAGAGAGTTTGAGTCAGAGATGGCACTGTGATGAGGCCTCTTTCTCTGGGCTAGCATGGGGATAGCTGAGAAGTAGAGGCGCAACTTCTGTCTTGGAGGGCCAAGATTTTTTGGGGTTTGTTTTCAGGGCTTCTGCAGTTACCATGTTTATATCACCAGTGGTTCTTATGCCTGCTGAGATTCTTATGCAGTTAGACCAGTGGCTCTCAGCCTTGGTCGTGAAGTACTACCATAATTGTGTGGTTAAACTTATTTTAACACAATGCAGTTTTTGGCTTGTTGCCATTTTACACAGAAGGTTTCAGGTTTCAACATTCTCAGCAAATGAGACCCATCTGATTTCATCTGTTAGTTTGTAATTGAATAAATTCAAAATGGAACCTCTGTCAACTGCAATTATTTATCATGTAGCACATACAGCACAAAAAAATGAAAGCATAAGTTGGTCTGCCTGATTGATATTCCTGGGATGTGAATATGGGACATTTATTTTTTCAGGGTATACATAGCTATATCTGATACAATGTCAGATTTAATTGTGTGAATCATCCATGAATATAAACATATCTAATAAAGAACAATTAGCAGCTCATTACAAAACATAGCTTGTTATTATGCTTGGACCTGAAACCAGCACGCACAGTGGGTCTCCAGGACTGGGGTTGAGAATCACTGGATTAGACCATGATACCCGAATTAGCCAAACAACATAAATGCGATTTTCAATGTCAAAATCACAGAGGGCTTGAGT
>CM045884.1:69549939-69589939 GCA_025169545.1 Anguilla japonica | reverse complement strand
TCTCTCTCTCTTTCTCTCCCCCCCTCTCTTTCTGCTTGCATGCTTGCTTGTGAATACAAGTGTGTACCAGATAAATGTTTGGTTCACAGTGAATGTGTCAGGGGTGTATTCTGGTCCTGCAACAAATATATTTGTGATATCACTGCAAATTAACCACATCGATCTGACACTCACTTGCTTACAACTCATGACTCTGGGTGCAGAAATCTATTCCTAATCACTGTCAATAAACAATGTGACCATTTAAACACACATACACACACACACACACACACATGCACATACACGCACGCGCACACACACACACGCACACACACACTTTTTCTCCTTTGTTATTTCTGTTCTTTGATTTCAGTTCTGGTAATGTATTTTTTCTTCATTCTCATTCATCTTCTTGCGCACAATCATACCAGACCTTACTTTTCAAATATATTCACATATTGTACTTATGATTTAATTGGGATGTACATAGTTTCTAGTTGCATTAAGTTTGTGTGTGTACATATAAATCAAAGAGACTGTTCAAAGTGTGGAAACTGAAAAAAGCAATGTCAATGCATCCAATAAATGTATATCCTTTATTAACTATGATGCATAGTGATTTTTTCCCTTTTATCCTTAGTTTAGCCAGTTCTGGCGCTGTGTGTCTTTAAAATCAATTCACGGTTTCCCATTCATTAAGTGCTCATTCACTGGGTATTCACTCAGAGCTCAGATGCGATCCTTTTAACGTGTCACAAGAGGGCGCTGTAACCCACAGAAATAGAATTGCGCCACTTGCTCACCTTATTGCTCAGTGAAGTTACCGAAACTGTAAATCAGCATAGCTGACAATTCCAGTGGATCCTGACAATATGTGAGAACGGGGTGATATATTATGTAATGTTTAGAAATGCGTGACTTACATGGCTGTATTTTTCTCTCGACATTTGAGTGAAGCTTATTTTAGTGTTGTCACTTCCTAAACGGTAGTGACAGGGTTACCGTCTAGGTTGTCTTGGAGACGGATCCCTTGCCAGCAAAGGCAATGCTATCCTAATACCCTGAGAGGCCAAGAAAGACCAGAGAAGCCATAGAGCAGCTGTGCATCAGGTTTTCTGTGGTTTTATTGTGTGAACTGAGAAAGGCAAGACGTAATCGCAGTGCTTAGAGAGAGAAAATCCATTCCAAAGTGCCGCTCCTTCAGATCGTTACTGTTTTTGTGCTTCTTCATTTAATACAGCTCTGACACGGAGTTCCATTCTCAGAGAACATGCTTTTTCAGACAGAAATAAATGAAGAAATAGAAACATAGCAATATATATATATATTTGATCTCATTCAATCACAAGTCATTACTGTAAATCTCTACCGTGATTGTTTGAGACTAAATGAGTATAATGGATGCATCCAACATTACCCGAAAGAGTCAAAATGTTAAATATCACACTGCTGATCGATGATATTCTGGCAGAAGTTTGAGAGTGGTTCTTACCCCCATTATTGGGCACCATATATTGGAAATGTGGTCAATTTAAGGACAGGCAGCTTCCTACACCTCCTCCAGTTTCTATGGACCTATGTGACTACATAAAAGTGGGCGGTGGCTCGATTATCCAGACCCAATTCATCAGTTGTAGGAAGAAATTAGTAGGTTTTATGATAAGATTCTGGGCGTGTATTGAAGCTTTAATGACGTCACGGACTCTCTTTATCTCATTGGGCAAAGGCTGTGCCCCCTGAGTCACTGCATCAGGTGTGATGACACAAAACATCACTTTCACAAAAGGGCTCGGCCTCGCAGCCATGAGTCATCCTGAATGCAAAAGGCAGTTAGCTTTGCATAGTTTCAGCTAGCGGTCAGAACACGTCATCCTGCCACTCATTTTACATCCATTGAACCTCATATTAATGGATATATTGATTACATTTTTGGGCACAATGCAATTTAACATTATGGGTAATAGGGTTACAATGTTAAAATAAAGAAACAGAGGTGCCGTACGTAGGTTCATAGTCATGGTTGTTTTCCTAACCGAGTCCTCAGATAGGCTTTTGTGCTAACATAAATTACAATGCTACCAAATATAAAATTGGCAATTTTTGAGTAACATAGTTTTTAAATAAAATAAATATAGTGTGATAACTGTGAAGTTCAGGTGTATATAGTGAATAGTGACAGTGAGTTACATTCAACTCTTTTGTAGATGTCAATCACACCATTGTTGGAACCAAAGAGGTATTTGAGGTGTGTTGCTGATATAATACAATCAGCATGGCAGTTTATGCTTGTTTTGTTGTGAAATAATTTACAGTGATCTAAGCAAGGTGGAGCAAATCACAGTGTCAGTTTTTTGTCAGCTCCTTGTTTCAACTTTCCTGAACAGACTTACACCTGCAAAAGTCATTGTTGAATAATTGAGACCATGAGATAAGGCATAGGAACTTATTTTTGGAATGGGAAACTATTCATCAGCGTGGTCATAATGAGATAATTAGTATGGAGTAATTTATGAGAAAGGTAATGCCTCAAAAATGCTATGTGCTTCCTGTAATACAATATGCATTTGAGTTCTAATCATATAAAGCATTCAAGAGGAGGTTCTGGGTAAGTGAAGTTCTCGGCCTTCTTTAGCTGCTGCTAACTCACTTTTCATTTCGGTTCTCATGGTTTAAAATGCATTTGCTTTGGCAGTTGGCGTACATCATGGCAAATGCCCAACATTTGACTGAACTGCCTCTACTGATCATATGAAAACAACGTCCTGCAACAAAGACAGTAACCACAAGCAAAGCAGTACCTGAGGGCATAAGCGTGTGGATGGGATGTGTGTGTGTGTGTGTGTGTGTGTGTGTTTGTGTGTGAGAGAGAGAGACAGAGAGTGGGACAGAAACAGAAACTGGAGGGGGGGGGGGGGGGGTGATGTGAATGTGCTTGAAGTTCCATAGCCTGAGAACCAATGCTGACATGAATCATGCCACGTGAGTTGTAGGGCGTGTCAATCATTAGAAGTTGTGGGCTGCGCTGGTCGTATCGGTCTGCTGAAAAAAAAAGGCAGATTGACTGTCGGCCCAATCAGAGAGAGCACCCAGCCTCCAGGAACACTCCGTGAGCAAGAGATGGCACGATGACTCTGGGACAGCATGAGGTTGGTTGCACCGTACCACGGCAGCTGAGTGCGTCTGAACGCAACTAACTAACGAAACACTGCGGCTGATTGGCCGAGACCGCTACAATACCAAAGTTTAAAAAAAAAAAAAAACAACAATGTGCCTTCTGCGTTCCCACGTGTATGGTCCTTTATGGTTCGCAGCACTGGAATTCCAGACCTGAGCGGCGGTTTGTTTCCGTGTTTGACTTTCTCACAGACGGCTGAGCTGCCGCGCATCGCTCGGAGCTGTCTCGTGCGCAAACCCGGCGAACGGGCGATAAATCAGCTACCGGCGCGACGAGGAGCATAATGAGTTGTCAGAACGCGGCGTGTTTTACAGCTCTGTGGCATCCGGAGGACACACAAAGCGCAGCGCTGAGGCTGAGAGGCTTTTTGAAGAGGTGCGCTGTAGAGCTCCGCATCGTCCACGGGCGTGTCTCTGTTCTCCCTCCGGCGGGGGAGGGGCGGTTCCGAAACGGGGGGACCCGGGGAAACGTCAGCGGCCGTGAGCCAGATTTCAACTGTCCCAGCGTCCCTTTGACTGCCCTCATCTCCTGGGCCCTGTTTACGGCAGTCGGCTCAGTGACGATTCGGGAGCTGGCGCTGAGCCTGTTGTCTTATTCTGTCCTGTCCTGTCCTGTCCTGTCCTGTCCTGTCCTGTCCTGCCCTGTCCTGTCCTGTCCTGTCCTGCCCTGCCCTGCCCTGCCCCCCTGTCCTGCCCTGCCCTGTCCTGTCCTGTCCTGCCCTACCCTGCCCCTGCCCTTCCCCCTGCCCTGCCCTGTCCTGTCCTGCCTGTCTGCCCTGTCCTGTCCTGTCCTGCCTGCCCTGCCCTGTCCTGCCCTGCCCTGTCCTGTCCTGCCCTGCCCTGCCCTGCCCTGTCCTGTCCTGCCCTGCCCTGCCCTGCCCTGCCCTGTCCTGTCCTGTCCTGTCCCTGTCCTGTCCTGCCCTTCCCTGCCCTGCCCTGCCCTGTCCTGCCCCCTGCCCTGCCCTGCCCTGCCCTGTCCTGTCAGAGTCGTGACATGCTAAATGCTAATGGCTGAAACAAAAAAAAGCGGCAGGTTTGTGAAATAAAGAAAAACACTTTGCAGAGTATCGACACGAGGCGGCCCTTCGGCCTGCAGGTAGAGCGCCTCCCTTTCACTTCCTCACCGCGCACAGGCCCACATGAGTTCCACCCGTAACCATGACAGCGCAAATGAATGGCAGCTGCCTGAGGCACAGCGGGTGCATGCAAAAAAACCCCCAATCAGCTACTCACACCACGTATTATTACGCTAAAGAATCTCTGTCACACAGGTGGGTGCCTCAGAAACTCACATGCCTGACTAAAATTTACTGACCCTTTTCTAACGAAACATTACACGTGCACATACGTATGTGAAATTAGGCATAATTAATTACACGCACACACACACACACACACGTGTTATGCTTTCATTGTGTGTATTATTGTGTGTGTATATGTGGTGTGTGTGTGTGTGTGTGTATGTGTGTGTGTGTGTGTTTAAGCAACCCCATGACACTTGGTTTCAGCTTCTAGGAAGCGCATTTTTTTTTTTAAACGGATAAATTGAGTGTGCACTTTCTTCCTTCCCGTGAAATGAACCCACAATGCCGGTGAGTTCCTGCCGTGTCACGTTTCACCAGCCTCCCCCTCCACCCCCTTCTCCTCCATTGTTTAGGCTCCTTTCAAAAGACTATTACGCAAGCCCATGGAGCCGGTCTCGCAGGCCCAAAGGTCCTCGGCTCTTGCTCTGAGGGAGAGAGAGAGAGAGAGGGGGAGAGATGGACATCCCCCTGCTTCATTTATTTTGTAAGGTCCCTCCAACATCCTCCTGAGCTCTGGAAACACTCCTTTTTAAGGAAATACATATAATGCAAGTGTCCTGGGCGAAAAAAAAAAAAAAAACGTGTTGCAGTCAAAATATTTCCAAAAATATCACTTATTTTATTTTTATTGAATTGTCACTTGTTGTGTAGGTTTCAGCATAGGAGAATATAGTTCTTGAGATTAAGAATGGATACTTATGTCCCCTACAGAGGACAAAAATGAATTACTGGGTCTTAAGAGGATATAGACATGGTTTTATAATAATAATCAGATTTAGCATTGTATAAAGGGGTTGTACGAAAATGTATGTCTGTAACCACTGTCACATTAGCACTAGAAAAATAGCTTGTTTAGGTCATTTTAACCGGTCTCTACCCACAGTCACCCGTCACTAAATTTTTTTACCATGCCTCAGATGCCCGGATGGAATAATAACTTTAAATAAACACAGAAACTCACTTGACACTGATTTTGGTCAGAGAATAGGAGCCAAAGAAGTTATGTATTGCATGAAGTAGTAATAATAAGCAATGATGCTGATTCGATTATTCAAAAAAAGTCATTACTGCTTTAGAATCTAGGCCCTTTCAGAATGCATGTCACTAAAAATATGTTTTGGGACTTGAAAGCCAGTCGTGTTGAAAAGTTTAAGGTGCGTGTGGGATTTTTTGTGTTAGAGTTTATTTAATCTTCTCTGGTGAGAAGATTTATTGTTTCGCATTCCAATCTTTCTTTCTTTCGGCTTTACATAATAATTGACAGTTTCAGATTTACATCAGATCATCATCCCTCCTGCAGAATTCTGTATTCATCTCTTTCCACCTCTTCCCACACTGCTCCATTATAATAAATAAAATATGCAAAGGCCAATTTCATCTAACTCAAAGATGTTTTTTATGAATCTGTAAAGTTTTATATAAATGCGAAAAGTGCCTAAATGCATCAGTGTCTGCCATTCGGAAACATTTATAGAAGTTGTTTTCTCGTGAATATGGTTCTCTGTTCTGGGGTGGGCCACTGACCTGTCCATATCAATAGGGTGAAGTCTAAAGTTTTCCAAGGGGCTGATGGGAAGTGGAGTCCAGAATTTTTCATGCACCCTCCAGAATCTCAGGGAAAATATTTTATAAAGCTTTGCCTTCTGAATGATCCCCTTGTCCTCCCCCCCCCCCCCCCCCCCCCCCCCCCCCCCACCCCCCCCCCCCCCCCCCCCCCCCCCCCCCCCCCCCCCCCCCACCCCCCCCCCCCCCCCCCCCCCCCCCCCCCCCCCCCCCCCCCCCCCCCCCCCCCCCCCCCCCCCCCCATACAGACACTTTCAGTTTGAAAAGTAAATGCAGACTTCATCCCAATAAGAATGTGCACACATAAGACACTCTGTGTGATGTAAATGCAACCAGAGACTGAAAAACCACATGGTCCCAATACCTCAAAACCTCTGCTCTTATAAACAATAGCTTTTAAAAAAACAAAAAAAACCCAGTAATAATAAAGACAGGCCAAAGATGGGCATGGACATTGCTGCATTGGGAATGTGTGGTCAGTCACATAGAAATACGATAGATGGACGTGAACCAAACATGGCTGATGGATAGTCCCAACAGTTGTGTGTGTCTCTTTAAATTGATTTTTTTTTTATTAGGCCTCCTGGGAAAGAGAATCAGTGTTGCCAGGATATTAATATGGCGTAAGATTATTGCAGTTTAAAAGGCCTTACATTCCAATGAGGGAAACCGATCAAATGAAGCGTACATAAGGTGACCTCCATTTATGTAAATGCATTACTCGGACAGATCACGCATACAAATCCATGTCTGGTGTATTCACAGGATCCCACCGTATAGTTATGCCAGGCTGCATATAGTTATAAGATAGTTCTGTTCATCATAATTCTGTTCATTTACCTACCGTTTCCATTCATAGGCCTTTGCTGTTTACACCGATACCACTTCTGATTGGCCGTGATGTGACCATGCCAAACCACACAGATTTTGAATTGTTATTACAGGCATTTAGCAGAAGCTCTTATCCAGAGCGACTTACATTGTATCCAGTTATACAGTTGGATATATACTGGAGCAATGCAGGTTAAGTACCTTGCTCAAGGCTACAACGGCAGTGTCATACCGGGGAATCGAACCCGCGACCAACTCCTTAGCCATTACACTACACTGCCAAATTGTTACTGTTCTGTGTGTCTGAACACACTGTCCACACGGTCTGAACACTGCAGAATAGGAACAGAACTCAGAGGGCAGGACATTGCCATATTATGGTTGATATATTACTATTAATGACCAGCTATGGGTTCATGAGCAAATGGGTCAGGAAGCAGGGTGGGCATGACTTATTTTAACTCGGTGTGTTAGCACAGACTCTCCACATTAGCCCTGTCTCTCTGCCTCAACATCACAGCCAGAGGCTTTAAACTCTAATCAAATGAGCCACGTCAGGAGCAGGAAAACCCATCTGAATTTATTACCGTCATTCTTCTACACCGAGAGCTCCATAAAATTAATTGGCAAGGCAGTGAAAGCAGAGATGTTTCGCCTCAATAAATATTCAGCTAAATCAGGTTCTTTGATCATCCTATCTTTGAGAAAAAAGCTATATTGACAATTTTTTTTTTTGCTAATGATAACACAAATAAAATTTGATTTTTTTTTTTTTGAATCAGGCAGAATCAGAGTCTTGAAACCGCAGCTGTCTGAACAAGTCTATAAAAAAATACTGATGAGCAAAGTATGTCTACCAGGAAGCGAGCCCCACGCTCAGAAGCATTCATTCCCTAATATTTTCTTCACAGCCCTACTCATAAAAGCTACCGTATACACAGACATATAAAAATCATAAATGGCAAAAGCAGCTGGTAGATCAGACCGGAGGCGGAGCCTGGCTCGAAGGGCCGCGCTGAGGGGGGGGGGCTGAGCCGCACGAGCCGAGCGCCAATATCGCCACTGAACAACGTCCCTCTGAGGGCTCTGCCGAGCCTGGCCCTTCGGACGCAAGCAGACGAATCCTCCCGTTGCCCCGCGCGAAGGGAGCGACTCATCATTCCAGAACATCGACACGGCGTTCCTTGCGTTCCGAAGGCTTTGAATGTTCCGGGTCTCGATGCCCTGGTTCCGGTTCTCTGTTCCAGTTCCCCAATGGGGAGGGGGTGGGGGGACAGGGGGGGGGGGGGGATGGGGGACGGGGTCTGTAGAGCCTGAAGATCCGCTGCGGTTCCTCTGCTGACCTGCAGGGGGACTCGAGCCTCAGTCCTGCTCCTCCTCGTGCCCGTTCACCGTGCCCGACTCCCAGCGTTGCAGGAGCTGCGTCTTCCTCCGACTCCTCGGGGCCTAAAGAGGTGCAGGAAGGAAGGAGCTGAGGAACGCAGCGTTCCCAGGCACTGCCAGTGCCTCTCATTAAAATCAATTTTATTACACGGAGGTCACCACTGCGGCTGAATGGCAAGCTGCTTGGAACTCGTGCTTAAACTAACCACAGTGTTTCTGAATTAGCCCACAGTGTTGTGTTCTTCACTACTTAATGGTATTGCTTACGCACGAACGAGAATGATGGCACGTCGGTGTGATTATTCTCACAAAACTTGCTCTGGCTGTCACATTAAGTTGCTTAATGTGAGTGAACTTGTTAGTTATTAACTAGTGAGCAACCGATCTCCTACGTCTCAATCAAAGTACAACTCTCATTTTTGACACTAGACTTTTTTATGGCTGTTTACCAATGGAGGAACTGTGCAGTAGCATCCGCAATTGATAAGACCATATGCGTAGAACACACTTACTAGGCAGGGCTTGCATTAAAACGCAATGGCCCTGAGGTCATGGAAATAGTGCAGAGGGTGGCAACAGAGCCTGAGAGCGCCTGTGTGTGCGAGCTGTACCTCAGTCTGCCCCGTCACCTCTGCGCCGGGTTGGGCCGGGGGCCAGGTCAGGTCCAGTTTCCCAAGAGACTGTCGGGCTGAACCAATGAGAGAGAGACCAATGGAATGAGAGAGAGAGAGAGAGAGAGAGAGATTGAAAAAAAAATGATGTTTACATTACAGACAGGCAAATGCACCTGTTGAATGGTCAACACAGCTAAAGTGTAATTACAATTCAAAACAAAGCAAGTAAGGGGGGGGGGGGCAGAGATAGAGGTTATGAATGACATAATCGTATTTAGTGTAATGGAGGAACATGGCCTGTTACCAGCAGCATGAATAGATAATAATAACCCTGTGATTCTCGGGGATGTGTGCATTTCAGCATTCTGTCATTGCTCTCCCACACAGTTACGTAGACCACGTCTGGCCACCTGTGACACAGAGGCAGCTTTCTGTGGACACTGCCCCCACATGGCCAGGGGGTGTGATGCCACTTGACGCTATGAAACCTCAGTGTTCAGAGTCATGTGGATTCCAGGGGGCACAGACTCTTTAACAGTAGCCTAAGGCTGTGGAGTAATTTATTCTCAGATCTAAATGACTATACGTTAACTGTGTCTCTCAACCCTGGTCCCACAGGCACACTTTGTTCCTGCTGCAAAGGACTAATTAGATTTGATTGAGCTGTTAACCTAACAATATTTTATATCTCTCGACAGTTAATCTGTTAAGTAAATGTGTAGAATTATATAAGCTGGTTCATTCTGCGTATTTCCATGAATATCTTCCCTTCTAGTCTCAAATAAGTTGTAATTAGCTGTCTATTATTCCAGGCCTAAAACCAGTTAATTGCCTAAATAATATTAGTCATCGTTCACATTGAACATTGGTTTGTATTACTAATTATAGAAGGGGCACAACAATTAGTCTTTTAGAATCAATACTATACCTTTAATTATATGTTTTGCCGAATGCAAAATGGAATATATATATATATATATACACACACACGCATTAGATTATTGCAAAGCGGTATCACACCAAAATCTGCATTCACATAATGGCGAAATAAACCAATTAAATGATGAACATAATCAGTGTGCCCCTTCAACAAACACCACGGGACCACCGTACTGTATAAAACTGGAATTAAATTGGGGTCAAGGTTAGGGTCCTGTGATACCTAAATGCGCTAACTTGCACACACACCCTCTATACACACACGCGCACACACACACGTGCACACACACACACATTAAAGCATGCAGTACACGCTCCTCTCCTGGTACATTATTCAATTATATAACAGGATATGTTTCATCTCCATAGCATATCCCTTCACTCAAGAGGACATTAATCCTCTTATGTTGGGCAGGACTCAACGGTCCCATGGTGCAAATCACAAACAAGTGCACTGAGATCAGCAACACCAGAATGAATATAAACACACACACGCACACACGCACACGCACGCACACGCACGCACACGCACGCTCACACACACACACGCACACACCAGCAGTGAGTACATTTGTCAGCTAATTACACATGTTAAATCCCTGGGCTGCTGTGGGTTGAGGCGACATCTGGGGAGGATCTTAATATAGCTAATATCTGCCACATGAGACAGCCCCTTCTGCTGGGTTTTACAAACACCTCCTGCATGCGACGTCACTGAGCTGTCAATGGCCGGCTATACAGTATTTTGCCTGGTCAATAATAACTTGGGTGTCCTGTTGCTAAAGACCTCTAGTTCTTCAGTGAGGAAGTGCAGAATTGAAGTATGAATGGCCTGTAGACCCGAAGCACGTTAGCCGTTCAGGGCTACGCAGTTTCCCCACACCTCCGGAATGCTTTATATGCATTTCATGCAGTGAGAGGATTAACCCTCCCAGCATGCTCCTGTCGCTAATGCCACGTTATGGTGTGACAACGTCACAGCTTGCTTTTTGCTGACATTACCACAGTACTGTTAATCTGCCGGCTTGGGATCCAGCAACAGCCCCTTTATTAAATCTCGGCAAACACATCTGTTGCTAAGGTGACTCAGCCGTTGTGATGTCACCGTGCTTATTAAAGAATCCGGGAGCGGAGTGTTCAGCCCTTTCAGTCTCACTCCCTTTTAGGAATTCGGAGTAAGATTGGCTTGTCTGAAATGATTAAAATCGTACCCATCTAGTTTTGCAGAAAAAGCCTTTGCACTGCAGTTTACTTGTCCAAAATTACACTCATTCACATCCCAACCATCAGGAATAAAATGACAGAAATGTGTACGGGTACATATCCCATTATACAGTACAAAAGAACACAACCAAACAGAACACTGCGTACAGTATCGACCACATTTGGACGTGCAGTTAGAAAAAACTGTATGAAAACCACAGTGAGGCTCCTCCTGACCAATTAAATGAGGAAAATCAAGAATGACAACAACTAGCACCTAGAACAATGGGCAGAGATGTGTGTGTGTGTGTGTGTGTGTGCCAGGACCAGAGGGAGGGGAAGGGAAGGAAGGGAGAGAATGAAAGAAATGTTCTTTTACTTTCGATGGAGTAAACAAATCAGGGAGAGGTTGCATGGATACCGAAATCTGGCCATCGAATCCAAATCCAGCCCAAACTGTTTTCTTTTCTCTCAGGTAATTAACTGAAGAAAAAAAAATGTGTCATGCTGATTGGCCAGACTTTCATCACACTTAACTCCTGGGTAAAGGGCGGGTGTTGTTGTCGTTCTCTGCCCTCGAGGATGTCGACTTGAGTAACACAGGGTTGGAAGGAAGGGGGTAGCATGAGGGAGAGAAAGGCACAGGTGAAACCCTCATAAGCCCCGCGTGAGAGAGGAGACAGCCAGGGAATTTAACTCTGAATTTTAAAGGACTCCACACAGAGAACTGCAGACACGGCGCTGCCTCCACGCAGACAACACCTGACACTGTGCCAGTCCCAGATCGGAGCCGGTCACCTGAGAAACTGAAACAGTGTTACGGCACAGCACTGACCTGCCCCCAGCGTGGGTCTGCAGGAGAGATTACAGTACAGTACAACAGTACAGCCTCATCAGGGAGCAGACAGACTGCCACAGAACAACCTTCCTCCGCCCCTACAGTATCCAGCATCTGTAAACAGAATTACTGTGCGGCTTGTGACCGAAACCTGTTCTCTGACCGTTAACGTGAGGAACTTAAAGTGATAGTTCACCCTAAAAATGAATCTCCAGCATCGATTGCGAGACAGAATCTTCACTGAATGTACCTCGTCCATAGACTTCCATTGCTTTTGAAACAAGGTTTTCTGGAGCCCATTTGATGAACTAATCAAATCTGCAAAAAAAAAAAATTATAAAAAACCCTGTGGAGAGCAGTCACTATCAGGTCAAAAGACATTTCTCGAGGCAAGGATGAACAACATTCATTTTCAGGGTGAAATATCCCTTGAAGGGCTGAAGCAGCCCAGTTCTCCCCCTGGCTTTGGTGTCATGGCTGCCCAGGTGTGGTGATAGAAGGAAGGGGCGAACGTGCCGGGGCCTCGTCCTGATGGGATCCGGGTACAGAAGCCTGGGGAACCAGGCGTGAAAACTGCGCGCCCGTGTCAGGGGGGGGATAGGGTTTCGGGGTCACGCCACCGCCGTCCCAGACAAAGCAACCCACAAGCAACGCTACGCTGATTCCTCCCCGCTCACCTGAGCACAGGTAAGAGAAGACCTCGAGACAGGCCTCGCTTTCACGCTCGCCCCCTCCCCCCCCCCACCTCCCACCTCCCCCCGAAAAAGAAGAGACTAATTCAAACGGCAAGGCAGACGCAGGCCGTCCGATAGGTCCGTGTTATTCTGCGTATACACCTCCTATTCTGGCATCGCCCTCGTTCACTTGGCTGTTTTGCACCACGATAATTTACACAAATCATTAATACGCAATTGCAACACCCAGACCTGGAACGAGCCCTATCTGTTCAGCGCAGCCGGCGGGAGGGCGTGCACCTTCGCCGAAGAGCCAAAATCAGGGCCCGGCGTTCGCCCCTGCTGACTGAGCCTGACTCAGACCCCCTTTCAACCCACAAACAGCAATTAGAGGCTGTGCTGGGACGAGCAGCAGTACCCCCGCGTGGTGTAATCCCTTAACTTGCGCTGAGTGGCACCCCCTGTAACGATCACCTTGGAGACGGAGCCCCGCCGCTGTACTTAGCGGCTAACGCCGCGCGCGTGTCTGTGAGGGGGCGCCGGGCGGCGCCAGGGCACAAACGGGCAGCCTCCCCCAGGCCTGCCTGGGCTCATCCTTACCCCCACGCCAGCCTGCTGACGCTGGATAAAGGCTGCTTCTCTATCCCCACCCTCCTCCCAGACAGGAGTCTAGAGAACCTAACACTGGCTTTTACGACATCGTACTACAGGCACTTAGCACACGCTCTTATCCAGAGCGACTTACACAACTTCGACATACTTTTTTTTATTGCCCTATGGACTGTACTACGTGACAGACCCCCAGTACACTAAAGATGTAACTGAGACATTAAGACTGGGTACATCAAATTGCAAAGTAATAACAGAAATCAGTAGTGTTTTGAGTGCAGACTACACCCAAGAGACATTCTAAACTTACAGTGCCCTTTTACACTCTCTTTTTCACAGATAAACAAACACGCAAACTCTCTCTCTCTCTCTCTCTCTCTCTCTCTCACACACACACACACACTCAAATATGTACACACACACACACACACACACAAATGTGTATACACACACACACTCAAAGTCAAATCAAGGTTCATTTACTTTGCAAACCAACCTTGGTAGGCCCTGCTAATTTGGTTTAGAATGAAACTTCTGCCTGTTTTCCATAGGACAAAGCTCGGTAAAACACTGCAGAGTGCACGATAAGCCCAGAACTTTCGACGTCTTTGTGAAGGAATAAGTCTTGTCAACCGGGCATATTAAACATTCAATACCACAGTAAAAGAGATATATGCACACCGGCTAGACCTGACTGTGCTCTCCAATGCAACAGACCCATCACTGTATTCATAAAACATTTACCAGCAAACGGCTGATACACCTGTTTATCTTACTGTCACAGGGCCCGATCCTATAATGAGAAGGATGGAGCAAACTGATTTAAAAGCACACTAAAAGCAGCAACCCCCCCACGGTTGTTTTTTTAACTTGCCAAGTGGGAGGCTGTACTTGCAATTAAAAAGAAACGTTACACTTTCAGTTTTAGTCATCCAGTAGGGAAGTCTGTAATTACGAGGATGGAAAAAAAAAATGAAGGGAACATTTTCACTTCGAAAGCACTGAGCTGTAAAAATCACAAAACATGGTGACAAAGGCAGAATGCCAATGCTGAATTTCAATGCAAATAATAGGGAACTTTCAATAAATTAAAAGTACATTGTATAGATAAAAAAGACTATCCAGGAGAAACAGAGAACTACACATACAAATCCAGCACTGACCTGATGGTGTGGGGGAGGTGGTGTATGAGGGAAGCTCTGATGTAGAGAGGCCGTTTTGGGAGGGGGTGGGGCTGTGGGTCCCCGTGCTGGCCGGCCGCCCCCCTCCTGCACCCGTGGTCCCGTACAGACTGCTCCTCTGCCTCCTCAGCTCCCTCTCCCGCTGCCTCCCCTCCTGGATGTCCTGCTCCACGTCAGGCCGCAGGGACATGGAGGAGCGCAGCTTGAAAAAGGGGTTCTCTCTGACCAGGCTGACCTCTTCCTCCTCTTCCTCCTCTGCTTCCTCCGTTCCTCCAGCCTCCCCAAAGACCCTCCGGCCCTCTCCCACGGTCCCCGAATCCACCACCGTCACGTCGTGCGCCTCAGGCAGGGACCCCGTGCCGCGGGAGGGATGCTGGAGCCCGTCCGGGTTCGGGACAGGCGTATGGAGGAACACGTTGTTCTCCAAAATGATAATCTGACTGCTAGTCCCTTCGGATAGCGTGGGGCCGCAGGGACCCCGATGCGTGCTGCCGAAGTCCTCGTCCCCGTAGCCCGCCGAGCCCGGCTTCTGGTCCTGCTTCTGGGCGAGCTGGTCCAGGCTGTGTCCCCTCTCCAGGACAGGCCCGGCGTTCGGGCCGTCCCCCGCCTGGGACTCCGCGGCAGAGAGGTCGCTGGCGGAAAAGGAGGGCCTCTTGGACAGCGGCGTCAGGCTGCCGGACGGCTCTCTCTTCTCCTGGAAGGCTTCGAACAGCTGCTTCTTCTCCCGCAGCTGGCGCACGGTGCCCTTGTCGTAGACGCCGGGCAGCTTGCCCATCTGGACCAGGACCTCCTCCCTCTGCGCCTCCACGCTGATCTCCTTCAGCATCTTCTTCCCGGCGAACTGCCTGTCCGTGCCCTCCCCTTCGCCGCCCTGGAGGGCACGGCCCGGGACAGGACGGGCTTCCTCAGGGGGATCTCCACGAACTCCTGGGTCCTGGCGAGGCCGCGGGACCTCCGCAGGCTGTGCTCCCTCTCCACCGCGCGGCGGATCTCCCTCTCGATGGGGGTCTCGTTCAGGGGCGCGGGGCAGGCGTCGGGGTCCTCTTGGGGGGCGCAGGGCGCGGGGCAAAGCTCCACGGTGCTGCCAGGGGAGAAGTCGGCGGAGACCCCGCTGTCGCTCTGGTTGTCCTCGCCGTTCGAGGCCTCCATCCTGCTGCCTCTCCGGTGAGCCGGGGGGTTCGACTGGCCTTCCCTTCCTCCGTTTGCTTTCGTCTCTCCGCTCTGTGCGCTCTCCGCTCCTCTCTCCCTCTGTTCCTCGTTCGCTTCCTCACCCGTGTGGAGCCCTGCGACGCTCTGCTGCGCCTCTCCACCCGTTTGCTCTCTCGCTTTCTCCTCCCCTTCTCTCCTCCTCCCTGCCCACTCCCTTACAACAACACAAGCGGAGCCATGGCAGCCTGGCCTTTGACTGGCAGGCTCCAGGGCAACCGTCGCTAAGGGTGGAGATCCCTCAAACACCTGTTGCACTTCCTGCTTCTGCTGTAGCAGACACAGGCGCTGCAGCAGCAGCTCCCCCTGCTGGCTGTCTGCAATAGTGCCATGCTGCAGAAAGCCATCTTGCTGTTGTTGCTGAAGGGAAGGCTGAGAGGTACCTGGGGTGCTGGCTTCCCCTTCAGGGCCCTGCCTGCTGTCTCTCTCATTGTCCCCTTCCGCTGGCCAGGTTTGGCTGGCACTGGGTTCAGGGAAGTGACAAGCCTCAATCTCTCTGTCTGATCCATCGGAGGTTTCTGCGCTGATCACCTGACAAGGTTCCTCCATGGGCCACTCTGACTGCGTTACATCAGGCCAAGTGTCCTCCTGTTCTGCCCTGGTGGCCTCTCTGGTCATGGGTGGAGAGTTGTCCCTCCCACTGTCCCTGTCATCAGAGTCAGAGTCAGAGCCCTCCATCCACAGCCCGCTCCCCGAGTCTTCCTGGGACACGGAACTCTGGGGGCTGGTAATGGCCTCAGTTGCTATAGTGACAGAGTTGTTGCTTGGTTCCATTGACCTTTCGAGCGGAAAGCGATTTGTTGCCTTAACAACTCCTAAAGCTCCTTAGATCTCCTCAATCAATGAACCTAAAATAATGATGGCAAAAATGAAAATCAAAATTAGACAAATAAAGGAAACGTACTCTTCCAAGAAAGAATTACCACAGTAAGAATTATTAAAAGATTAAAAGGGATTTAAAGTACAACCTGTCATGCTTGGGGGTACGCAGGTTTAATCTGGATTGTATAAATGACACTCATTTTGTACAGTCCATATTACAGAATGCCATATGATTTATTAACAGCAATGTGTTGATTCACTCTAGCTCTTGGAGAACTCCCTGCAAAACTCCGTCTGAGTGACGTGTGATGTGTAGGAGGGCCACGACATGGCGCACTGCTCGTTATAGACCTGAGTCAGTGTTCAGAACGTACTGTATGTATAAAACAAGACAGGAAAAAACCTATCATCATGTGTACTTGTCACAGAAAAGTCTCCAAAGGTAGCACACCCTCACCTGAGAAAATCAAGACATGACTCATGTTCAATCCTGAGACAGAAAACTAGTGCTTAGAACACACAAGACTAAAATCATTGGTTTCCACCTTCAACTGCAGTCAGTCTTTCTTAAGAAAAAGGCAACACAGCACAGCATGCAGCACAAACAGGCAGTCTGACAGAATCTTAAAAAGAAACTCTTGACTGATCAAATGGAGTCGAGCTGAGCCAGCAGAGTTCTTTGGGATGGGGTGATGAGCTTTAAAATATTGGGGTGAGGCACAGTCCTTTTAGGAATTCGTTGAGAACAAGGCACGCATGAGGCAGATGTGTCATTCCATCTGACACAACATTTGAGACAAAAACCCTGCTGATTGATCAAACTGGGTTTGATGGCAGTGAGTAACAGCATCAAAAACAAGGAAACATCTGCACATCCAGAGCTAGGTGTGGGGTTAATGGAGACACACCAATACATCTAAAACACACACTCTATGCTGCTGTTTCCACCATTATATCGGCAACGTTTCAATCCGATGTGGATCATCGCCATCAGGTCAGAACAACACACGGCATCTCACATTAAATGGCGTTTATTCTACGGGCATAGCGAGTAGTTTTTTTGAGCAATCTCCTAGGAACCAGCACAACCGCGCTGCTCAGCCTGTAATCACGGCCGTGTTCCTGCCCCTCCAGAGTGGCCGGTTGCGCCGGGCCCGTTGTTAGCCCTAGCGCTAAGGGCTAGGCTCCCACCCCCCCGCCGGGCACGGTAAGACGCGAGGCCCCTCCTCCTGCCGGCTGCACAACCAGCAAAGCGTCCTGCTGATTCGGGGCGGGCTTTAATCCGCTTAGGCCTCTCAGAGCAGCTCAGAGGAGGCATGTGTGACGTGTGTGTGTGTGTGTGTGTGCGCGCGCGTGTGTGTGCGCGCGCGCCAGCCAGCCATGGAACAGTGGCCCGGCTTTCATACCTGCCAGGTGACGGAGCTCTTCTCCCTGCCTCTCTCTCCGTCTCCCCTGGGGTCTGTCTCAGTCCCATTTTACCCTGTCTGCCTCTCCTCCCTCCCATCTCAGCATCTATATCCATACGACCGCATTACAGGTTAAGTGTCTATTCACTGGTCTCATTAATCTGCACTTGAGCCCCCTGCGTTTGCATCCTTCTTCCACAAGTACTGCTTCCAGAGATGGGTTTGAAAGCCGTGGCAAAAATATCTCCACATAGCAGCTCACAGCCAAAGAACTCTCCATTAGCCAAACTCCACGTGAGCACTCTCACACAAATCAGTACCAATATCCACTACTAGACTACAAGATAAGTGCAAGAATCAAACACATTTTTTGACCAAATACACTTATTATTATATTTTTGCTGCAGCAGTTCTACTGTAAATGTTTTAGTTAGACCACTGACTAAAATGAAATGATAATAATAGCCTTTGTGTAACTGGACATTTCCCACCTGAGAATGATGCATAAGAGGTGAAAGACAGAGATGGTGAATGTGATATCTTACAGGTAGGGTAGGATAGGATGTGCAGAAGTGAGGCAGAGGCGAAAATACATTTTTAAAAATGCTAAAATAAATAAATAAAAACGTAATGAGATATTCTAATCATTTGATTGCCTTTCAGCAGATATTCTTCCAAACTAATTATGTTTTAAGTATCAGGACTAGAATCAGTCTACATCAGATTCAAGAAAGGACTCTTTACTCTGCCTGCTGATCAATGAACAATAAAAAATGAATCTATTTTTTTTAAGTTAATCAAAAAAAAAAAAAAAAGCAGCTAATCCAATTATTAAAGCTGCTGTTTAAAGTATGTGCACATATAAATGGTATGAAATGATAATGCACAAACAGTGTTTTTAGGAGTGCTGTGCAGTGGGATTCAACTGCGTATTTTTATGTACACAACTCTTGTTTAAAAACACGTTTTCGGGCTTCAGTACAAGAAACATTACAAAATGGGTTGTTACCTTAATTAAAATATTTATGACAACTTGGACGTTTTATTTTTCAGCGAAGAGTTTAAGGGATTCAGTGCAGTATTTTTAAAGGAACGAAGTAACTTAATGTAATGTATTCCCATGTGAAGAGGCAAATCATCGTCTTCCACTGTTACTCATTTTCCTACCATCCAATAAGGCTAGCGCAGTTCCCATCAATTTTCTAAAAACATATATGCTATATATATTGAATCAAGTGAATGCAAAATGACGCCATCTCATTGTTTACATAGCGGGCTAAAGAGAACGAAGAACGCTTGGATTTTCACCGTTACAGTATACTCAGCAGTGGAAACTGTACAGATTAGCATTTTAATCAGATTATTAAATCTCATTACCAGACAATGTGCTCACCTTCAGTTTCCTCAAGATGGCCATCCTTGCCGCCACTGCAAGTCTGACTGCTGTCCCACATTGAATTGTCTCTGTCCCGTTAAATATACTTATTCAATATGAGGATTTTGAAAACATTTTGATACCCTAGTTTCCCTTCATGTTGTCGAGTTCGAATATACTTTTTAAACCAAGACAACACTGACAGTATGCTATGTGTCACTGTTGACTGCTTCATTTTACAAAGATGTTCTTCCCGATTTGTTCTGTGCTTTCTTGGCTGGTCCACAGAGACGTCGTATTGCGTCGTATTATAATTAATCTGAGGTTCAGTGATTTGTAGCCTTAAGGTGCTGCAACCGCAGTGTTCACAAAACAAATGCACTTAAATTGATTCCCCAAATAGCAAAAGACAATTAAACAACATAAAGACATTAAAAATGAATGGCGAAATTGTTTAGATGAAGAACTATTGCATTCTTTCTCTAACGCGTTATTCACCTTTTTGAAGAGCACTATTAACCAACAATTATTTAAACATAATTAGATTCAGAAAGTTCCATGGTTCGATTTCAAAATGTAGTCTTTTCATCACTTTAAACCCTTTGAAAAGCAGCTCAATTTTAGGCCAGTGTTCTAGAACTACATTAGCCTACTTTCAGTTGCCAGTAGTGATGATCACATCGACCGTTAGAATGCAAATAAACAAACAAACAAATAAAAATATAAGTAAATAAATAAATATTCCAGTCACATATTAGGCTAAGGATTTCACATCCCAAGGGGTTAATACGCAGACTAATTGAAAAACGTTGGACAATATGGTTCCAAATAAAGCACGACGGGGTGATCTGTTGTGCTTAAGTTTGAACAATTATAGGAGACCCCGTTTAATTAACAAACGGAGTATCAAATTCGTAAAAAAATCAGCATTAAACATAACCCTCATTAATTTATTAATCAAACAAATGAACGGACATGTTTCAAAACCTGTGCAATGTGCAGTAAGTAGCCTATAGCCTACTAGTCGAAATTTCAAAGATTAGCCATCCCTAATGCTACAATTTAACATGGACTTATGAATTGAACATACCTACTGAATAAGTCTTGCACCGTTGATAACACGTGATGGTAAAAGTCATGTTTACCAGCTTTATGCCTGACGGCACAAGCAATTGTAAGGGTTTAAGGCAAACTCACCTGTTGAAAAAATGTTGCCTAGTTTCGGATCCTCAGGGGCGTTAGACCGACTCCCACAGACAAAATCTGCGAGGCCAACAGAAGGCGTCAGGCTACTGTAAGCTCCCTCCCCCCTGTTTACTCGCCACCTCTAAAGAGATTATAATTATTAGCCGAATATCCGCGTTTCGAAAATAGGATTTCAAGTATTCCATGGGTTTTAGGAAAGGACTTAATTGATATAATGGTTTAATTATATATACATGTTGATCGGATTGACGGTTCTATACGTGTCCCATTTAAACCGCTTAAACTCCAGCGCGATACTTATCAGCCTATTATTTGATAATGGTGCAATTGCTTAATTTGTTTGTTTCATAAATGTGAACGTAATTTTTGAAAGTGGAGAATATGCAGTCTTCGTAACTTCAAGCAGCACGAGTAGGCCGAGCTACAGTGTCCTATAAATAAGATGAACTAACGTTACTTTGATATCGAAAATTATATGCAGTTTTAGCAGCACTGAATTGAACGATTGAAATAACAAATAAACATGCGCATGAACAGGATAGATCTGTTTGACAAGGATAGTCCAATTCAAAAGGGCAACAATCTTTCCACTGTCAATAAAACATACAACACTAAGACACACACATTTTACTCCATATATTCCTGTTTAATTAAAACACATTCCTTTTTTCCCTCCCACAATAACTCAACCATGAAACATACATTCTATACAACAAACCCCACCTGCCTTAATTAATGTTATATACATTAAGGTACACAGCGGTATCACAAAAATATGGCTGTGTATGTACATTTCTTTAGTTTTGTTTTGATCCTTGAGGAAATTTATTGTAACATTACAAACATGTTAAAAAACGACTTCCCATAAAAGACTGATGAAAAAAAGGTAAAATGCTTAGAAGCAATAAAAAGACTGGAGCAATCAGAATGTTGAAAACCGTAACTTACTATGCATGCCTTGACTTCAACCCAACTTAAAACCTCCATGTTGGTGATTTTATTATTTTTTTTATAAGATCTACAGCTTTAAAAAATCCATTCAGATGGATAAGAACAGTGAAAATAAATGGCATTCAAAAGTACGACTGCAGCACTGTGTCACCGTATGTCCAGTAGGTGGACCTGTAGCTGAGCTTCACCAAGTAAATGGCCGCACACAATAAGGCAGGATAGTGCAGCTCCTAAACAGTAGAGAATTCCCTTATTTGCTAACAAAAAAGGGCAGATCTGATTTGAAGCATGGAGAGTTCAGTGGCCATGTCAACGGCCGCAGTTTCACGCCTGGCACTGCCCATGATGATGCTGCGCTGCGGTTCGGTCCGCATCTCCGCCCTCTCTGGGATCAGTGTCTCACAGCGTGCGCCCGCAGTTCCACTCATCCATTTTGGAAATTCCCAAATTTGCATGCCGAAGAGTCTAGCTTACGACTCAATGTCCCCAATACCGTGAAGAGCGCAGTATGGGGGGGAGGGGGGGGGGGGGGGGGGGGGGGGGGGGGGGGGAAGGTTCCCACACGGATGAGTCAGTGGTTACTACTGGAGACGGTCACCGTGTGAACACCACCTTGTGGATCTTCAAAAACGGCGGGGGAAGACAGGATGTTCTGTAGTGCACTGAAGGGGACACCTGACACAGAGAGAGAGAGAGAGAAAGAGAGAGAGAGCGAGAGAGCAGGACACAGGCAGAAGAGGAGAGCCGGAGACAGCCTGTACTGGTCTGGTCTGTACTGTACTGGTCACATGACAGAGCAGCACTGGCAGGTCTTGCGTTTGGGGGTGTCCCCTCCCTCGGCCCGAGTGGGGGCGGCTTTGGAGGGGTCCAGCAGGGCCTGCTGCTCTGACGGCTCGGCGGGGGTTTCTGTCTTGCCCGTCACGGGCTGCGGCTCCGACTCCTTGGCTGCCTCCGGCTTCGCGTTTCCATCCAGAGGGATGTCCTGGAACTGTCCGGCCACGGCGGCTGGAGCTGGAGCCTCCGCCTTCCCCTCCGGCTTCGCCCCCTCCCCCTCCGCTTCAGGCTGGGGGGCGAGCGGGGGCAGCCCTGTCGGGTACACGGGAACCTGGGAGGCCGGGGGCTCCGTCTCCGCGGAATCGGCTGGAGGCCCCTTTTCCGCGGAATCGGCTGGAGGCCCCTTTTCCGCGGAATCGGCTGGAGGCTCCTTTTCCGCGGAATCGGCTGGAGGCTCCTTTTCCGCGGAATCGGCTGGAGGCTCCTTTTCCGCGGAATCGGCTGAAGGCTCCACCTCGGGCGCCGGGGCCTCTTCCACATTCCCTCCCGCTTCCGTTGGGGCTTCTGCTCTGCCGCCTCCTCGTCTTTTGGGGCCTCTTTCTGGGGCTCTTTCTCCTGAACGCCGTCTGCGTCAGCTGCAGGGTCAGGCTTCGGCACCTCTGGCACAGGGACTTCTACTGAGGCGGAGCTCTCAGCTGGAGGGGCGGGGCTTTCTCAGCTGGAGGGGCGGAGCTCTCAGCTGGAGGGGCGGTGCTCTCGGCTGGAGGGGCGGGGCTCTCGGCTGGAGGGGCGGGGCTCTCGGCTGGAGGGGCGGGTTCTTTCGCGTCGGCTTGGGGCGCTGCAGCCTCCGTGTCGGCTGGCTCGTCTCCCTCATCCGTGACGATCACCCGCTCAGCTCGGATGATCTCCCCCGCGTCCTCGTCTTCCGAATCCTTCCCTGGCTCTGCCTCCGAAGCAGGCGGGAGCGGTGTGGGGTCCTTCCCCGGCGTGGCCTCTGCGCCTCCCTCTTCCACACCCCCTTCTTCCTGCTTTGGGGTTTCGGCAGCGCTCGGGGGGGCGTCGGTATCGGCCACCTCTTCCTGTTGCGGGGGCTGGGGAGCAGAATCGGCCGCGGCCTCCTCCTTGCCCTCCTGCGTGCCATTAGGGATGACCGCAGTCTTCTCTGGCGCTGGTCCCGCCTCCTGGTCCTCCTCAGGGGTGGGCTGGGCCTCCGGCTCCCCAGTGGCCTGCGAGCTCTTGAGGCCGTTACCCAACGCCGCTGCCCCAGAGTCCACCACCTCTTCTGGAGATGCAGGGGATGCTGACGTGGTGGCAGCGGCAGCAGCATCCAGCGCTGCAATACAGAGGACACCAGTCTGAGGGTCAGAGTCTCAAATCGACTGACCTGTCAAATGTTTCACTGGAAATGACTAAATATAAAAGTACACAGTGAAGCAGAAAGCCTTCAACTTCCCTTGACCTATTTCACACTCCCCGCTCAAGCCCCTCTTCTTGGCTTAACCTCTTTCTGCCCCTCAGTACAAATATCCATTTTTTTTTTTTTTAAAAGTGGGCAACAGCACTGTTGAAGCCACTTCGAAGTAGTGTCAAGATTGTCACTTTTGTCCCAGCTGTAACGTTAACTGTTATGGCGAGATGCATTGCGTTGAACGAGGACGAAATGGTAGCTAATGATTATACTCTGAATTAATAAGTATTTTTGCACTAAAGAATTCGACAAGAGAAAGTCTGATGTGCAGCACAATACTACTGATTACCCATTCTTAATCAGCTACGTTAACTGGCCGTCTTTGTAATTTCATACAAAACCATAATAATAATGGCTAATAGTATTATTGCACAAAGTAAAATTAACTTGGTTGATTCATTCGCTACCCGGAACAATACTGCGGCATACAGATCTCAAGGTCTTCAAATCGGTTTGTCTGTAGCCAACGGTAACAAAACGCGATGGAGTTCGTCAGAAAGGAAGGTTGACACGGAGGAGGCGGGGACCTCCATCACGGAGATCGGACGAGGGAAATTCGACGTCAACGACTGACTGACTCAACATTCAAGGGTAAGCGATGACAAAGTTAAGGCCCAAATGCCACACAGAGCACTAGTCGTTATGTAGACCTAAGTTGCATTTGTCAACGTTAGTAAGCTAAGTTACCGTTAGACTAGCTGTTGTAAATTGTCGTTATGGTCCACAAAACGGCAGTTAATATAGTTCTCTTAGAACTGAAGGAACCAGTTCTACAGAACTACGTCGTTAAGTACATTCAGGCAAATCATAACTTGTATGTGGCACCCGATTCAAAGCTATACGGTCCAGAGTCAAGCTGACTGAAGAATTAATAGCTAACTCCAGCTAGCAAGCATGTGGTTAATGTAAACTGAGTTGACGTTAAAATTAAACCAAGCTCCTTTAAAAGGTAACGTTAGCAGACGACAGTGCCCCTTTCTCGAAACTGCACAAAATTCTTTGGTTAACTATCTTACCTCAGAGTTTAAAGAGCGACGGGATGTGTGGAGCAGAACTTGTGTGCATAAACTGTACCTATATTAAAGTAAATTAAACTCGTTCTTAAAAATTAAAGTAATCTAAAAAAAAAAAAGCTCACAATGCAAAAGAGCGCCAATCATTCATCACCAGGACAACAGGGCCTACTTAGCAACACTTTCGGCATCACTGGTGTGCTGACACAGCTCTAAAGGCTTGAAAGCAAATTGCACTGCATAAATGACCCTAATAAATGAAATAAGTTCGTATTAAGTTATTTGTTATCTTAGTCTAAGTGTTCCAAGAAACAAACAATGTCCAAAAATGCTAAATATTTAAACTTTCACCACTTCCTACCCATTTAACATTTGTTAAGGGCTGGAAACAAACGCATTAAATTAACGTTAGCCTGCCATATGGTTAGAATAATATTTACAGATTTAACTTCTCATTATTTAAAATGTATAAGCCATTTTTAAAAGTCTTCATCCCTTGCTCATTATAAGAGATGCAAACCTTCCCCACTTGACGCAGTGCAGTTTTATTGTTACCGCAGCATTTGCCAGCATTTCAGAGGGCAGATGACTTACCAGCTGGTCGTTCATTACAGTCAAAGGTGTTTGGTTATAGCACATCACCCAGCACAAAACATATATCCAAACATGCTGTATAAAACTAGCAGCTGTAGATGTATTAGACTTCAGCTGACATGCCCTTCCGTGTGCTGACTTATATCCACACCATGCCCATGGTTATGGTTGCGGTCATCAGAACATCTACAACGACAATACGCATGTTTGTGCTTCTGAAATGATGATTCGAGTCAAGGCTGCGCGCGTGCACGCGCGTACTGCCTCTCACCTGACGGCTCCTGTTGGCCGTTTTCCAGACTGGCTGATGGGGGTTTCTTGGGTGATCCACCATCTGAAGAACAGGAGGATGACACACACAGTAAGAGGGGCAGTGAGTGAGTGCATATCTTGATGATTCTGTGTAAATACGGAGCCCCCCACTCACACGCACATGCACATGCACATGCACACATATGGGACCTAAAATCTGGAACCCTCCAACATCTTCGTTGCCAACCAAGCCAGCAGGCGTCTGAGGACTAGAAATAAAAAACCTAAGCACTAGACTTATTCAATTCTGCCAAAAATGTGTAAATTGTGACAATCACAGAAGCTTGAAAAAAAAATAGCATTTTTACAGGAGGAGTAAACGACATATTACGACAGAAATGTGAGGAGGTATGTAACAGCAGGCTAGAAGACAGTGGGGGGCGGGGGGCGGTGCGGGAGTAAGTATTTGAGGCAGATTTGCTCACACCCACCTTCCTTCACTTCCTCCGCCTTGTCGTTCTGTTGGTGGAGAGAGACAGTGTTACTCGACGGCTCCACACGGAGCACCGTCTGCATTCCTGCCACCTCAGCTAAACACTCACTGTCACCGACACCCGTGCGCTAATGAATATTTCATGGTAGCCAGACACGGAGTAGTGGCACAGTGACCCAGCAAACAGTCCCTGAAGCAAACATTCTTGACATTTCTCTTCTGCAATCAGATACTACGCAGTTGATCCGCTAAGCCTCAGGTCTGGAAATGCAGTGAATTTCCGCTACAGTTCATTAAAAAGTCCTTTATTTCAGAATTAAAATGCAAAACAACCAGAACGGGTGTAAAATGGGACTACTACAGAATAAATAAAGCTACCATTTCTAAACACAAGAGGGCCTCAGTGAGTCACGGTGTGCTGTACGATATGCAGAACCCAGTGATAGTTTATGATGCCTTGGGGTAGGCAGGAATTTGCATGGAAAGCACACAGAAAACATTTTGACCAAGCGATTGATTTGAAAGTACACAGTACAGACACTGCAGGAACAGTCTAATTAAAAGAGTCCCGCACTGAAACATGAAATAAGTAAGCTCTCTCGTCTGAATCATTATGGCGTACTTCAGGACAGAAACACACATTAAACAGGAAATATTTTAAGTACTCTTATTTAAAAGGCAGACTTGGCTTCTTCCCCCCCTGTTAGAATGGCTACATGCCATAGCAGTTGGTGTGTTGAAGCTATAAACAAATCTAGTTTTTTTTTTAGAGCAAAGCAAGTGGGGCAAATGAATTAAGTGAGCAGTGCAGCATCTGTGGAAACCATCTGTATATTATGCAAAGATTTTAGATGGTTCTCTTTACACTCCAGGGTTGCTTCTCCCATGGGGATCTTTAAGAATGTGTTGTTTAAGTGATTTAGGGGGGAACTGGGGTCCCAAACATGTCTGCAGGCCCCCATGGAACCTCATTATTATGATCTTAATGTATACGTGCACAGCATCTACAGACGTACAGAAAAAGATAATAATAGTATGCTTAGAGTTAATTATTATGGAAGAATTACAATATAGAAATGGGAAAAGCTTAATGTTATCAGCACATATTGTGGAGAGCTTGTCTTTTTTAACAAGAAAAGGATTTCCTTTTCAAATTGAAAAGAAATACATGTTACTGAAGCATCAAACTGAAAATTTGAATTATTCTTTGAAAGAGTTGCCATAAAATACAGAAGATTTTCAAATCATTGCCCCATGTTATAGGTGTCTATTCGATTTGTCAGTTTGAACTAGGTATATCCAGGACAATTTGAGGGGAAATAATTATGCCTGTAGATCCAGTTAATATTTAAAGGAATTTGTATAGAAAATAGGAAAGGCAGCAGGTTTCTGGTATAGTATCGCCTAAAAGTATTTGCAAATGTGCATTGTGCTTCAAGCATTTTTGCAAAGCACTCTGGGAAATATGGTTGAGCTGGGTTCACATTAAAATCTATAAGCATTTCTTTATGGAAAACAGTCTTCCTTGGAACTGAACACAGTGCTTATAAGTTCTTGTCTGTAGTGCAGAACAACATAAAAACATGAGTGAAACTATCAGTTGTCCATGGGTAAGAAACAACATGGAGTGCGCTGATTTTGGGTGTGGAGTGGACCTTAATTAATTAAAAGGGGTTCTTTTAAAAGGCACTGCTGGGCTACAGCGTGTGGTGAGGAAGAGTGGTGGCTGAGGGATGAGAGTCTGATCCAGTGGCTACAGGGTTTCGGTGTTCACACAAATTCTCACTAAATGAAACTTTAGTCCCTGATTTGTCTGCAGGTGCTAATTAAAAATCTCCTTATGGGGTTCCCCACACAAGACATAATCTATCCAGGTAACAGAGGTGACTGCTTCCATAAAGGAAGTGTGCGCGGTCCTGAGCTCTTACATCCTGCCGATCCTCTTTCTCTTCGGCCTTCTGCGGACTCTCCTGCGGCCTGATACACACAGAGACACACGGATAGCGCGTAACTCTTCAGAACAAACACACACTGTGACTCATAGAGGTGCAATAGTGAACGCTGTCTCTCCGTCCTGTACCTTTAAATCTTAGGTAGACTTGTGGCGAGAAGGCTACAGGTCGGCAGGGGTCAGCGTAAGAGATAGCCTTAAAGCTGATCTTATTCAGCTCCAGTTGTGGGGGGATGTAGAGGGGATTTGAGTATAGGACGAGGGGTGGAGAGAGGGAGTGAATGAGAGGCGATGGGGTGGCGAAAGGGAAGCGCTGGGGTCTTACTTGTCTGTTTGCGCCTCTGCCTCCTCAGTGGGAGAGCTTAAGACAGGAGAGTTGGGCCCCGGGCTGTCAGGGCTGGTGGAGGGCCCGTCCATTAGCCACTGGTCCCTCAGGGACTTCCTCTGCGGGAGAGAGAGAGAGAAATGATCACACACACACACACACACACACACACCTCACTGCCACTACAAAGCGACTCAACACACACCAGCATATTTATCGCACACACACTCACAAGCATGAATCTTTAATATTAGAAACGCAATAATCTGCAATAAATCGCAATAATGTAGACTTTTTTCATAAATATTGTGATAAATACATTTCACAGCAGTATATTACATTGGTATGTCTCATGCTGTAACAAACCTGTGTTTTACGTGGTGATGTTTTGCTATGTCCTGATAATAATATATCATTTGAATGTTGTGTGTGTTTAATTCTGTACAGGCCCCAGTAAATGGGCCCAGCTTGCGCTGTGTATGAGGCGCAGGCCTAAAGCTGAGGAGACCGGTTATCAGCGTGACGTCAGCCTGATGGCACGACCTGATTGGTTCCTCCTGGCCACTTCGCCACAGGCCTCCCAAATCTCCCTCAGTAAACAGCGACGCAGGTCTCAGGGTGCGCTGGCAGTGTAGCCTAGCAGGGCTGTCCTCCCAGCATGCACTGCCCTTCCCACTCCTCCCATCCCTTTAAACCCATCTCTCCGCAAGAAAACAGGCAGCCCGTCCCTTTAAACAGTATTTCCAAAACAAATAACTCCGCGGCCCAAGGCGTAACCCCTCTGATTGCCAGGAGAAGGTACAAAGCCAAGAGCATTGTGTCACTGCCAAACAAGGAAATCTGCTCCCAGCACTTCCTTCCTGGAGACGGGAGGTCCCGGGCTCCTGCGGGCCGCGCATCCTCCCAGCGACGCGCAGCAAGGCACACAGGTGACCTGCGCCCTTTTTTCAAACTCAAACCACGGGGTGGCAAACGTCAGCGGGAAAGAATGTAAAAAACGGCTCATAACCGCAGCATTTGAAATTTGTAAAAAATATATACAGTACACATTATAAAAAGAGGGACAACCTTGCAAACACACACACACATATATTCACATACCGGTAATACAGTATGTCTCTGTAACACATAAAGTGCTTTTGTTCATGCACAGTGGAAGCAAGGCCTTCTTGTGGCGACAGATTGCTAAAGCAGTGCAGATGGGCATGTACAGTAAGTCCTGTTGAGAAAGCGCTTTGATACAGAAAGAGACCTGAGCTGACTGAGAGACACCATGTTGTGACCTGCAACTACCGAGTAAAACCACCAGACCAGAGCCCCCGCGGACAGACTCCGGAGGTCACGACAGCTTTCCCAGCATCCACTCTGCCGATCCTGGCCCTCGTCTGCGGGAGCTTTTAGTGGGTCTGAGCGTGTGCGGACCGCAGTGTTGGGACCCCTGCTCTTCTCTGGAGTGAACAGGGGTGGAAGGGGTCAGAAGACTGAGCAGGGGAGCTAAAGGGGATTAGCAGCAATTTAACCGCTGCTACGCAGGAAGCGCTCGGTGCCGCAGAAGGAAACCACCACCGCCCCGCCCCCCTCACAGCTCCCCGCTGCCGAGCTTCGCACCGTTTCTTTCCCAGATCATAATGAGGCCCTGAACTGGGCTGTGATAGAGGGAGCAGAGGCAGTGATGCCACCCGGAGTGGGAACGCAGGGGGGAAGGGGGGATATAAAAAAGAGAGGAAACAGCGTGAACAGCAGATTTCCATTTTATTATGGTGATGGACACACGTACGTATGCACACACGGACGGACACACACACACACACACACACAAACACAGTACAGTGATTTGCCTGGAGCAGCTCACACTGAAGTACAGTAGGAAGGAGGAACACCAATCAGAGAGCAGTCTGCATGTGTGCGCAATGGAATGGGATTAACAGTCTTCTCTGTAACAAAACTGACTGTTACAACTGACAACCTGACTTCAACACAACTACTGTGTATTTACTGTCTGTGTGTGTGTGTGTGTGTCTGTGTGCGTGTGTGTGCGTGTGTGTGTGTGTGTGTGTGTGTGTCTGTGTCTGTGTGTGTGTGTGTGTGTATATGCGTGTGTGTGTGCGCGCGTGTGTGTGTGTGACCCTCACGCTTTCATAGTCGCTCTCTAATGTCGCTGGCTGGTTTGCTGTGCAGAGCTGGTCTGAACATGCCGGCTGGAGAGACGGACGGGGGGGGGGGGAAGAGTTCACACCTTGAGCTGCTGAGCTCTGAGCTTCTCGTCCTCCATTTCCCGCTTGGCCCGATCCTCCTCCTCCTGCAGGCGGCGCTTCTCCTGAGAGACAGGAAACGCACGTCAAACAGCCAGCGCCGACCCGGCCTTCCTCCCCCCCGCTTATCACCCCCCCCCCCCCCCCCAGCTCTGCGGTGCACTCTGCAGCACAGGGCTGACACACGTCTGCGTGCGCGCGCGCAAACACACACACACACACACACGCGCGCGCGCTCGCACGCATGCACACGTGCTTTTAGCGTAGTACAATACGAGTCTAATGCATTCAGTATTCGCCTTCAAGCCACTGCAGTGCCCCCAGCATCTGCCTTAGCCCTGTGAGGATCAGGGGGCCTGAACGCTACGGTGTGACAGAGCCTGCACACTGCCCAACACACCACTCCCAGCACCCTCACCCTCACACCTCACACCTCAGTGTGCTATAAAAATATAACAGAAATATACTGCCCCAGCTGCAGGCTGACTCACTGTGACTTCCCCGTCTTATCAGATTTTGAGCTCAGCCGGGGGAAAATGTTACGATTGTGAAACCCGAGCTGGTGCGAGGACGGCTGTGTCATTTAAGGATATTTAGCGCGCGCGAGCAGGGGCCTAGCGCACCGGTGCGACTGCGTGCGATATTTACTGCGCCCCCCCCCCCACTCCTAGCTGCGCTAGCTGCGGCGTAGTGGCCGCGCTGTAAGGCACAGGCCTGCGCAGAGAGGGGAGCAGCGCAGAGAGGGGAGCAGCGCAGAGAGGGGAGCAGCGCAGAGAGGGGAGCAGCACAGAGAGGGGAGCAGCGCAGAGAGGGGAGCAGTGCAGAGAGGGGAGCAGCGCAGAGAGGGGAGCAGCGCAGAGAGGGGAGCAGCATAGAGAGGGGAGCAGCACAGAGAGCGGAGCAGCGCAGAGAGGGGAGCAGTGCAGAGAGGGGAGCAGCGCAGAGAGGGGAGCAGGGCAGAGAGGGGAGCAGCGCAGAGAGGGGAGCAGGGCAGAGAGGGGAGCAGCGCAGAGAGGGGAGCAGCGCAGAGAGGGGAGCAGCACAGAGAGGGGAGCAGCGCAGAGAGGGGAGCAGCGCACGGAGGGGAGCAGCACAGAGAGGGAAGCAGTGCAGAGAGGAGAGCAGCGCAGAGAGGGGAGCAGCGCAGAGAGGGGAGCAGCACAGAGAGGGGAGCACAGCGCACGGAGGGGAGCAGGGCAGAGAGGGGAGCAGCGCAGAGGGGGGGGAGGAGGGCAGCAGGTGCAGGGTGCTTCGGGGCCCGGCTGTTTTACAGCACTCAGAAGGGCCCTGCCTCGGCCCCGCCCCGCCCGCCTGCCCTCCGCACTGCGCTCTGTAGAAGCGCTGAATTATTCAGAGGCTGGAGAAAGCCAGGGAACCAGGGCTCAGGTTCACATGCCTGGCAGCGTGTGTGTGTGTGAGTGTACGTGTGTGTGTGTGTGTGTGTGTGTGCGTGTGCATGTGCGTGAGTGTATGTGTGTGTGTGTGTGTGTGTGTACGTGTGTGTGTGTGGGTTTACGTGTGTGTGTGTGTGAGTACGTGTGTGTGTATGTGTGCATGCGTGTGTGTGAGTGCACTTTTTGTACGTCGCTTTGGATAAAAGCGTCTGCCAAATAAATGCAATGTAAATGTAATGTGAGTGGGCACGTGCGCGTATGTGTATGTGTGGATTTGTGTGTGCGCATGCGTGTCTCTGTGTGTGGATGTGTGCGTGTGTGTAAGTGCGTGTGTGTCTGTGTGCGTGGGTGTGTGCGCGTGCGCTGTGACACAGTGCGGTCTCGAATGACACTGTTGAAATGGGAAGCACTTGACTGTCACGGTTAGCTGCTAGCTCTCTGATACACTGGGACGTGGTTCCAGGCGAGTCTCTATGGGTCTGACTCGACTTCCTGCTGGAACAGGGGGTTCTGTTCGTTCACACTCTTCTTCAGATAAGCTGCGGATCCTACGATTTCACAGTTCAATGCACGTAATGTTGATGTAAGCAAGTTAATCCTGTGCTTTACTGAGTACCGAAAGGCACAGTTCAAGACAATGACATTGGGTCATGGGTCCATGATTTCTACCCATAAATGTTGGCATGAATCACTTGCATATTATGCTTAATACCTCTACATGTAAATGCATTTTTTGTACTTTGGCTGGCTTTTTTCTTATTCGAGAAAGTGCATACCAGAAGGAATAAAAAGAAGCACAGTGATATTAATAGACTAGATTACATTAATTAATTTCACATAAATGTTCATCAGCACTCAAGGGCATAAAAGAAAGAAAAATATCTTCTACATATAAATCAAAATGAAACAGAAGAAAAACAAAGTTATCATGGAAGTGAACAACGACAACAAATGCTACATGAAAATGCAACATGTCCACCCATTCTTCCCACCAAAACTAACCACTCCCCTACTCTACACCTGCTCTACACCCACTCTGTACTACTGTAACAAGTACCCACTTCCTTCACACTGACTTTCCCCCACTCTACATCCACTCTACCCAACATACATCCACTTATAACAGTACACAAGATTTCACCCCAGTCTGCACTAACCCTGCCCCTATTGCACACTTACTATCTGCCTTCTCTACACCCTCTCTATCCACAGTCTATAAAGGTACCCCACCTATTCAACCCCCCCAGGCCTTCCCCACTGCCCCCCACCAACTCTCATATCTTATCCCCAGCTCAACCCCCCCCCCCCTCCCTTCTTAGCCCAGTAATCGACTGGTTTTCCACACCCTCATTTAATCATCTCTCCCTCCGCCGGATGCCTTTGTGCTTGTGTGTGTGTGTGTCTCTGTGCAGACCCAATAGGTCACTCACTCACCGCGATGGCCTGCAGTCTCTGCTGGTACTTCTCCGCCTCGTCCGCCATCTTCCACCTGCAGCACAGAACACGAGGTTTATGTGTGTATGAACACCACCGTCCCAACCAGACCACTGTCCCTACAATACCACTGTCCCTACAAAACCAATGTCGCAAACACACCACTGTCCCTACAACACCACGGTCTCTACAACACTACTGTCCCAAACACACCCCCACCCCCACTAAAACTGTATTGCTCCAAAGACCGAGAGGACACTTTTTAATGTTTTTTTTCTCCTTTTCACCCAATCATATTGATCAGGTACTCATCAAGCATGTGCTCTCCTCCAAAACAAGTGATGTCAGCTGCCGCAGAAGTCAGTGACACACAGACGTGAGCCTGAGGAAGACCCTTCATGTGCATCCCAGCAGGCAGTGCCCATTCCACCAGTGGGGGGTCCATGTGCGACACGATGCTGTCATCCCAGCAGACTGAAAACATGCCTTCCCTGGGGAAGGCTAGTGCCAACTGCACATCGCCCCAGGGGGCAGTTAGCCACAGTCAGTGGTTTCACAGTATATACCAGACTAGGACAGGATGCCTTAACAGGTTGAGCCACCCAGCAGCCTCTCAGAGGCATACTTTAAAATTATAGCATTCGGCAGATAGCAGACACAGCTATGGCTATCCTCCAAAGCATATACAGTATATGAAACATATATGATAGGGATAAATCCATGGATATTATGACAAGAGGGTGCACACAATGACTGCGTTGGGAACGTGGAATTGAAAAGCCTGGGCAGTTTCCCATCTAGAAGGATGACGTTGTCTTGAGTGTACAACAAAAAAAAAAACTGGAAATTGTGTCACAGTCTGAGTGGCTCTGAGGACCAAAGCACACAAACAGCAGAGAGAGAAGCTGCACGGTTTCACAGGACACAGGGAGTTGCAAACTGAGCTTCAACCAGACGAGAGACAGCAGCGATTCTCATTTTACTGACACAGGCAATCTTTGGGAAAACGGCCCAAGGCTGGGATTGGAACGTCTTTTGAAGGCACGACAGGAAGAATTCTTCAGTTGGCCTGTAATTGCCGGCTCGCAGAAAGAGGAAGAACTTGATCAAGCGTTAGGCGACGGGGTTCTCTGAGCCCTGCAGACACCTGACCGTCTCCTGTGATTCCTCTAAGCTAACAAGGCCTTTGGTCTGCAAAGCTCTTTGATGTCACTCTACACCCGAGAGGCGTCTTCGACAGCACTGCAGGCCCAGGGCTCCAAACCTGCTTCACGCCAGAGTGTTCTCCCACACACCTCCACAGCAGTCTGAGTGGGAGTCCGAGCGTGCTCCAAACATCCTGAACACCATCGATCTCCAAACACCCTGAACATCACAGTCTCCAAACATCCTGAACAGCACAGTCTCCATACATCCTGAACACCAGTCTCCAAACATCCTGAACACCATCGAACTCCAAACACCCTGAACACCACAGTCTCCATACATCCTGAACAGCACAGTCTCCATACATCCTGAACACCAGTCTCCAAACATCCTGAACACCATCGATCTCCAAACACCCTGAACAGCACAGTCTCCAAACATCCTGAACACCACAGTCTCCAAACATCAGGAACACCACGGTCGCCAAACACCTTAACACTGCTGTCTCCAAACACCCTTAACACCACTGTCTCCAAGCAGCTCCTGACTTTCAGTTGCAGAGATGAGTTTCAGTTTCAGACACCATGGATCTCCAAACATCCTGAACATCACGGTCTCCAAACTCTCTGAACACCACTGTTTCCAAGCACCCAGAACATCACTTTCTCTAAACACCCTCAACACCACTGTCTCCAAACACCTTAACAATGCTGTCTCCAAACACCCTTAACACCGCTGTCTCCAAACACCCTCAACACCACTGTCGCCAAGCAGCTCCTGACTTTCAGTTGCAGAGACGAGTTTCAGAAATATGACCAGAAAAAAAGAATTAGAAAGTAAATTTAAAAAAGCCTTTGATGTTGCATATTGTGCTCCCAACAGAAAAGCCTGCTGCTGATAAAAATAAAAAAAGAAAAATACTATCTTTTCATCAGGAAGCGTCTCATCCTCTCAGGAGAGAGCTCAGAATCTGACACTGTGCTTCCTGCCTATTCCACTCTACCTCCAGGCTTGCAGCTACCCTGCCCAGCTGTTGCTATGGTGACCTACCCACCACTGCACAAATGAGAATATTCACACTCGGATTTGCCACAGCAATAGTGCCGAAACGTACTTTCAACGGCAGGTAGAAAAAGCCCTTTTTTTTCTGGGCTATTCAGTTTCAAAGAGAAAACACCCACGCATCGTACAGCTGGGGGGGGGGGGGGGGGGGGGGGTTGATCCCTGCGCTACGTGGGAGACGAGGGACAAGCCTTAAATACTCGCCCCCTCATCTCAAAAGCGAGAGTCTCTCCACCCCTTTGCGGCCCCTTAGAAGCCCACAGCGGTCAGGCTTTGGTGCAAATTCTCACACCGGCGGTGTCAGAGGGAAGGGATGCCTTCCCCCCGTAGGAAGCCGCGTGTGGAATCCGGCACAGCCCGGCTAGCCCTCCACGGCCAGCCGGAGGAACTCGAGATGCGCTGCAGCTGCCCGGGCTTCGTTCGGCGCAGAGTTACTCCGCGGCGATTCTCGGCAGACCGCGGGCGGCCGCGGACGTGCGCCGCGACAGAAGCGTGGGGGGGGGGCTATCGGGCCCTTTATAGCACGCGCGTGCGTCGTTTGAAACCCCCCCCTAGTCATCCACGCAATCACCCAGAGTCCCTCTGGCTTCCTTCAGCCCTCTCTCTAAACGCATGTTCAGTTAGCCAGACGAGAGTCGTTAAGAACTACGAAGTCTCGTTCTCAGACAATAATCTGTGAGGATAAAGATAAATATAAAAGTCGGGCCTATGAGGCTCTTTTGTGGTGTGGGGGGGAGGCTGAAGGGGGGGGGGGGGGGGGGGGTCGACTTCCTGAGCCTGAAGCAGTCACAACAGCAGAGCTCACCAAACCCACATCAAAAGGAAAGCCATCATCAGACCAGGGACCAGGCGTTGAAAACGACCAGGCGAGGCGGCGTTTGATTCGTCAAGCTCTCCAGGCCACCAGACCAATCTGCGCCACATGATTGGCTCAATCAGGCGGCTCTCTGAAGACAGCCTGGGGACGCAGATAAAGACGGGGTTCACACCAGGAGTGGCGGGACAGAGCACCTCGGCCCTGTGATCATAGTCTCGCTGAGCACCTCCTGAAGCAGCTCCGTCGTGGAGCTCAGTTTGTCCGTTATTCTCCAAAACATCACGAACCCAAGCAGAGCTGTGGTTACCATACCGACGGGCGTTCAACATCACAGTTCCATTACATTACATTTACTTGGCAGATGCTTTTATCCAAAGCGACGTACAAAAGTGCATTTCATGGTCATGGACAACTATTAAACACAGGTTCAATAAGATACAATACTTATTTTGTACAGCTATTTCTAGCCAAGGAGCACAGTTTAGTTCACACAGTGAACACTATTCTGACCTAACCTCTGCAAAGCCAACTAGGCAGAAGAATAAGCTACAGTATTAGGACAAATACAAATTACCAAAAAGTGCTGGGATGGTTCACAAAGGTAAAAAAAGCAGCTCTGAAAGAGTACATTTCTGCACATTGTTGCACTGGTTTCCATCCAGGCTGGGCTTTGGAAATTTAGACTTTGCATGAAATTATTTGGTTATTTGTTTTCCCAACCTTCCCAAGGAAGACGTCCAAGAGTCTTACATGGAAATATGTTCTACGCAGTTTAACTGTGGGAGTGCACATCTTTTCATATAAAAAGTACATTCAAACGGAGAGAATTTCCATCCGTCACCACAGGTGAGGCCTGGAGGTGTGTCACATCGTCGGAAGCCAATCCCAGAGGACACGAAGGAAATGAGAAGAAAATGACAAATAAAGAGAAAAAAAAAAAAAAACAGTATTTGGAAGGTGCGATTGGGGACGTATGTGCGAACACGCTGGGGCATCACGCACAGGCTCCAGACACAGCGACGCACCCCGCGGTCCGGAGTCCAATCGTCAGTGCGCCAGGCGCCGACCGTGACCGGACGTCCCCCGGGGTGAATCTACGGTTGGGCCCACCGTGTGTGGGCCCAGGGAGTGCGGGTTTGATCAGGCGGGGTAATCTCTTTTCGAGTTTCCGGACTCGTTAGGCACCTGCCCACTCCGCCTTGCACCAGTCGGGAGACGAGCAGGGCGGCTTCGACGGGCGGCGGGGGAGAAAAGAAGACCGGAACTGTGCGAGCGATGGCATCGCTTCCCGCCGACACGCAGGCCTGTCTGTTCCTGCCCAAATGCACAGGAGGAAGTTGGCGAATATTTCAGGGGAAGAATCCGCGCACACAGATATACCGTTACAGCGACACTGTCGTGTCAAAACACGTTTCCAGCCCGAGAGCAAAGTTGTTCGCGTAATCGGTAAAAAGGTACACGACATTCAGTGCGCGTGTCTGTCAACTCCACACACAATAAAACCGGCTGCCGTGCGGAATTATTTACAACCCGCGGTACGCGCGCCGAGCCGTGTTCTCCTCGGTACTTTCCTTAACGGAATTCACCCCTGTCTGTCATCGCGTCACCTCACCGGAATGCGGTCTGTTGTGTCGTCTGCTAATTAATTCCCCGTCCGTCTCCCTGCTCGCAACTTAATTACCGCCAGCTTTCAACTGCTGGCTGTCAGCGGCTGATTGTGCGAGCGTCGGGTCATGAGACGATGAAGTACGACACTCGCTTTCTGAAAGAGCTCCAGCTCTCGCTGGCTTTGGTGGTTTAAAAAAAAAAAAAATAAATCCCTTTTTAAAATCAAATGCATTTCTAAATTCAACATTAGGTATTTTAATCATAGTACCGTAACTGACACGTCAGTGCACAATTGCATCGTCTAACTTATGCAGGCATTTTAAACGAACCAGCAACGAATCACTTATCCGTAATCAGGGATTAATAAGCAGACGCACTCATTGTGATGCTGATACAGGTGTAATGGGGAGTCGGGCATGAGAGGACAGGCAGAGAGCACGTGCTGCGTATGCGATGCAGTCACCACTCCACCACAACCCCACACAACCCGCGCCAAGGCAGTAACTGCCCAGTGCCCAAACAGGTGGAGGTGCAGGCCAGCAATGCTGTCGCCAGTGACATCACCCCTGACATTTAAATCCAGTGATGCAAATCCTGCTGCAATGAGAGAGCCTAAAGGCATTCAGAAACCGCAGCTTGATGCAATGCTGGTGCGGTCAAGTTTGTAGGTAAATGAGAGGCAGAGATGGGCTGAAAGACCTGTTCTCATGTTCCTTATGATGACTCTAAATGGGATACTTGGCCTGTTCATAGTCACTGCGTAATGTTACGTTCTTATATCCACTTTATAAACAGGATTATAACGCTCATTGATACGTTTCCTTGTTTGTTTCACAAAGTAATTTTTTTCAAACCGCTGTGTTGACGCCATTGTGCGTACCTGCACTCGGTCACATGGTACAGATTCCCGTGCGGAAGCGAAGCTGAAAGGGGAGAGGCGACGGGTACCGCGGCGCTTCGTTCAGCGACGCGCCGAAGCGGTGCGCTCTGGGAGTTCCCCCCCGCAGTCAGCGGGCGCGCGCCTCGCCTTCCCGCCGCCGAGCTCTGCGCCGGGCGCGAGCCGCGACCGCTCTCGCGCTCTCGCGCACAGGAAGGAAGTCTGCAGTCTGGAGCTGACAAAGCAGAGCTGCACAGCCGAACAGGGCCCCGCCTTCTGAGCGGCCAGAGCGCACGGCTTTGTGTTTCAGTCCTCCAGCGCCGAGATACGATTACAGCCTCGCCATGAATCCACCCACTGAGCAGCAATGCATTAATCTCCCCACAGAGGGGCTAACGGCTATTAGCAATTTTTCACAATAATGCATCCGCGCGCAATACGCTGATGTTTTGCTAGCACCACGATATGATTTGCCAAACTGGTGATTTCTGGCTTTGCACTTCAGAAAACTTTGACTCAGAAATGCCCACTGCCCAATGCCGAATATTATACAATGTTAACTATGGAATAAACATGAAAGAATGGATACCTATTTTTATATTGTGTGGTATGAAATTGAGCAGTTAAATATTTTGCACGTTCCAAATAGTCGAGATTGCGGCGACAAATGTAGAGAAACTGCCCTGTCCCCATTATAATTTCATTCACAATATTTCCCATAGAACTAACTTTTTAAATTGCGAATATAAAGATTAGAGAGAATAATCAACGGTTGTTCATCGGGAGTAAGAGTCACATAAAAAGGTTTTGGTTCAAAAGAGTCAAAAACTCTGTTTCGGTTACATGGATTGATGTCGGGAAAACGTATTCATGCAAAACAAAATGACATCTGCCTCCATACAAGGTACCAAATACTACAAGTTTCAGTGAGTTTTCAGCAGAAGATTCAGTAAATGATCATAATTCTCTAGCCTCCATTCATCATCACAGTTAATGGGATATTTCTTGGATGGCACCAAACACATATTGTCTCCCTCTACCTACTTCATCACCGCTTAACTTTAAGCCAATTACTGTGTCCCGTTGTGCGTTCTACTGGATCAGCTGGAGACGCGCAGAGGACTTCAAATGAATCACGGCCTACAAATCCCAGTGTCACCGAAAAATCGTGGATAAGGAAGAAGTCATTTTCTGTGTCAGACCCTCAGGGATAAGGTGACTGTGATAAGGCTCTGAACGGCGGCGAATGACCCTAAATAAAAGATTCTCAGCCAGCTTG
>CM045884.1:69504939-69544939 GCA_025169545.1 Anguilla japonica | reverse complement strand
AATTACCCGGATTACGTAATGGTTCTCATACATAAGTCCTACATGGAAAGATTCTGTGTCGAGTCAGTTCACACTCGACACGACCATTTTGGATAGAACGGGCAAGGCAGGACGTCCACCCTCCAAAACTATGCAGGACAAAAACTGATGTTACGCTAGTTCATCTTTAAAAGAGCCAGATATTTTTCTGAATAATAGTTTATAGAATAATAGGCAGAGATGTAAACCCTACCAACACAACACAGTTAAAGAGTAACAGTCTTCAGATAAACTGTAAGTGTCACCATAAGTTATCAGCTAAGAAAAAGAAAATCGATATTAGAGTTCTTTTTGGGACACCACAACAAACGTAATTCACAGTAAATAGCTGGCTATATCTGACACTGATATGTAGTCCTAGCCGGCTCGCTACATTGGATTAAAAAAAGCCACAAAAAAAGTGGAAGAGCCTGGTAGCGACGCTTACCAAGGAGAAGTAGCCTATTCATAGCACACGAGCAATTTCTGAGACCATGATGACATTTTCTAATGGTGTTTCTGCAGTAGAAAAAGCCATGTCACGCAAGCCACTGCTTATTCCACTCCAAAAATAAACGTTCAAATTTCCCCTCACAAAGATCACACGACGCAGCAATAACATCTTCTACGCGCAAAGTCTCGTATTTGAGCGAGGCTTGTTGAGAGGGCAGATTCAGCACAGCAGGCTGTTTATTAAAGTAATTGCGCCAGAAACGAAAGGTCTCCGATAAGAACGCCGTAACCTTTTCGCGCGATTTATCCGGGAATGTCCCCGCGTTTGTTCGCGTAGAGCCACGGCGGGAGGTTTCCGCAAACCTCGCTAGGCCCCGAACCCGGCGAATCGCGGGAACGTAGTGTGGAAAATCGACGCCGACTCCTCTCCCCACATGACTCTGACAGGGATGACTGGCGGAACGTTCACGGGTTAGGATGCATGTGCGAGAGGGCCTCATGGATCTTACACACCCCGTGCTCATTAGCTTAACCAAAGCACAGGAAATGACCCTCAGACACACACAAACACCTACTCTCACACACAGCCACACAAACACCTACTCTCACACACACAGCCACACAGGCACACAAACACCTACTCACACAGCCACACAAACACCTACTCTCACACACACAGCCACACAGGCACACAAACACCTACTCACACACACACAGCCACACAGACACACAAACACCTACTCTCACACACACAGCCACACAGACACACAAACACCTACTCTCACACACACAGCCACACAGACACACAAACACCTACTCACACACACACAGCCACACAGACACACAAACACCTACTCTCACACACACAGCCACACAGACACACAAACACCTACTCACACACACACAGCCACACAGCCACACACAAACACCTACTCACACAGCCACACACACACCTACTCTCACACACACAGCCACATAGACATACAAACACCTACTCACACACACACACAGCCACACAGACACACAAACACCTACTCTCACACACACATAGCCACACAAACACCTACTCTCTCACACACACACACACACAATAACACCTAATCTCTTTCTCTCTCACACACACACACACACACACACATACATACATATGCGCACACACACACAGCCACACACAAACACCTACTCTCTCAATCACACACACACACCTGTTCACACACACAGCCACACAGACACATAACACCTACTCTCTCTCTCTCTCTCTCACACACTCACACACACACACACACACACACACAATAACACCTAATCTCTTTCTCTCTCACACACACACACATGCACACACACACAGCCACACACAAACACCTACTCTCCCACTCACACACACACAGCCACACAGACACACAAACACCTACTCTCACACACACCTGCTCACACACACAGCCACACACAAACACCTACTCTCTCACACACACACACACACACACACACACACTCTCACACACACACAGCCATGCAAAAACACCTACTCCCTTTCTCACACACACTGAGGGCCCCCACTGTGAGAAGAAGAGAGAGATGTTGTCAAGTTATAACTCCTCACATCACCGAATCCATATTGACACTTAAATAGGCCGAAGCTCTTCAACATAATCTAAAAATAAATTGCACTTGCAGGCTCACAACCAGAGCTATCATTTTCCTGTGGGAGGTGGCTGTGATTTGTCTGCATGCTTGGTTAAACATCCAATCAAATTCCTCATCCTGTTTTTAAATCTTCTCCCAAGGCAGACAACTCACAAACATTAATTACTGCGCTCGAAGAGAAAACACATTAATATTCATGTTAGAATTCAAACACCAGATTAATTTGTCTTTATTTGTACTTACGCAATAGATGATGTCTTTACGCATGCTTTGTGAATAGGGGGAAGTGTACTCAAAGATAATTGGGGGGGAAAAAAAAACAACGATAGCACTCAGAAATCAATCACAATACTTCCAACACCCCCAACACTTGCCAATAAAGGAAGGAAGAGGAAGACAGGCCAGGCTAGGTCAGGTCCCTCCCATTGTATTTCCCTCCACACCAGTCAGCTCAAGGACAGAGGTCATGCCCGACGTCTGCAGAGTGACTCCTCTGGCACTGAGCACCTGGGCTGGGCGGGGTCCTCCCTTTGCAGAGGCACAGGCCAGTGCAGGAGGACGCTCGGTTACTGTCCCTGTGCACATCAGGCCATCTCAAGAGCCCCACAAACCCCCGGAATCACCCGTTCAGGCCCCCCGAGAGGACTGCCCGAGGGCTCCAGCAGCCGAGCAGAGCCGCGGCTGGCAGTCTGAAGCAGTCTGAAGCAGAGCCGCGGCTGGCAGTCTGAAGCAGTCTGAAGCAGAGCCGCGGCTGGAAGTCTGAAGCAGTCTGAAGCAGGGTGAAGCAGAGCCGCGGCTGGCAGTCTGAAGCAGTCTGAAGCAGAGCCGCGGCTGGCAGTCTGAAGCAGTCTGAAGCAGAGCCGCGGCTGGCAGTCTGAAGCAGGGTGAAGCAGAGCCGCGGCTGGCAGTCTGAAGCAGGGCGAAGAGGAGGCTGGAGAACGCGGCGTGCTTCACGCGCGGCTGTGTTCCCGCTGTCCTTGACTGAAACCCAAGCCGTTTTTTCAAAATTCAAAACGCTTATTTGGTTTGAACAAATGCTAATCGTCACGTGTGAAACGGAGCCAGAGTGTAGCTCAGGAGAACGGGGGGGGGGGGGCGGGCGAGGGCGGGGGGGTATGGGCTCTCGGTGGGGCCGCCTGCTCTAACGAGTTCTGACAAGACACCTTCGACTGTCCCTGCGTGCTGAGCATGCCGACTGCTAACCCCAAATCTCACTCTCAGAGGAGGCCCGCACTGTGTCCCTACTAAGACTGGCAGTAACACACACACACACACACACACACACACACACACACACACAAACACGCATGCACACAAACATGCACACACACAAACATGCGCACACACACACACATATATGCATATGCGCGTACGCACGCACATACTAGCACGCTCACACACACACAGACACACACACTCCACCATCACTCTCACAACAACCCCAGATGAACTCACCCATGTAACGGAAACACATAAATATACACACCACCAATAAGGTTTACAGCACTACAAATTTATCACATGTATAGATAGACATATCGTACACACCAACAGACAAAGACAAGCACACTCACGCCAACAACAGATGCACAAACCCAGCGGCACACTCACATATAAACCACAACCACCGGCCAACTAAATTACCCACACCACATCCACACGCAACCTCAGAGGTGCACACAGGCATGCTGCAGTCGCATGGAAACCAGGCATGGGTACGAGTAACTGATCGATTGCTCGTCAGACACGTGCCTGTTCGACCCTTATTTTCTCATAAAGACAATGCGTGTACAACTACGTGCTGGAGCTTGGCTCCATGTATTCATTTATCATACAGTAGCATATGTAAAAAAAAAAAAAAAAAACAGAAATGCAGTAACATAGAGGATATTTTTTAATCTAATATGAACAGAATGAAGCAAAAACGTGTTTTGAAATGCATGTTTTGACTGCAATTATTGCTTTTTGTTGGTGAGCTGTTGTAGAAGCGGGATAATGTCCAAGTGGATGAGCATTACCCGGTTTGCATTCCCTGTGATGAGGGAAATTACCCGAGGCCAATTTACTGCCTCCGTCCACTGTGCCGAAAACATGCGTTTCAAACCGTGCGAATCCACGGCAAAAGGAAACTTAAGCGCTCTCGAAAACATCCCATACCCTACAGGCGACCACCTGGCAATAAAAACACCTCTTTCCAGTAGACTACCTCAACCCGGTTACCTAGTATTAAAATTCAGTCAAAATGGTTTCACAGCATGTTCTTACATCACGGATACCCAAATAGCCAACTACTGAAGTATATCCAAAAACGGAGGCTTTTGGATATAAATATAACTACAAACGCAGTCAAGCTGTAACTAGACCAGCCGCCCTCCATACAGTCATTCATGGACATAAAGCTGACACTGTTGCAAGTATGGTATTTGCAACTGTTTTCTTGCTCTTACAAATTTGCCCTTTATTTATCGAGTCAGACTGATGCACATTCATTTAGAAAGATGATTGAACTTTAGCAGGTGCTACTCCATCGTCGGGCGAACACGGGCAAATAATACACATGTTCCAGCTAATCAGAATTGAGTATTCAGCCAACCCGTTGTGTATTGGTTTTGTGGGTGCGCAACATTTGTGAGTTGAAAATAAAATTCTTTGTGTCATATCTGACACCGACTGTGCTTACTGACACAATAAACTAAGCTTTAAACTAAGGCTTTATTATGATGGAACAACTTGGGTACTGATGTGCGTTGCCGTGTGCTCATGCAATTTCTATATAACCAGTGGTGCCGCCCGGCCAAGACGTGTTCTAAAAATAGATTCTTCCCCATGGCAGGAATCAATTTGGAATCGAGCACGTTATGCAATCCATCGATCTGGGAAGTAACTGAAAATGCCCATCCCTGATGAACACACACCTGTTTACGCCCCCTGTCCTGCACTCACACACACATTCACAGACACGCTCACAAACACTACAGACACAGGCAAACAAATTAACTTACAGCCAGTGGACTGACAAACTGTGTGAGTTTCTGGGTATAGATTAACTGAGCTGCCTCCAATTACACACAAGCAGATGGTTAAATAAGGCAAGATGCTCACATACATACAGAGGCTACAAAGACTACTACATGACTTCCGATGGCATGAAACCCAACCGTTATAATCAATCTCTTCTCAACATACCATAAGGAACAATCACTACATTGCAGGCTGAACAGCTGTCACCACATCGTAAGCCCTAGCATGCTATTGCTCATCATCGTCTCGCTTTCTGAGTACAGGATTTGCATTTTACTAAAACAAGTTTGGGGAGGCACTTATGTCTGTTGTTATCACATATTTGTCCTGCGCTTATGTCAGAGTGGAGTTCACGGTGAAAAACGGCATGAACACATGCCTCCTGGCAAGACAATTACACAAAGCTTAGCATTCCACCGACACCCCTGAAGTTGCATCACGACAGCTTTTGGCCTTCTAAAACTTTTCGTGTTTGCATAACTGTATTCGTCACCAAATTTAAAAAAAAAGAAAAAAGGGACATGGTCTTACCACGGCGTGTGGTATGCGTTTGTGCCCACACGCAGAGAGAGATGATGTCGGCGTGCAGATGTAAATGCATGAAATGCAGGGAAACCCCCCCGACACTGAACACTCAGCCCAGCTAACGACAGTGAAACCAAGGCAGTCAGACTCCGTTCCCATGCAGATGCGTTTCCCCCAGGGCTCGAATAACCATTCAGCACCCCGGTCTTCAGGAGTGCAAACGCTGTACAAAAAGCTTTAAATGTGAAAGGGCGCTCCTATCTTGAAGAATTCTCAGCACCTTATATAACAGCCAGATCCTTTCACCCAAAATACGGAGGTCTCCAAATACTGGCAGTACCTTGGTATCGTTTCAGTTCTGCCAGGTTCCACTACTATACACATTTGGTGAGAAGCTCTCTTCCAGCTAAGAAGAAAAATACCGAAACAAAGGCTTAAAATTTAAAAAAGGACAAAAATTTGGCTATGCTTTTATGCAAGTGTATGCAACAGACTGAGTTTTGGCCTGCCTTTGTATTTTGCAAATACAGTAGTTGACTACTCCGTGTCCTGGGACACCTTGGTGTGAAGAGTACTGTATGAAAATAAAAACCGACTGAGCGACTGTTCACAGTTCAACTCCAGCCTTTTCTCTCAGCTCTGAAATGCATACTTAATTTCAGCCTTCACATTTAACCAATCTTCAGTTTAACTCCCACCTTCACATTTAACTCCACACTGTGCCAGGGGAGATGCTAACGGGGAAAGTAAACCTGTGTCTGTGTCCACTCCGTGTGCAAAAGATCACGTCAAACTGTAAACATTATTGCGAAGTGGCTTTCACAATGGAATGATTCGCCACAAAACCCTCCTGTGGATCTCTCTCTGGTGCATCCTGGGTAACCGTTCAGCCATTACAACCAGGATCAGAAGCAGGGGGGAGCAGCTGGTTCAACCTTCACACCTGAAAGCAGAGCCAAAGAGCTTCTGGGATGCTTATCGGCTGGATGATTATGAAGCAAGTCAAAAACGGGTTTTCATGTTGACACCACTCAAGGGAAGCCATCTTCCGCACGTTTAATCTCATAGCAATATCATTCAGCACGCAGCTACACTTTCTGCAGCACATTTGACTGGGAAGCCCATATATTTGCAGTCAGCTAATATTATTCTTTAAAAAAAAAAGAGCACTCTGCTAAGGCTAACAAGCAAGTAAAATGCCATTTTTAAAAATTGGCAGTGCAGTCTGCCTTACATTCACTCCTCAGAAAACGGCATAATAAATTATCAAATCTGTTGCATCATGCGATTTTATGGAACGTTAATATAAGCTATTTCCTTTACTGCCTTTTGAAGCTCCGCCAAACTATCGAGCCAATGTGCTCTATTAAAAAAACCTTTTATGATGCATTTAACATGGCAGTTTGATTGCTATTAGTTAAATGCTTTTGTGCAACCCTAAATCATTAATCATTGTAACAAGTGACCTTTGATCCCACAGTTGTTCCTGCACATAACACTGATTGCTACAGCCAATCTTTATTTAAAGAATTTACTAAATTACAAAGCGCAGAAATGTAGCTGCTCCATCTTCCAGCACCTCTGCTTCAGTAAACTAACTACAAACCAAAACGAGTCAATCAACCCGTCAGCATAAGGACAGGATTCGTCCGAACCATAAAACACATTGACGGCTGGACCTGGTGTGCTCCCGCTGTTGTCGTAGAAGTGCATTACATAAACACTGAAAAGTTCATAGTGAACTCATTCCATGGGTCGACATAAGTATCACAACTACGAATCTCAGCAGAACTGGAGTAAAACACGACTGTGGGGACGTATATTTATCCGCATTTAAAATATACATTTCAGAAGTATATTTTAGAAGCCGAACGCCTGCGTTCATCCGCAGAGTTCCAGCGAGAGGGCTCATCTCGCAGTCGAATCGGACGGCCGGATCTGGAGGCGCGATAGCCGGGCCCGAAGATAACGAGAGAGAGAAACTGCGCGCGCAGCGTCGAGCGGCTCCGGCCCGAGCTGTTTCTCACGCCACCGCACGAGATCAAAGATTAAAGCGAACGCAGGAAGGGGAGCGGCGACGCGGCGGGCGCTTCGCACGCCGACGCGCTCGCCGCTTTCTCTGGCCTTCGGCGAGCAAAGGGCGGAGCGCGGGCTCCTCTACGGCCATCGCTGTCAGGGTTCGCCGGGCTGGGGGTGCCGGCGGCTCGCTCGGCAGATCCTCGGCAACACTACGGCACAGCGCAAGCAGCGCGAACGGACCGGCACTGCCGTGGGCTCCGGGCCTGCCGGTCCGGTGCTGTACCTGCGAATGCACAGCGCAAAGGAATGTTTCGCGCGGCCCGGAGCCAAGATGGCGCAGGCCAGGTAGGCTCGAAAGCGGAGAGAGAGAGAGAGAGAGAGAGAGAGAGAGAGAGAGAGAGAGAGAGAGAGAGAGAGAGAGAGAGAGAGAGAGAGAGAGAGAGAGAGAGAGAGAGAGAGAGAGGAAACGATGGCGATTGAGAGAGCAGAGGGGCTCGAGAGATGAGAGAGAGAGAGAGACTAGAGAGAGGGAGAGAGAGACACAGAGAGAGAGAGAGAGAGAGAGAGAGAGAGAGAGACACAGAGAGAGAGAGAGAGAGAGAGAGAGAGAGAGAGAAGGCATGACTTTCCTCAGCAGACACTTACTGGAAAGGGCTGTGCGGAGAACCCGAGTAACAGTGTTAAACTGTGCTGCTGAATGAAAGCGTAGACTGCTTTGATTTATGGCTGCATTCGCCTTAAGAGCTGGGATCAACTTCCCTCAAAAGTAGGCCTCTTTATTCGAGTGTAATGTAGCATGAATGATAGAGCACCTGATAAATAACAGGACTCGAGCTCCTGTTATGTCAGGAGAGGCCGTTTCCTTGTTTATAATCACACGTTCAGGCCTAGCCTCATCAGTAGCAAGCAGACGGTTTTTTTTATAGTCCCACCTGTCGTCAAATCGAGCGGATTTACAGCTATGAAGTGGCAGGCTATTGTGTGTGGGAGTCTGGAAAGGAGTTTTTCTGTAGCCAACTTTCCCAGGCTAAACAAACAAAATTACATCTTGCAGCTTATTCAGACAGGAGAAAGGGCAGAAGCAAGAAGAAGCTCTCTTCAACTTCTATTTTTTCTGGGTACTGTACCTCAGCTACTAAGACTAATGCGGATCAACACGACAAATATAATACACTGTGCAAAATAAGCAGCAGCAACTGCAGATACAGTAAAACCAATAAGCGCGCACACACACACAGTCACACACACACCTACACAGCCACATACAGCCACATGCACGCACGCACACACACACACACACACACACACACAGCCACACACACACCTACACAGCCACACGCACGCACACACACACACACACACACACAGCCACACACACACCTACACAGCCACATACAGCCACACGCACGCACACACACACACACAGGCAGCATGTCCAACCAGCAGGGCAGGTCTGTGCCTGTACACACAGGAACCACTAAACACCTGACCAATCATCAAGATAAACACCAGTATTCTACATCTCGCACGCTTTTTTCACTTCCCTTTACAACCTAACGGCAATCAAATCTCTTAGCCTGATTCCCACTAAGACAAACATTTTCAGAAATATAACAGCGCGGGTACATTACGAGTGGAACCGCAATTACTTCAGGGCAGAAAGTGCGGGCGGGAAATATGACACAGTGGAAGCCCAACTCGTTTAGCACAAAGGACACGGCACCAGAGAGGAATTTCCCCCTGGCATGCTTCCCATCCATCACCGCCAACAGGCCTGCTCCACAGGACCTGCTCCGGACCGAGCTGACTCGGACCCTTCACCACCTCCATTTTTACTGCGGTTATACCTTTACAGCCCTCAGTACTGTGTTATCACCATTTGCCAGTGACAGTGTACTCTGCGTCCACGTGCCCATCCTGTCAGACCTAATACAACACAACCCGAGCGAACACAAGGCCCTGTCCATGGCACCACGCACCACCAGATCGTGTTTTTCTTCCTTCTTTTTTTTTTGTCTGACACACCTGGATAAAAGTCTTAGTATTAGGAAAGTATCTTAACCACAAGAAGAGTTAGATCCCGCCAAGATGGAAACATCAGAGCGGTTCCTTAATCAGTGATTTCCCTGTCTTCCTCTGCATCTCCGTCCCTGCGTCTCTCTCTGTTCTGGGCGTTTTGCAAAGCTCATGGGTACCTTAAAGTCTGCTCTGCACGCCGGAGGCTCAATCTGGTTGCTCGTGACCCAGGCAGTCAGTTAAAATGCTATATTTTTTTCCACTATGACAGCTTCAGGCACTCTTCATTCGTTCTGGAGTCAGTGAGGGGGTGGTGGCAAAATGTTGCAAGCAGCAAGGCAGCTACTGGCTTTGCACGAGATAAAACTGCATCAGTCCATCAGAAAGAACATCTTAAGCACTTTCAGCGATTCCTATATAATTAATTTTGTCTCATTTATTTGTGACAGCGGATTTGTTTGCCTTACATCACAAGCAATGCATTTCCTTTCTGAGGCCCTGGGCCGGTTTACAGGCGCCAGTTGAAAGTTCTGTACAAATTATCAGTTTGTTTTCATCAACAAGCACTACTTCCAGATGCATCAACTGAGCAACGTATGCGTATTTTCACCACATGCTAAATGTTAGTATTGCATAACCCCCTTCCATTCACACTAAGACTTGCAGTTAAAAAGGTTAATGGATATACAGCTTTAATGAGGTGTGACACACACGACCTTCAAAGATAGCGTACAAGAAGCAAATATTTTTTGTTTGACCTGGCGGACGAAAGGCAACAGAATTACTCCATACTCACGTCTCCCGTTCACGTGCTTGTCAAATTCGGTAGAAATTTAATTAACGGTTTTATTTCAGAAAACCCGGGAAGGGTCGCTTTGCCCAAAAGCGTGTTATCAACCGTGTCTCTCTGTTAGTGCTGAAGTATGAACTAGTAGATGCAAAACAAAAAATTTCAACCTCCCAGTTGAAAGACACGTGTGAAGACATTGCTTTGCATAGGTATTTGTCATTTCCTTTGGATACAAAATGAAAGTCCCCAAGTCAACACTTTCGTACAGACACACATCAAAATATCGTCGTCTGATAGGTCATCAAGACTATTTGCGAAGCTTACCAAAAACAGCGAACCAAACAATCATATTTAGTTATTTATTTGTTATTATTTTTGCCTGAGTTGCCTTTGCCTACTTAACGGTTAAAGGAGAAAAGAAATAGCTACAACCATCGCGTTTAATATAGCCTAAACTTCAAGACATACGGGAAACTTTCGATCACCCATGTAGCTACAGCTAAACTGGCTTCCTTACCTTACTCGATGGAGCAAAGAGGTCCGACTCAGAAAGTTAAAAAATAACGTAAAATAAAATTTAAAAACACTAAAATGTGTGACGCCAAACGAACGATCGGTCCACAATCTAACTCAAATTGTGTTGTGGGCTACAATGTTTCCGCGAAATGTTCCTCTGCAACAGAAACACCTGAGTTCTTTGTCCGAGTGAAAATCCAAAGGATATTAAGATCCAGATCTAGCATTCGTGCTGTGATGAATAAACGCGACTTTTGAGGGAACGTAGGCTACGATGTGAAATGCAGAAAGGAGACCTCAAATACTGGGCAACTTCTGCCGCTTCTCCGGTCTTTCACTCCAAGTTGGTACGTGTCAAATATTAACAGCGGCACGCCGCGCTTCTACAGCAGCCAGTCATACCTGACTGGCGTTCCTGTGCTGTGACCAGCCCCCTTTTACATGGCTAACGTTAACGATCTTGTTAAAATGGGTGCTTGGTTTCCTGTTATTTTTCGCAGATGGTGAGACAGCTACTGCCTTAAAAACCTCAAAATCGCCAAAGCGAAAAGTTTTTTTTGGTAGCATATAAAAGACTGAAATAACACGTTACTTATAGTGTTCGTAGGTATATCCTAAAACGTCAGGGCAGCGTGTAGAATAATATTATGTAATCAATAATGATGATGCACAATATATACCCATTTCCCGGAATTGCTAATCTAGATGCCCTATTTATTGATTATGTTAATAAATAAAAGGTCCAACCCTGATTATTTTAATAAATAAAAGGTCCAACGCAATGGTGTATGATAATTTTCATGCAGTGTCAAGATATGGAAAAAAGGGCATCAGCCAAATAACCTATTAGAGCAATCCAGCTATTGTTGCGTAGGCTACGCAATGGCCAAAGCAGGACTGCAGTAGGCCTATGTTTATTTTAGGATAAAAATGTACATAATATTAAGAGGTCAAACCACGGTTTGCTGAAAGTAATCCTTATCACTTATGCCCTTCTTGTCCTCAACGAGGCCCCAAAAGAGAAAAAAACAAGTAAAGCCAAGAAATTGGACTTCATCAGAGCGGCTGCGCACAAGCGGGACGTCCGCTTCGAGGCGTGCGTCGCTTTGGCCAGCATTCTCCCGCTTAATAAATGGCCACAATATTGTGGAGCTCCGTAATATAATTTGGAGCATGGGGAATTGCATGGGTGCGTGAGAGCGCAGTCATGTGGCCGCTTGACATTTCACATTCAGGTGTCCGTTGTTGACATCATGCGAACAAATTCTTTCAACCGCTCATCCAAAGAAGCAGCAAACACGCGAAAGTCACGTGATTTAATTTGACAATGTGACTGCTGTCCCAGCACCATGTGATCATTCAGTGTTTTTAAAAATTAATTTAGCGCTCGTGAAAGTGACCCTCTACAGTCGAACCAGAGATTCCACTGTCCTAATGTAAAAAAGATTATTTTTAAATATACAAAATATTAGCATAATGTACGATCAGTCTGACGAACAGCACAGTTTAATTGGCTTATATTGATTGGAATGGTCCTTGGTTCAGATTTTGGTTTATTTGTCTCTCAGTGTATGCACATTGATACGATAAGAGTTAGTTTCTATTTAGAAGAGAGTAGATATAACAGACATACTAAAATGTACTAAGGTAAGATTTAATGTAAGATATATTCGTCGTGATTTGCCTTCATATTTATTTTTTATATAATAATAATAATAATAATTATTATTATTATTTTAAAACTCTTTTCTGTGTGTTGTAGAAGGGCACTCACCTCAACCAGCGCCACAGTGAAATGGCCAAATGGGTGACTCGGTGAGTCCATTTTGTGCCAGCATGAGTATGGATAGGTAGAGAGGGGTATAAACAAGCACGTAACCCTCCAGACCCACGGCGTAACTCACTTCCGCAGACACATTTTAGCTGGCACCGCATGCGCATGCGTCCTGCTAGACGAAGCACCGCCTGCGCATGCGTCCCACAAAACGTCCCTCAAAGGTCGTCCGTGAGTGAGTGAGTGAGTGAGTGACCACAATTTGCCATGCATAGCCCACGGCGGCAGTTCCTGTCGCGCCGTGGGCGAAAGAGGCAGCACGAGCTGAATAAGTGTGCTCTCTGAAGTGACTGGACAGAGTGTGGTGAGCTAGCTAGGCTACCTCTTGTTCACAGCACAGGTTAACTGACACCCATGCAGACAGTGCGTGAGAGAGAGTGAGAGGCGCGAAATTAGATAGCGTACCATGACCTCCGCCCCAGAGCCTTGCTGTTCCCTATTGAGCTGCAGAGACATTTTTATTTATTTATTCATTTTGTCCCTCACGGCATGTTTTTTTTTTTTTTTTTTTTTGCGCACGTGCCTTTTCTCTATCTTTGGATGAGTCAGCTATTATGGGGCTGCGTCTTTGTGTAAACCTCTGTGCACAGTTTGTGTGTGAGAAGTGCGTCTCATTGTCAGTTGTCTATTGAATGCATTGTCTTTGTGCTAGTGTGCTCACATGCTGTCTGCTGGCTTGTGCAGGCTGGTCATGTGCAACATGTCTCTTTGTTGGCATTGGCTCAACCTTTGTGTGATCGGCCTCAGAGTCTTTGTTTTTGGATTTGGCACTGAATTGCACAACTTTTGTGAATGGTAGTCCCACTACACATACTGTACAGGGTTGTGTACCGGGGTCTTGTTTTGAGGTGTGTCTTTGTATTTATTTATTTATTTATTTATTTATTTATTTATAGCAGGGAGCAAGCACCCGCATTAGTTGTTCTTGAGTTAGCTACAAAGCTAACCCGTATCTGCTGTGTTTGGGCAGGAAAACAATGAGATCTCACAGCTAAGCAACAAATGCGTATGTGTGCATTATGAGTGCGTCTATCATTATGGGAGCGTGTGCGGCATTGTGCTATATTTGTATGTACATTATGGCCCAGAGTTGCACGATATTGTGTGTGTAACTAAATTTCTGTTATACAGCGTTATACAGACACAGGGTTCCCATGGCAACAACAAATTCACATCCTGCACTTCACGGAGACCCCCATGTCAATAGCTATCGGGTAGGAAACCTCACGCCCCCTCAGTCTGGGCAGGCAGAAAAGAAAGGATAGCCAAGGTCCCATTATCCCTACACCACGAAGAGATAAACAGTTCTGGAGTGCATTTTTTACTTTCATAATTTTGTAATTCTGCAGTACGTTCTGTGAGATTGCACGCGGGCTACCTGGAAGGAACGGAGGGACCCTCTGATGTTAAGGTCGCGTGCAAGTTACTGCACAGCACTGGCTTTTTCTGGAGCATTTGCATAACCTTTCAAGGCAATTTGTTACGCACACAGTCGGACCTCTGTCTCTCAGCATCAGGCTAATACAGACCGTGACGCATGCACCGATGTTAATTCGCAGAGCCGCAAAGCCGCTAGCACACTCGCACACACACACACACCGGCACCCAGCAGGGGCCATACAACATCAAAGCATTACAACCCAACACCTATCCCTGTGACATTAAAACCCAACGTGTACGCCTGTGAGAACATGCGTGCATGCATGCGTGCCCATCTCGAGCGTGCAAAATGCCCCCGTCTCCCCCACGTGAACACACTGCATGTGCATGAGCATATGTGCATGCACCTGCTGCCAGGAAGCCTGCAGACATGCTGAAACAGGCAGCCGCTGCATGCACCTCCCTGACCCACATTGCCCAACCTGCACCGGTGCAAACGCATGCTGTCTGTGGTGTGGGATGTGTCATTAAGCCCATGTCACTGATGCACATGCAACCGCTGAGACACAGGGGTGACCTGTGTCCTCCTGACCCTCGCAGTCTCACATTTTTTCTTTGTGTGTTTGTAACGCTTCCTTTCATGTGGCTTTCACGGACTATATTGGGGGGGGGGTGTATTTTTTCCTTTGAATACAAATGAGCCGTTCTCACTTCTCTCCCTCTCTCTCCTGCTCTCTTTCTGTCTTGCTCTTTCTCTCCCTCTCTCTCGCGCTCCCCTTTCAACTCTCTCTCTATCCCCCTCTCCCTCTCTCACACACTCCCTCTCTCTATCTCCATTTCTACAGCTGCTGCATTGTGCATTGAAACACACTGAAGCGGGCAATTTCAGTCACTTGATTAATTAGGCAGAGATAGCTATTTGAACAGATGAATTAGGGGGTATCTGTTCGGCGTGTTGCTTGTTAAGGAGAGGGGAGGGGCGGGGAGCACGACAACGGGATCACTGCTGGGGTTTTTTTTTTTTTTTGAAATCTCTTTTTTTGTGTGTCTCGGCGTTCGGCAGGGAAGCATCGACGGCGGACGGCGGCGTGCTTTAACTGAGGAAAGAGAGGGAGACGAGAGACGGAGGGAAAGAGAGAGGAGAGGAGAGAGCCAACGCTGGCAGCAGGGATCTGAGCGCACGGCTTCTTCACTCTCAGAAAAAAAAGAAAAAGAAAGGCTCCTTCCTCCGCCGGAGAAATGGCTTCTGCATAGGAATCCGCTCCGTAGCGTCCAGAAATCTTGAGGTAAGACAATAGCCGCGGCACCGCCGCTCTGTGCCCTCCCCCTTTTGGTGCTTTTGTTAGGACTTGGCATGTGCTTCACAGGGACATTGTCTGGGACGGGGAGTTTCTGTTTAATGGGGGGCTTCGGGTGCTTCTCCTTTGAAACACCAGTGTGTGTGTGTGTGTGTGGGGGGGGGGGGGGGGGGGGGGGGGCGGCTGAGCGGGGTCCGGGGCTGCAGCAGAAAGAGGGGACGCTCACGTTCCGCCGGTGACCCACATTGCTGGACCCGAGGAGTGCGGAGGCTCAGCGTTTCGCTCCGGTATTCCCCAAATGGCAGTTCCAATTACCCTGCATTCCCAAGTCCTATTATAGTCATCCTTCCCACTATTAATAGTGGGAAGTGGGACTTCGTTAGGTGTAGGGGGAGTGTGGGGTGGTGATGATGGTGGTGGTTCTGTGTACGTGTGTGTGTGTGTGTGTGCATGTGTGTGTGTGTGTGTGCATGTGCATGTACATGTGCATGTGCATGTGTGTGTGTGTGTGCATGTGTGTGTGTGTGTGCTTGCATGTTGCTGTATTATTACTTCTGAAAGCACTGCCGTTGGGTGGGTGTGAGACTTTAGCAATCGTCCTATGCCTGGGATAGTATCAGAAATGTGATTGTGAAGAAGTAAAACATTATACAGCCAATGCAGGCACACACACACACACACACACACACACACACGCACGCACACACACATGTACACACACACACACACGCATGCACACACACACACACACACGCACACACACGCATGCACACACACACACACACACGCACACACGCATGTACACACACGCACACACACAAACACACACACACACGCACACACACAAGCACTAGCGCTGCACAGAGAGAGGCTGTGGAGTTGAAGCGCAGGGCTTCCGGCTATGGGACTGTCTCTGAGCTGAGTGTGCCACACGGAGAGAAGTACTGCTGCTGGGAGTCAGGTGTGGCGAACTACCTTAGCACATTAGTGTGGCCATTCATATGGACCTTTTAGCCCGGTTGGCATGCATGTCTCTTGTGTCCTTAGATTCACACAGAGCCTTTCCCCCCCTTTTTTCTCTCTTCCCCCTCTCTTTTTCTTTCTTCTTGTCTTCTCAGATCTTCTCATCTCATCTTCCTCTTGTGTATGTGTGGCTACCTGCAAGTGTTCCCATGTGCTCTTGTGTGCGTGTGTGCGTGTGTGTGTGTACGTATGTGTCATACATGTCTGTATGTATGTGCATGTGCTTGTGCGTGTGTGTGTGTGTGTGATTGTGTGTGCATGTGTGTGTGTGTGTGCGTTTTACATGTCTGTATGTGTGTGCTTGTGCGTGTGTCTGTGTGTTTGCATGCTCCTGTGTGTATGTGCATGCCAGCATGCTCCATTATCTCTGGCACTGATTTGACAGAAAAAGGGCAAAAACGGTATGACTGGATTGTCCTGGTTCACCTCCCTTCCTCCCTTCGAGAGTGAATTTTCCTCCCTGTCCCAGTTTCGTTTCTACCTCACCAACTTTGTGGCGAGACCAGCTGTTCACGCGCCCCCCTTAAATATCATCGCCGGCCTCCCAGGTTCCCCTGTCTGCAGTTTGGGTATAGATGGGCTGCCAGATCCTGAGATATGAATTCATCTCACAGCCACTGCAGTAACCACTTCCACTCCCGTTTGAAAAGCGCTTTTCGTGGTTTCTTGCGGAAAATGTCAAATGAAGATGTTTCTGTCACAGGGTTCATTCCCCCCCCCCCCATGTTCCTGAACGCCAAACGTCTGAACGTCTTCCTTCCTCTCGCTGCGGTGGTGTTGGGAAGTTGAGGCGAAGAGCTTTGAAGCGCACCGGCGGGGGCCCGCGTCCGACCCCTCCTGCGTGTGTACGATCTCTGGGACTGGAGGGACGCTTCTTTGATAAAGGGCGGGAGCGATAGCGGGGGGTGTGCCCCGTTCCCATCGCCCTCACTGTCCTGAGGTCTCCTCCGTCCCACCTTGGCCCAAACCCCCCCCCCCCCCCCCCCCCCCCCCCAATGAAATCTGTGCTGTCCTCAGACAGCCCGGGAGGGTCCTGCGGCTGCGGGTGCTCCCGTTTCTGGAGCTGATGAGCCGTGCGGGACGCCTCTCCCCGCTGGGATCGCCGCGGCAGGGGCGGAGGCGGGGTTTCGCACGCCGCCGGGCTTCGCGGCGATGACTCCCAAAGGGCCGCTCCCGATTGGGCCGTCCACGCTGAGCTGAGGAGGGCCTGTGTTTGGTCTGAGCTGTGTGTGTGTGTGTGTGTGTGTGTGTGTGTGTGTGTGTCGTCGCCGCTGAGCCTGGTGCCGTGTCTTTCCAGAACCGCGAGCGCGATGGCGGGCGAGAAGGGCGGGATGAGGACCAGCGTCTCCATCGTACCCTGCTTCCTGTGTGTGGAGGTGAGTGGCCTGCACTGGCGCTGCTCCTTCAGCTGAATGCACTGTGTGTGTGTGTGCGTGTGTGTGTGTGTGTGTGCGAGTGTGTGTGTGTGTGTGTGCGTGTGTGTGTGTGTGTATGTGTGTGTGTGTGTATGAGTGTGTGAGTGTGTGTGTGTGTGTGAACTGATGCTCATGGCAGTTTGTACCATTAAAGTCGATTCGATTCGATTTTGCTCCTTTGTGTTCACTTAATTTCCATCCTACATCGATTCCACCTCTGCATCTGACCTCCTCCTCAATGCATTTAATGAACTCGGATCGCCGATGCCTCTGCTTTATTGCTTTGTTCGATTTACAGTGAATTTCCATAATGGCCGGACCGCACGGCTCCCTGTTTCTTGCTGCTGGACACACAGTTTCGGTTTCAGCCGATTCGTCTTCATTTGACGATCGAGCCCGTGCAGGCTCAGCTGCGGCGGTTCTGCTAGCGCAGGTTCGGGAGGCTGAAAGTTATTGCTTTGATCAAAGTTCTCCGGCTGTTTTCTTTGACCTCTTTGTTCTTCGCCTCGCGTCCGCCCTCCTCCCCTTTGCGTTTCCCACGTCTCTCTCTAATCCCTAAACGGCTCTGGGGGGAATCGCACGTCCTCTGAAAGTTGTTCTTAATTAATCCTTGTAATTAATGCAGAACCCAATTAGCCCGATCGGCCTCCTTCCGCGCCGATATTTCGACGGGGCCGTGGAACCCCCGCGCGGCTGAGCCCGGAATCCCAGAGGCTCCCGAGACACGGAACCTTAAAAAAAAATTTTTTTTAAAACTCTCTGCTGAGTGGTTGGGGGGTGCCCTGCGAGCGTGTGACGGGATAGGGCCCCGACACAGCCGCACCAGGGGGCCCCGTGTGTATTCCACACCGCGACACCGCCGTAAAAAAATGAGATGTGCTCCGTCCAGAGTTGACCGTGCGACGTCAGAGCTGGTTTCACACGCTGAACATTTCGTCGCGTACAGGAGCCTGAAACAGCCGTGCTCAGGGAGCGGACGGGTTCGCACCGTGCCACCCTGCGCTATTTTATATGGAGAGTAACGATCTCTGCGACCAATTTGCCATCATCGGACAGGTTTACGGTCTACCTGCAAAGGTGGTGAGATTGAGACCGAATGTGAACACTATCATATATAGTTAGGATTTAGTAAGCCTGCATAGACTTTCCAGGATTATAAATCATCATCGAGTATCTATATCTGAATCCATCATTATAATGTGCGGACAAATTACATGTCATAACCTTTTCATCCAAGTGACAACGTAGCAAGGCCAGTTAAGGAGAGGTCCCAGGGGAGCCTACGGCTCGCTTCCTCTAGCAACCCTGTGTCCCACAGCACCGTGCATTTATATGGGCGATACATTATTAAACGATTCACTTTTTTCATCCGTAGCTCAGCTCAGTAATTGGAGTAACCACTTGAGTAATACTCCGGGTAATCCGGTTTCCTCCCGCATTGCGAAGAAATGCAGATAGGCTAACCGGAGACTCTAAATTGCCCATAGGCACGAGAGCGTGAGTGGATGGTGAGTGAATGGTGTGTGTGCGTGTGCCCTGCGATAAACTGACGTGTCCACGGTGTATTCCTGCTTCTCGCCCAATGCGCGCTGGGGTTAGGCTCCAGCACCCCCCTGCCCCCCCCCCCCCCCCCCCCCCCCCCCCCCCCCCCCCCCCCCCCCCGTGACCCTGACCAGGCTAAGCGGGCATAGATAATGGATGGAGGGATGGACTTGACTAATAACCCAGCTAAAGGAATCCTGGGAACGGCTGACATCGCGAACGGCGAGGGCCGTACGGAGCGAGCCGCTGGGGTCCGGCGAGCAGGCAGCCGCGACGGGCCGCTCAAAACGGCTGCTCTGAGCGACTTGCAAGATCGCGAGGAAACGCCAATCGACACGTGAGGGTCACACGGTGGCTCAACTTTAGCAGGCCACGCTGAGGGACTCTCGAATGTGTCCTGTGACTGTGCAAGAGCGCAGAGGCATTGACGCAGGAAGCGACTGGAGAGCAGTCAGGAGGTCCGGAGCGTGCTCTGATGCAGTACGGAGCCATAGGGCGGCCCTGCCTGCGGTCTGTGGCCGTCCTGCTGCACGCTGCTCCTGTGCGTCTAATCCCATGCTCTGCGGTGATGGACAATTGGTATATCACAGCACAGAGGCACAGAGCTCAGATAAAAGGTGCCACTCTCTTTCCCTATTTCTCTCTCTCTCTCATCTCTCTTCTCTCTCTCTCTCATCTCTCTCTGTCTCTGTAGCTCTCTCTCTCTCTCTCTCTCTCTCTCTCTCTCTCTCTCTCTCTTTCTCTTTCTCTCTCTCTCTGGCGTGTGCCAAGTTTTCTTTATTATCCTCGAGCGGCAGAACTGAGAGTACGGTAAAGGGAAGTGCGCCCGTGTATATATCCGTCTCTGAGCTCGGGAATTTGCATCTTTTGTCAGTTATTTCTGCATTCAAAAGCGCCGGAGCGTTTCCTCCTCCTTTTATTTACGGCCTTTTCATCCTCGTTCATTTCTCCTTCTCCGTACGTCAGAAGTGTCAGCGGAAGGAAGATTACACTGCTTCGCTTTTCATTCCTGCTGAGCGGTTGGATGGAGATGGGGAGGGCTGGCGCGCTTTTGACTAATAATTGAGCGGTGTTCTTCGGGCTACAAGAAAGGCTCGGCGTTCCTCTCATTGTGAGGGTCACACTTCAACACGAGGTCGTTCCAAGTTGTGTGTCTTGATCAATGCAGAATTCACCGCCTGTTGCTCCGTCTGATTTTCACATTTGTCTCGCGTTTCAACAGTGCCGTTGAAATATAATTGTCGGCTGGATGGGGAATGGAACCGAAAAAGCATTTGTTTGTTGTGCCGTAAATTAAATTTCTTTTATTGCATTCACACAATAAAGTGCCAGTGTTCAGAAAACTTTTTGGATCGCAATACACGATGCAAGTGGTAACATAATAATAACGTTTGGTTATGCCAATTAGCCAAAAATGTCTGGTGTACACATCGGATCTTGATGAATCTTGAACAGATTTTGGTTCTCTGTGTCTTCATGTGTGACTCAATGTGAATTATGTTAGTTTATGCACCTACACGTGATGTTTCAGATTTGTTTTTGTCTGAATAGAACTTAATATCCAAAGATTGAAGTGCAATTCACTGAGACTCCTAAGCAGAAAGGTACACAATTATTGTTAAAGATTTACAAAATGCTGGCATAATGTATCCATACAAAGTCCATAGGCTTTTCAGTTGAGCAAAACTTGTTAAATATTGGACCACTTTAATGAGTATGATACCTTTCTTTCCTTTAAACATTGACTGAAACATGTTCCACACACTCAGCACATCTGCTAATCTCATGTTCAGTAAGAAACCTTACTGTGCTTTTTAAAACGTTGGTTAAGTATTTAAAACTGGTGCGTGTCTGGTGCATGTTAATCGTGGCTGTTGCTAGTTCTTTCACATAGTTCATTTCGGTATCTCCCTTGATTTTCGCACTGAGTGAAATTCCATTTGCATAAGCTGCATTAAACTAATCTGATATTCTGATTAGTCGGACCTGGGAGAAGGTGGGAGGCGCTCTGTAAGAGCACGCAGCCCCCGGTGGCTATAATTAGTACTGCGTGGGTTTCTTTTCCCTCCTACAGGGCCTGGAAGGTACTGTTCCTGCAGTCCACACAACGGCCTCATTTTTGCCTGTTCTGTACAGACAGGCAAGGATCATTTTGACCTAATTTCATTTGGTGGTCCCATGATTTGTCAGAGCGCATTTGTTTTGGCAGATGCCTTCTCCGACATTAATTCATTAATCTGAACTTATTTTAATTGCACTAGAGGGTGCTATTGGGAGGACAGCTATGGTTTTGTTCACTCAGAAAGTTTAATTGAAGACATGCAGCGTTGTTAACGAAAGAAATAATTGAGTATCAACATGTACAGGCATTTTGGGCCCCGTTAAAGGGCCTCACATTGAGTCCCACCCCATTTTTGAGGGCCCCTCTCAGTCCTGCTCCCCCCTCATTACATCACCCCCACTCTGGCCTGAGGTATAATGTGTATTCAAGCACTTACATTTTACATTTTGATACATGCATTTAATACATGTACATATGCATACAGTATGTAAAAACAGAACTGATTCTTTAAATAAAATTTGCAGTTTTAACGAGGACCTAAAAATGTGTATGTCCCCTGTAAGGGGGTGTTCTGGTCCCGCCTTGCACCCCTCATTTCGGGTCATTCAGTAAAGTGTTAAGCTGCTGGCACTGCGTTGCATCCAGGATGGCTGCTTTGTCCCAGTCTGAGAGGGCGTGCTAATTTGGGCTGGTCTATGCTATTCTGGGGGATTGCACATTCCTCTTCTTAACATACAGTGTATATACCGCATCGCAGAATAAAGTGGAGGTATGTCTCAACCCTGGCATGTTTGTCCTCTTTCGATTGTTTCAGATAATTTTGCTACATATAATATCTTTCACCATGGAGAGGCAGCTTGCTATAGCATACTTTTTCAGCGTCTGGGTTGCGTGCATACATGCGTGCATACATGCGTGCGTGCGTGTGTGTGTGTGTGTGTGAACAGACGCTGTTGAAATTTCATCCCATCGATGTTGATTGTGTTCGATTCTGCTCGTTAGCTTTCACTTAATTTCTCAATCTCACATTGATTGTGCCTCTGTGTCTCCTTTTTCCTAGCCTCAGCCCAAACTTGAAAATGTATTTCCCATTTTATGAACAACTGCCCTTTTTGATACGGAAAAGGGTATTGTCCTAGTTTCAGCTCTGCACGAAATATTTGCTGTCCTCATTTGAATGTAAATATACTTTCAAGTCTGCGTGCTGTGTTTGCCACAGTGTTACAGTTGCTTGTCCTGTTTTAAAAATTATTTGTCATGACTTCTGTACTGTATAAAGCAGGTTCACTGCACCTTTAAATTACTGGTTCAACTGCTCCTTTAAATTTTCTAAGCCGGATTTGAATGGAAATTTCAATGCTCCCTGATGAGCCAATAAGCATTGCATGCGGAACATTCTGTTTTATTTAGCCCCACTATAAAATTATGCGCTTTTCCCCGAGATCTAGATCTTTTCCCCCGTCCCGCTGGACAGCTTTGGGGCCCGTCGCGTGAATTGGGCATTGTTTTAAAAAAAATTCATTTTGGCTTTCTTCTCTCCATCTCTGGCTGCCGTGTGCGTTTGGAGCTTCCATTAGGCAGAGAGAAGGAGGGAGGCAGAGCTGTAATGGGATGCACATGCGCATGCGGTCACACAGGCATGGGCACGGGAGACCAAATGCATAGATGCACCGTATCAGTGAGAGAGGAGCACGCAGGCACTCTCGTGTTCTCTCGTGTTCCTGCTCTCGTGTTGTTTTTTCTGTCTTTCACCTTTTCTATGAATAGCTCCTGCCAGCTAGCTCTCTCTTTCTCTATCTCTCCCTCTCTCCCTCCCTCCCTCCTTCCCTCTCCCTCGCTCTTCTACTAACCTCTCTCACACATACAAACACGCACACACACACACGCACACCCTCTCCCTCTCTCTTCTCCTAACCTCTCTCACACATACAAACACGCACACACACACACGCACACCCTCTCCCTCTCTCTTCTCCTAACCTCTCTCACGCATACAAACACGCACACACACAACGCGCACACACATACACACACACAAACCTTGGGTACTGTGACTCACACCTGTTGGAGGATGTTTTTAAAGGAAAATACCAGTATTTTCAGTCTGAAAGACAAAGTAGTGCAAGATTTATTTTTATGTCATTTCAACAATACCTGATACTGATGATATGACTCTAATTGACTCAGATTGCACTCACAAGGAAAATCCAGTGTGTGTGTGTGTGTGTATGTGTGTGTGTCTATGTGTGAGTGTGTGAGTGTGTGAGTTTGTATGTTTAATTGGTGCTCAAAAGCAGCTCTAATTCCCTTGCGTGAATGTAAGACGCAGGCTTTTATTAAGTCTGGGTTTTTTCACTTGTGGCCAAGCAGAGTTAAGTGACTGTTCCTCCCATTTTGAAAGATCTTTCAGCAATAAAATAAAGATGAGATCAGAGAAACGGCAAGTAATGACACTCAGACTGTGAGAGAAGAGGGGAGGGGGGGCGGGTTATGCTTTGATCTTCTTCCAACCCACACATCTCTATCTCTCTCTCTCCCTTTCTCTCTCTCTCTCTCTCTCCCCCCTCCCCTCCCTCTCTCTCTCTCTCTCTCTCTCTCTCTCTCTCTCTCTCTCTCTCTCCTTTTCTCTCTCTCTCTGTCTGTTTAACAGTGCTGCAGAAGCTGTAACTCATGATCATCGTTCAGCCTCCTTGCTCAGATTCTGCACTTTCCCTCCTTATAAAACAGGAGCCCGTGTAATATCAGTGCTGCTTCATTCTTCCCACCCTCCCCTCCTCACCATTTTCACCCCCCTCTCTCTCTCTCTCTCTCTCTCTCCCAGCCTTCGGTTCTCTCCCTGGTCTCTTTTCTCTCCAGTGTCCTGCCCTTCCTCTGCACTCTTCTCGTCCAGCCTGTGCCATCTGGGGCTCATGCATTGCACACTCTTAACACCAGGGGGCAGAGTGGTCCTTTCACTCTCCTTCACTCTCTCCTCTCTCATTCCTCTTTCCATCCCATCCCATTCCTGTCCTTTCACTGTCTGTTTTTTTTCACACACGCGTGTGCGCACACACACACACACACACACACACACACACACGTACACAAACACACACACATACACACATATGCACTGTCCTCTGGCCAATGTTATATTTTCTTGCTAATCTTTCCCTTTCTTTTTCTTCTTGCAGTTTATTTTTTTCTTGTTTATTTTATGCTATCGTAGGGCTTTACGTTAGCAGGCGCCAATGGACAAAAAGCACTAAACCTGTTAGGGCATTGTTTTTTTTTTTTTTTGTGTGGAATTGGTGTGAAGCATAATGGTCTTCCAAAAGCCAGCAAAAATATCTGTGGATCATCTTTCCTCCTGCAAATGTTTATGGAATCAGTGGTGTTAAATATTGCATAAAAAAAAGAAGAAATCTGAGTAAGGCTGGGGATCAATACAAGGCTACACACTGGCCAGTGAGCCGGTACTGAGCCTTTCATTGATCTTGGGGTAAATACGAGACCTCCACAGATAGGGCTTTCATGTCAACAGTAGTCCCCAAATTTCCCTCATTAATTTACTAACACGTGAGAGTGCTTAAGAAAGCATGATTCACCCGGTTCGTCCTGTGCTTCGGCAGAATGGCTCGGCCTTTCCCTCTGTAGACGCCTGAGGGGTCATGAGCTTCACAGCTCTTTACATTAAGTAACCTGCTCGTCCGCCGGCCTCCGTCTGGTATCATACGAAACGGCGCTAAACGCAACCTGTGGTTTCCCGGGCCCTGATTACAGTGGCGCTCCGCGGCGCCATTAGGAGTGGCTGTAATAACCGTAATCCGTTAGCCTCTCTGGACGTCGGTCCGACGCTCGGCGGGAGTGTGATTTTGTTTTGGCGCTCAGGTGTGGGGGACGCGGGAGTTCCTCAGGCCTGCGCGAAATCTCCCGCCCACACGGCCTCGCCCTCCGACTCCACCCCCTCCACTTTTCTCTGGCCGCTGAATGAACGCAGCTGTGAAGGAGAGAATGCCCGCCCCAAAATACATAACATAGCATAATATAGCATAGCATGACATAGCATGGCATAGCATAGCATAGCATAGCATAACATAGCATAGCATGGCATGGCATAGCATAACATAGCATAGCCTAAGATGGCATAGCATAGCAAGGCATAGCATAAGTATGTCAGGTCCCCCTTGCAAAAGAGATTTCAATCTCAATGGGGTTTTCTGATTAAATAATGGTTAAATAACATAGCATGGCATAGCATAGCATAGCATAGCATAACATTGAATAGCATAGCATAGCATAGCATAGCATAGCATAGCATGACATGACATAACATGACATAACATAGCATAATGATGAGAACAGGCCATTCAGCCCAACAATGCTCACCATTTTCCTGACTAAATTGTACTTAGTGTTCTGATTACCTACAGACTAGATCTAGTATCTAACTCTGTATTAAGCCTGTTCTTGAAAATTCCCAGAGTTTCAGCCACTACTACATTACCTGGCAGGTTATTCTACGCATTGACTACTCTGCGCAAAAAAATGTCTTCCTGGTTACCTTTTTCTCATTTCCATTTAGGTCCCTCCGTTCTACTAACAGCACTCAACCTGAAACATCTCTGGTAGTTCACTTTGTTCATCTCCTTTATGAATTTAAAAGCCTCAATTAAACCCTGCTTAAGTCTCCTTTTACTAAGCTTGAAGAGATTAAGCATTTTAAGTCTTTCCTCATGGCTTTAATCTTTTTATCTTTAATCAATTTGGTTGCCCTCCTTTGAACCTTTTTCCAGAGCCTCTATATCTTTCTTGTAGTACGGTCCCGAGAACTGCACACAATACTCCAAGTGTGGTCTAACAAATTCATTGTATCAGATAAGTATAACTTGCTTGTATTTATACTCAATACCTTTGGCTACATATCCCAGCATCCCAGTTGGTAATTTTTATTGCTGCAGCACAGTGCCTAGAACCTGAAAGTCTCTGATCAACCATTACTCCCAAGCACTTTTTTAAATTGAGCACAGTCCAATTTTGTTCCTCCCATAAAGTAATCCTGTCTAATGTTTTTATTTCCCACATACAAAACTTTACATTTGACTATATTGGATTTCATTTGACAGGTTTCTGCCCACATCTGGATTTTGTTTAAATCTTCTTGTATTACTTTAGTAGATTCCAGACTATTAGCTGGGCCTCCCAGTTTTGTATCATCTGCAAATTTGACTAATTCTGTATGTCCCTGTCAAGGCTATTGATATAACTGAGGAAGACCAATGGTCCCAGCACTGATCCTTGTGGTACTTCACTTCCCACAGTTCCCTGCTCAGATAATAGCCCTCCTACTGCTCTTTGTGTTCTACCCGTAGCCAGTTCCAAATCCACTCTCAGATACCTCCTATAATTCCTACTGTCTTCATTTTGCTAATCAGTCTCTTGTGTGGCACCTTATCAAATGCATTTTGGAAATTAAGTATATAATATCATAAGCCTTGTTATAGTCAAAACACTTGGTAGCTTCTTCAAAAAATACCAGGTTTGTCAGGCATAACCTTCCCCTGCAAAAAGCATGCTAGTTATCCCTTGGGATGTTGTTATTTTCAAGAAACACTTCTAACTTGTCTCTAATGATAGAGTCCAGTATTTTACATGTGATGCAACTTAAACTGACAGGCCTGTAGTTTCCTTGATCAGTACGGTCCCCTTTCTTATATATCGGTATTATATTACCTTGCTTCCAGTCCACAGGTATTCCTCCAGTTTCTAAAGACTGTCTAAAATACCTGCCAGTGGTTTATAGATGATCTCACCTAACTCTTTGAGTACCCTTGGGTACATGCCATCAGGGCCTGCTGCCTTATTTGTCTTTAGTTTATGTAATTTATCCAGTACTCCTTTATCCTCTGTCCCAATATCTGCTAAGACATTCTGAATATGTCTTTCAGTCTATTAGTAACCTCTTCTCTGGTAAAATTCTCAACAAAATAACTGTTTAAGGCCTCAGCAATATCTTTATTCCTAAGAAGCACTTCTCCTTTTTCATCTGTTGCACCTGACATCCACCTTCACTTCCCTTTTTCCTACTACAGTACTGAAAGAAATACAGCATGTATCGCTGTAGAAATCAGCTGTCACACTTAAATTTCCTGTCCTCTAAATTTGATCCATGTAGTTTTGAGATGATGGTGGGGTGGGGGAGTGCTGATTCTCTCTAACAGGTAGAATTAGTTTGATGTGGACACTTGTGTCACGCAGACGCAAAACTCATTTGTTCGTTTTCTCGCCCCCCCCCCCCTTGTTCTTTTCAATCTGTAAAGCCCAATTGTACGTGACAGTACTGTGTATCAGCATTCATTACCTGCAGTGTCTGCTACCCATTCAAGCGTCTGCCGTCTGCTCTCCTCTGAAGCACGAGAAGTCGCCGCCCCCCTCTTCTCATCATAGCAGTGCGTGAGCCAGGCTCTCACGGACATGAGTAGGAGGAAGTGTGCGGTTCAACAGGCAGACTAGCGGGCATCCGGGCTGCCCGGCAGGGATAATCCCGGCCGACCGAGGCCCTCCCCTTCCTGGCGACACTACGGCCTACCGGACGTTACCCAGCGGGGCTGTCGGCCGCCGCGTCCCGTACCCAAAACTTGAGTTTTAAAGGGTCGGGTTTTACGACCCTCGCGGGGCAACCTTTGGTGGAGCCGCAGAGAGAGAGTTATAACAGCTGATTAACGCGCATCAGCCAGTCTTACTCCCAGCGTGAGGCCCATTATCCGTCGCGAGGCCCCCGCTGCGATTCGTAAAGGCCGTCGTCGTGAGGAATTGTGGGTTCATCTCCCCCCCCAATCGGGGAATGGCGTAGATGTTGCCATCGCCTCGGCAGTGCGGCGCTGTGCGGCGCGTCACGTCGCAGTGAAGGGGATCATGGGACACACTCTCTATTCCCTCCTCTGTGGCTAATGGTGGAGAAGTAGACATTTACACAGAGAGGGTAAAACCAGAGAGATAAAACCGAAAAGAGAGTCCTAATTGGCACAGAGACTCCCACATACTGCCAATAGGATCAGAGAGGGTTCCACAATGGAGAGCGCGAAGGTGGATCAAGACATTGAATGTGGCTCATTATATACTGACAAACACACACACGCACGCACACACACACTTACAGATATAGACACACACACACACACACACACACTCACAGACATGCACACTCACACACACATACACACACACACACTCACAGATATACACACACAAACACACATAGCACATATACACACACACACACACTCACAGACATACACACACACACACACACACACACACACACACACACAGCACACATTTGTGCATACACATATTCTTGCACTTGTCTGCATCTATATCCACATATCCACACCTTCAGATGAATATGCTTTGATGAGTGCCATTCTGGCTGTCCGCTGGCTGTATCCATTCTGCTGTGGGATGTGCCCAGGGTTTTTGAAACAAAACTAGCCTCCACAAATCAAAAGCCAGGAAAGGTTAAAACATTCGGAAATTCCTGCAATTATTACGCGACTGCCAAGAGCTCACTACTACTATCCTGTGCTCAGACCTCCTTCATGACGTGGTCCGGAGCTCGAGGGAGAACCTTGTTATCAGCGAAGAGCAGAGCAACAGCGCTCATTAATGTAAAACTCTCCAGACCTGGCAAGCCCTCACTCTCCGATTAACTCCTCCGTCCGCAGCAGACACGGACCCAAGGTGACCCATTGTGTTCCTGTCGGAGGTGTGTTAATTGGCTGTCACTGTGCCTGAGGCATCAGAGAAATCTCAACCACCCCCCCCCCCTCCCCCAACCACACCATTGGTGGCCTTCACCCCACCCATGATTTACACGTTCACTGTACTCTATCTATCCTGCACCCCTGTATCCTCCAGATTACTGGGGGAACTGGGAGCCAGCCATGATTCAATAGAGGTGATAATGATTCCCCATTAGCCCAATGTCCAGAGTCAATGTCCTACTCATTCATAGAGCAATGCCCTCCCTTTCTTTCCTCTCTTTTTCTTTTTCTCCCCCCCATCTCTCCTGTCTTTCTGTCAAATTAAATTTCCTATCCTTGATTTATGGCCCTTTATTTATATAAATTTATTGTAGCTATATATATATATATATATATATATATATATATATATATATACTGTATGATGATGAAAGAGAATAAAACATTTAACACAGAACAATTAACCCTCAGCACCAAGTCCCAGGATTAACGCGGTGTACAGATGGTGTAATTACTCCATTTAGCTCTAATCCTCTCTGATAGTGGCAGGGAGTGCCATATAATTGGGCTGCCAACTCTATGGTGCAGGGCAGGCTCACCAGAAAGGATGTGCGTGTTTTTCATTCCTTTAAAAAAAACCACACAATCTAAGATATAGAAACCAAACTTAAACCGAGCGCAGGCGATGTAGCAATGCTGTTGTTCTCGACACAGAAGTAGATTGGGAAGGAGATGGGAAAGTGGTCCGCAGCTTTAGCCAGTTTGTAGCGATCATAGCTTGTTTTATGTGACTGGTGAAGGGTTTTTGATCGCAGACTTTCAATAGTGAGGCTTTGATAGCTGAGTCTGTCAACCAATCATCTTTTTCTCAGTACTGGTAGGGTAAAAAAAAAAAGCCAAGTTCATGCTTTAACAATCGGAAAAATGGACTCTCCGTCAAAACAATTGGCGCAGCTGTGATTGATTGGGTTTTGACGGCTAAACTTGTAAGCGGAGCTGCCTTTTACAAAAAATGAAATAAAAAATCAATAGCAGTGCGCTGAAGGTGACACGTGATGCTCTAATATAAACTGACAGGAGAATATACTGTTGCTAGCTTGGGGTCAACTTGGATTAGAATAATTAGCTTGAAATGAGGTGCCTCTTTCTCAACTGCCAAGAAAATTATTCCACAAAATGGCACTGGCGGAAGCATGTGCAGGATGAGCAGTCGTATTAGCAGTAATGATATATTACACGGCTGAAGTCATTTTTAAGAAAGATGGAAGCTGCTATTTTGGAGACTGTAAATCGACGAGCCGGGTGCCAGTTTGACGGGGCATTTTAAGCTCTGAGTCGGGTGAGATGGCGCCCCTCGAGCCAGTCTGGGACATTCTAACAGTCGGGTGCCGTCCTGCAAACGGAAGGACAAGCCAATCACGGTCGAGTAGACCGCAGCGGCGGATGCGAAGGAATCCACGGGCCACCGTTTCACGTGCTCCGGACTCCCGGCTTAGGCTGAGCGGGATCAGAGGATATAAAATGCGTGAAGCGGACGGCCGCAGGAAGCGTTCTTACGGCTTCGTTTCACACGCTAAACCGAAAAATGTGACGCCTGTGCGCTTGACGTGATGGCCCTTCCGCAGCGCGTGTTCGCCGTCGGATATTCTGAGCCGCGTGAAGCAGCTGTGTCTTCCTGCACGAGCGTAGCCGTCACGGGGTGCTAGCGCCGCCCCCCCCCCCCCCCCCCCCCCCCCCCCCCCCCCCCCCCACCCCCCAGGTCCCCGAGCCTTTCTCTCCAGCAGAGGTGTGGAACTGCTGCCCTGGTTTTTGCGGTGCTCAGCCTGCGCTGGCAGGACTGGGTCTGCGTGGAGCTGACGGAGGTGGTGGAGCTGAGAGCCCTCGGGAGGGGGGGAGCATCTGTCAGAATGTGAAGAGTGGGAAACGAAGAGGAGGAGGAGGAGGAGGAGGGAGGGAAGGGGGGAGGAGGAGGAGGGAGGAGGGAGGCAGAAAGGGGGGATTGTGGAGACAAAGAGAGACCGATGGAGCAGGTATTGGGGTGTGGCACACTGCTGTCGAATCGGCTTTGATGAGTGTGAGACAAAGAAACTTTTCGGGAGCTAATCCTGGAACACCTGAACCCCCAAATACTGTGTTGGGTACTGCGGGGAGGTGCAGTAAAAATGTCTGGGTTATTTTAAAGTGGGGCCCTTTCCTAGTATGGTGTGCAGTGTTTGTGAAAATCTGTATTTGTGATCACTTGGAGGAAGCTTGAGTGTATTAATGTTGGAGGGGGTAGGCGTGATATTACGTTACCACAGAACATTTAGACTCACTGCTGTCCTCCTGGGAGACTACATGCCAGGGAGAGACTCAGTCAAAATGGGTGCTCGCACTTTCACTTGGTACAAGTGTCTTCATTGGTGTCTGTCAACACGGAGCAGAGGAACTCAGAAAAAATAAGGAAGTCCCTAAAGTCAGCTTGTCAGTTGCGTGTTAAAACCCAAGCTTCATGAGTAGGAGATATGGAGGCAGATAGGACCTGACATTGTCTTGAAGTGTGAGTACGACTGTCTGTAATGTTTGCTTCATATTTTGTGGAGAGAGGACTTATACTCAAGGAGTGGGATGCAGATTACTTGGCATCGAGGAGACTATCCTTGCTCCGATGCACATTTCTGGATTTGTTTAAACAACGGAAGGGGCAGGAATGCCTTTTGAGAGGCTTTAAAATAATGTGTAGGTTGTGATTGCCATTGACTTATGTTATTTGCTTTTAACAGGATGAGCTCTGAAGCGCTTGAAAGCATTCCTTTTTAAAGCATAAATCCAACTAAAAAAAAAAAAACAGGCTCTGTGCTAACGCGCTGATGACTTTCAAAGATGCGCTCTTCACCATGACAACCTCTCGTTGGATGGGGGAGGGAAAGAAGACATTTGAACGCACTGTGTGCTAAAATAAAAAAAAGAGAATGTATTTAATGAAGAGGCAAGCCTACTTGCATGATCGAGATAAAAGGTAACGCACAGAGGTAAGGGAAAATAACGTGTTGGATTCAGCGTGTCTATGAATAACCGCGTACCTCAACCGTTGTCCGTGAGCGCGTCGCACCCGTCCCTGGTGTCCTGGGTTTTTGGCAAGATGGTTGAATTTGAGGTGCGCGGAAATTAGCTTTAAAAGGGGCTTGAGCCTGACATGTTCCCCAGCACCCCTCCTCCTTTGCCTCTGTCCAGTCAGTACGTAACGTTAGTGAATGGGGAGCCTTAACCCTGCCAGTGTTGCCTCCTAGAGGTTGGTAGGAGAAAGAGGGAGAGAGAGAGAGAGAGAGAGAGAGAGAGAGAGAGAGAGAGAGAGAGAGAGAGAGAGAGAGAGAGAGAGAGAGAGAGAGAGAGAGAGAGAGAGAGAGAGAGAGAGAGAGAGAGAGAGAGAGAGAGAGAGAGAGAGAGAGAGCATATCATGTGCCTCAGCTTGCTGTGTATTAATCTCTAAAGTGATTAAATACTCAAAGACAATAAGAGATCAGAGCAAATGCTGCACACAAATGCACACTGGCACACACACATATCCATAAATACACTTCCTTTGCCTCGGTAGGTTCATACACACACCTGAATACTGCCACACAGTTCCTCATCCCTCTCCCCTGCTCTCTCTGAAGCGTGCACTCGTTCTCTCTCCCTCTCTCTCACCCTCAGTTTCACCATCTCCCTCTCCCTCCCTCCCCTCTCCCTCTCCCTCTCCCTCCCTGCCATCTCATTTCTTTGTTTTCTTCCTCGCAGCACAGCAGAATCTTCATATTTTTATTTGTTTATTTCATCCTCCTCCTCGGTATGAGGGCAGCTCTTCTTTCCCGTTGCTAGCAGCTTCACTCCGTCTCTCACCACACACACACGCACACACACACACACACACACACACACACACACCTCCATTGCTCCCAGCGGAAGCTCCTCCATGCATCCTCTCCAAAGGACTATCCTTTTGTGTTCCGGGCTTTGATTGGATTTTCTGCTTCTTCTATGGTTCCTGTTCCCGAGAAGAAGAAGAAAACAGCGTCTGACTTTGCCTTCCCTCGCCTGAAACCGGGATCATGTTCTATTTCCAGCTGGTGATCATGGCCGGCACGGTGCTCCTGGCTTACTACTTCGAGTACACGGACACTTTCCCCGTCCACATCCAGGGTTTCTTCTGCTACGACAAAGCCTTCTCCAAGCCCTACCCTGGCCCGGAGGACAACAGCAAAGCCCCCCCGGTCCTGGTCTACTCCCTGGTCACCGCCATCCCCACCGTCACGGTAAGAGCCCCGCCGCCAGTCTGCTTTCTCTGCTGTAGCTCCGGTAGCTGGAGTGTGTGTGTGTGGGCGTGTGTGTGTGTGTGTGTGTGTCTGCGCGCGAGCGGGTGTGTGTGTGTGTGTGTGTGTGTGTGCGTGCATCCACACGTGTACACGTGTAAGTGTGCTCGAGTGTTTAACTTGTCAGATGCTGTGTTTCTGTGTTAATGGTGAGGATTTTTTTTTTTACAGTAATGTAGGATTCTCTGTCCCTGCCTTTTGGAGGAGTGTCGCTGTGTCGCTGCTGCCTGTGTGCGCATGCTGTAGGTGTATGTGGTGTGTGTGTGTGTGTGTCTGAGCAGGGGGCTGTTGTCATCTACAGCATTCTGCTCTGTGAATGGCAGATTGCAAAGATTGCCTGGCTGTGTGGTCCCGTTCTGCTGCCCTCTGTCTCCATGACACTCTGTCACTCAGCAATGGGTGTTACAGTCAGATGCAGAGGATGTGTGTGTGTGTGTGTGTGCGTACATGTGTGTGTGTGTGTGTGTGCATGCATGGGTGTGTGTGTGTGCATGTGTGTAATGTGTGTGTGCATGTGTGTGTGTACACGCATGTGTGTGATTTGTGTGTGTATGTGTGTGCGTGTGTGTGTGTACATGTGTATGCGTGTGTGTGCATGTGTGCGTGCGTGTGTGTGTGCAAGTGTGTGTGTGGTGTGTGTGGTGTGTGTGCATACCTGCGTTTGTGTGTGTTTGTGCGTGCATGTGTGTGTGTGCATGCGTGTGTGCATGCATGCGTGCGTGCATGTGTGTGTGTGCATGCGTGTGTGTGTGTGTGTGTGTTTGTGCATGTGTGTGGGTGTGTGTATGTGTGTGCATGCGCGTGTGTTTGTGCGTGCGTGAGTGCATGTGTGCGTTTGTGCATGTGTGTGTGCATGCGCGTGTGTTTGTGTGTGCGTGAGTGCATGCGTGCGTTTGTGCGCGTGTGTGCATGCGTGCGTGCGTGCATTTGTGCGTGTGGGTGCGTGCATGTGTGTGTGTGTGTGTGTGTGACATTGCCAGTGGGCTCATAGCATTCCAGTGAGTGTGAACGAATCCACACCTGTCTCTTGCACTCTCACAGCCAGCCTGCAAGGGATATGGGGAAAACTTCATGTGTCTTACATACCTGAGACACAACAGTAACTGTAGGCCAGGGAGGTCACTGTACACATTCTACAGGCCACTGTGTTTCCCGCTCATTTCCGCAGTAAGCACAGCCATTGGCATTGCCTTGGTGTGGTGCGTTACCTAGCACTGGGGGCTGCTGCAGTTCCCTGGAGCCTTAATCCTCATTGATTTCCATCACCCTCAGGTTTTGCTTTACAAATTAAAGCCAGAAGTCATTAGATTCAGTCATTATCTGAGCTACATTAGCCTTTGAAGCAGTTCTCAAACGGCGGAACAGCACATAATGTCACTTCGTCATCCACATCGCTCTGAATGCACCAGCCTTTGACAGAGGCACTTGACTAATGCTGTTTTTAAGTGGCTCGTTGGCTGGGTTTAATGGTACTCTACCGTTGATTCACCTGGTTATTATCAGTGACTTGCGGTTCACATGCTGTTTGAACCGCAGCGACTTCACTGGTGCGGTTGGGATGGAGTGCTCCTGAGTGCTACATCCGATCATAAAAATCCGATGCGAAATCTGATCATAGAGCCCAGGTTTCGTTGGACCCTCCAGGTTAAATTCCGGTTAAAAGGTTAAAAAAATCCAGCATTGTCCAATGATTAATTTAATTTACAGCAGAAGTGACAGAGATATGTAAATCAAACTGCAGTAATTCCATTAACTGTACTCATTAAAAAATCACACTGCTTTTTTCAGATATGTTGACCTTTGTTTCTCACCAGCTTAAATAAGAGTAAATTCCACCTATACTGAAAACTTAGGTTACATGTATGAACTTGTTGGTAGCCTTACTGAAAGTAATATAAAATAGGCATTGATTGGCTATTAACTTATACCCCTATAACCTATCATGCTATTTCAGGATTAGGAGTATATACAATTGTGAAGACAATATTGTATCACCATTTCACTGACGAAGGTGGTGAGTTAAAACTTAAACGTCTGACATTAATATGAATCGTTGATGGAAGCTAAAGAGGGATGAACCATAGCTTGACATACAGCCCCAGAAATACTGCTCTACTTGGATTATAATGGAGTTTTACTGGAGTTATACTATAATGGAGTTATATTTGCCTGCACTATTACTTCTTGGAGTTATAGTGCAGACGCATTCAGCATACTGTTCTGCTCTGTATGATGGATCTCACGGTCGCTTAGATTGTGTCTGCAAGAGGATGCGTACGCCGTGGGCAAGCAGCAGAGGACGCATGTAGCGTATCCAACCAGCAACACGTAGAGTGCCGCCGGTCAGGTGACCTTTCTGTTAAATCATGCACTGCAAATGATGCCTTTTTTTGGATGAAAATTTGTCATCGACCATATGGACCCGGAGACATCAGCTCTTCTAACACGCAATGAGAACCTGCTAATTGGCATTTCTGCACGACACCACCACCAAGGGGCACAGCATGTGATCAGACCTCACTGATCCACCCACAGCTCACTGACACTACGCCCTGCCTGCCGCAAGCTGTCCTGCTGAGCACTGCCCTGCTGAACACTGTCCTGCTGAGCACTGCCCTGCTGAACACTGTCCTGTGGGAACACTGTCCTGTGGAACATTGTTCTGCGGAACACTGTCCTGTGGGAACACCGTCCTGCTGAACACTGTCCTGTGGGAACACCGTCCTGCTGAACACTGTCCTGAGGGAACACTGTCCTGTGGAATGCTGTCCTGCTGAACACTGTTCTGCGGAACACTGTCCTGTGGAACACTGTCCTGTGAACACTGTCCTGCTGAACACTGCCTGCTGAACACTGTCCTGCTGAACACTGTTCTGTGGAACACTGTCCTGTGGAACACTGCCCTGCTGAACACTGCCCTGCTGAACACTGTTCTGCGGAACACTGTCCTGTGGAACGCTGTCCTGCTGAACACTGTCCTGTGGGAACACTGTCCTGCTGAACACTGTCCTGTGGGAACACTGTCCTGTGGGAACACTGTCCTGCTGAACACTGTCCTGTGGGAACACTGCCCTGCAGAACACTGTCCTGTGGGAACACCATCCTGCGGAACACTGTCCTGTGGAACACTGTCCTGTGGAATGCTGTCCTGCTGAACACTGTCCTGTGGAACACTGTCCTGTGGTCCTGCGGAACACTGTCCTGTGGAACGCTGTCCTGCTGAACACTGTCCTGCTGAACACTGTCCTGTGGAACACTGTCCTGTGGAATGCTGTCCTGCTGAACACTGTCCTGTGGAACGCTGTCCTGTGGAACACTGTCCTGCGGAACACCTGTCCTGCCGAACTGCTGAGAGCTGTGATAGCAGGCCCTGGCCACAGCCTCGCTTTCACCCAACACCCCATTCCCTCACATTTACACCGTTTTAGGCACTTTTATTTGAACGTATCGTACGTCGCCTTGGATAAAATCTTCCAAATAAATGTAATGTAATGTAGTGTAACTCTTTCATCTGGAGCACCAGGGGGTCAGTCAGTGCTGAGAACCTAAATACCCTGCTTAACCTTAGATTGGGTGGCAGTCGGTTAGCCATATAATCAGGATGAACCCCATTTCAGCCCAAAGTGAATTCGTTATCACCCCGTCCATCCTATCCCTTTCCAAAACCCCACGTCGGGGCAGGTCCACAGGCTGCTCCTCCCGTGCTGAATGGGTAGACATTGACGAGCGATGCGACGGAACGGAACCTAAGATGGGCGAGGATGTGGCATTAAATGAAAGGCAAATAAATGAAATGTACCTGAGATAAAACCTGTACGGCGGCGGCCATGACAGTGTGGCAGACCGCACTGCCTGCAATCGTACGCAGACTAATTGTTCGCAGTCGACCTGCGTGGACGGGAGCCGAAGGACAGAGCCGGAGAGGACGCAGGATTCGCAGACGGAGATTTGATTTGGTGATGAGGTATGATTAGACTCTCATCGGCCTGCAATCAGCATAAATCAGGCTCAGGTGAACATGTGTCAAATAATTTAATCAGGCGTAGAGCAGGAAAGCTGTGGACTGATGGAAAAATCTTTAAGGACGGACGCCAGGCTGGCCAGCAGAGGATGGGCTCCCCCCTCTACAGCCGGGTTCCCCCCGACAGCTCTTTAGATCGGGTAGATTTTTCCTTTTTCCTGTTTCTTTCTGTGAAGCATCTTTGCGACAGCGTCTCTATAAAAAGCTCTGTAAAAAAATCTCTGAAAAAAAATGAAAGTGAATTGCATTGAATTGAAAAGCACAAAAGACCTTGACCTGGGTCCATTTATCGGTGGGTTTCCCCTCGGAAGTTAAAAGTAATTGCAGGAGGGGGACCGTCTGAATTTGCTCAGCCCGGAAAAAGAAATGGCTGGATTGAAGCTGGGCTGTGCTTTTGGCTGGCTAACAGCGGCGCAACAAAAGAATTAGCTTTGTCCCACCGTGGGTAGCACGCATGTATTCAAGTCCACTGGAGTTTCTTGAGTTGGTTTCATGGACTGGAGAAAAATATGGACAAAGTCACTGTGACATCACCCACTGACTTTCCATGGGCTAGGTGAAAGGCCTTTAGAAGTCCCGGGAAGTGCAATTCGCGGACGCTGCCAGTTCTGTGAGGACCACTGTCATCAAAGTAGATCTTTATTGACAATAAAGGCAATACAGTTATGTTTGGCGGTATGACTCTGTTCTGGAGCTCTCTCACCAACCACGCAGCCCACGTGGATAAGGCCGGGAGGCCAGCAGCCAAACCCCCCGAGAGGGGTACACACAGAACAGATCCTGCAGCAAAGCAAGTTCTTAACACATAGGGATGGAGCAATACAAATTCTTGACACATAGGGATGGAGCTGGGGTGGTGGAGGGGATTTACAAAGCAACGTGCAGCAGCTTGCATGCAGGAGGAGCAGCCGAATGAGTAGAGGGAGGCTGTTTAAGTAGACCGCCCTGTTAAGTGAACGTACTGTGATAGGCGAACATCACTCAGCTGAGCCATCAGCTGATTCAGCCGGAGCGCTTGACTCTCGTGGCCTGCCAGAACTACGCGATGCTCCATTTTGTACAAATTGGTGCCAGAGACTGCGCAGTAGGGACAGGAAGTTTGGGCGTCCGCTAAGCGTGTGAGATACAGTGACTTGGCAGTGACTCCAACTGTCCCTGATTCATCCACAAAAATGTCACAGTTTTGTCCGAATGACACAATAACTTAACAAATCGGCACATGAAGAGACATTAGACAAGGAAAAATCACCTACTGCGACTGCATATTTTTGTGGCAAGAAATAATTGACTTTGTATTTTGACCATACTGTTACCATTGATGTACATTGAAACAGGGAGGCTGAAACACCTGTACTGGGGCTAACCACACTGGCGCTAGTGAGCAACGTCTCTCAATGAGACAAGGAAGTGCGCTTCAGAAACACAGCCCGGTGTTTGGCTGCTTGGTAACTTCTGTAATAGCGCCCTCTAGCTGATCACCAGGATGTGTGCAGGCCTATCCTCAGGCTCTCAGGTGGAGTGCTGGGAGGCTTGTGGTGTGGCAAAATGCCACTGGCTGGTGAGCGTGTGAATGAGAGGAGGGCTCCCTGCAGGCCTGCAGGTGATGGCAATGATGTGCTTCGAGCACCGTGCAGCGTAGGATTCGGATGAGAGGAGCGGTGGCGTGTGGGAGTGCAGGTTAGCTCTCATTGGTTAGATGGGGCAGAGCCTGGCAGCTCATTATGTCTCCTGTCTGCTGGCTGGCTCGCTCTGAGAGGGCGGTGGCACGCTCACTGCACTCTGGGCCTCAGACTGGAGCCCGGCCCCCCTGAACCCCCCGACAGAGAGTGTAGACAAGCACGGTCACGCTGAGCGCTCTCTCTCTCTCTCTCTCTCTCTCTCTCACACACACTCTCTCTCTCCCTCTCTCTCCCTTTCTCTCCCCCTTCTCTCTCTCTCTCTCTTTTTCTCTCTCTCACACACACTCTCTCTCTCCCTCTCTCTTTCCCCCTCCCTCTCTCTCACAGACACACTCTCTCTCTCCCTCTCTCTCCCTTTCTCTCCCCCTTCTCTCTCTCTTTCTTTCTCTCTCTCTCACACACGCTCTCTCTCTCCCTCTCTCTTTCCCCCTCCCTCTCTCTCCCTCCCTTTCTCTCTCTCACAGACACACACTCCACACTCTCCCCCCCCCCCTCTGTCTCCCTCTCGCTCTACCCCCTGCAGGGACAGAAATGAATGGCAGAGACCCACTCCAGGGTAGCACAACAGAGACACACACCTATTACACACACGCACACCTCTGTCTGATGTACTCTGGTAGCAGACACACACACCAACGGCAGACACACACACTGATAGTAGACACACACAG
>CM045884.1:69484939-69499939 GCA_025169545.1 Anguilla japonica | reverse complement strand
AAGCTGAGGGTCAGTTCCATTTCAGCCCGGTTAAACTCAGGGAATGAATTCAATTCACAAATTTAATAATCCTCATAGAGCCTAATAGGCATTTTTCAATTCATAAATGGATTTCAATTAATTTACTGAATGGACTGAATTGAAATTGAACTGACTCCATCCCGGGTGTGTGTTATAATGTTAAACATATATTGATTGTTCTTTGAGGCTCAACAGTTAATGGGGTGGTACAGAGACCAGGGCCAGAAGCTTTTTTTTCTTCATCTTCAAAAAATGTCAGCTCAGTGAAATTCCTGCGATGTTTGTTTCCCCTGGTGCTGTTGACGAGACCCGAAACTCTCTTTACAGGAGCCTGTCATTTTGAAATATCTCTTCAGCATAAAAAAGGCTACCTGCATCAGTACTGTCCTCCTCTGAATCTCTACCTCTTGAACTCTGTTGCTCTCTTTCTATTCCTGTCTCTGGTATTTCTTCCTCTTGTAATGATATAAAGCATGATGTCGCTCTCCCACATATCACTGAATGCAAGGGATTTGCATACAAATACTGAATATGACGACTTCGTTTCATATTATGTTGATTTTTTCCCATTACTTTCGCTTCCAAAAAACGGGGGAATATGCACAAAAGGGCTGTAATTTTTGCATGTAATAACCTGACACGGATGTAAAAACCCTCAAATCATTCTGACAGTCTGCACTTTAACCTCATATTCATTGTTCTATTTCAAATCCAGCTTGCAGCAGTATAGAACCAGAACTACAAAAATTGCGTCACTGTCTCAATACTTTTGCATATAACATCTGTATATGTGTCACAACTAATGTATTCAAACATCTTCTTTCTCTCGTATGCAACTGCAACAGTTGTTTTATTAGACATTACAGCTTAGTATATTTTATTTTCATTCATACCTTATTTTCCACCACATTTCCCTCACGGGATGGACTGCTCAGTGTCTATCACTTTTGGTCTTTTTAAAAGAGTTTTTTTTTTTTGTGTAGCTTGTGCCTTCGTCTCGTCCCAGTGCTGGGATTTTTTCACTGAGCTCCTTAAACATTTATAGCGGGCACAATGACTGCGATTCCGGTAGCTTCTGTCAGCCTTAATCCCACGGCAGCTGCATTGCAGGTGTTTTTTTCAGCACGGTGACGCTTCGGATGATCAGTACTGACTGACGCGCTCCGTAGTGGCTCCCGAGGCCTGCCTGTGGGGCTGTGCTGGAGGTCAGGGGGATGGAGCCACGGTTCTGGCCCACTTTGATGGGGTGCTTGGGGGGTGCGGGGGTGGGGTGGGGTGGGGGGGGGGGGGGGGGCTGGGGAAATTAGATACTTTGGACGGGCAAACAGATGTTTGCCTGCAGTATTCCTTCAAGAAGTACAATTTCAAAGTGGCCTTGTTCTTTGTTCTTGTAGCAGGCCGTTGTCCGCTGTGTCCGCTGTACGCCCTGGCTACACTAATCTGGACCTGAGCTAAAAATGTTCCCTGTGACGCGTGCTGATTTTAGCAGGACCACCTAAAAACACAATAAGAGGACGTGACGCCACCATTGTTTACTTCTACAAACCCGGCGCCTCGATGGCGAAGCCACAGATGGATGCATCATGCTGTAATGCAGCTAAAAAACAAGCCTGCAATCATCCATTTCATGATTTACGCTACATGTTTTTAGACAAGACGTTTTGAGGCATACCTTATCAGCAATTACATAGGCCTACATTTTAATGAATAACAAAACATCTTTAATAATTGCAAAATGTTTAGAGAAAATATTTCTCAGCCAAAAATATGTAAATAAAATGTACATTTCTGACAACATTGCTAAGGAACAAGAATGGTTGCATAATAACCTGCATGTAAAAGCATCAGTCACTTTTGTGTCAAAGTAACTCGAAATTTGCTTCCTAAATAATTCGAAATAATTTGTCTCTACCTGCCTTTGTCAGATCCTCTTGCACTATTGAGGAGTGCACACAGGTGATTGGATCTGAAGCAACAGCCACCAAAAGAAAATAAACCTAGGGAACAGAGAATGAAAAGGAAAAACATTTGCAACCTATAAAGTGACGGCAGATCCTGGTTTGTCCCCAAATTTTGTATTGCCCAACTTAACCAATTAGAAATTAGGTCACCTTGTTAAATTATTTTATTTGTTATTTTGAACAGAGTGTTTTTACGATTGGCTAGCCTTCCTGAGCAGAGAAAAATTGCGAAAAACTGTGAGAAATATTAACTTGAAAATATGTAGTATTTTTTCTAGGGGTGGATCAAAATAATTGATTTTTCAAAGTCAATGGTCAAAGTTTGTGGGGGAGGGGGAGTACAGAGCAAACCCCCCCCCCCCCCAAATCTGCTCTGGGTGAATGTGTGGCTGAGAAACACAAGCCCTTTCTTCAGTCAAGCTGTTCACAGTCATGACCCCCCCACCTCTCCCCTCCCCTCCCCTCCCCTCCCCTCCCCAGGATCCCATGGACCCCTGTGGGTCACATGTCAAGCTGAAGACCTCATTGATGTATAGTGTGTGTTATTTGTTTCTGTTCTGGAGGTATTTGTGTGGCTGTGTCTTATGAATGAATTTGTGCATGACCCCACATGTGACTCATTCATGGCAAATTGCATAGTTTTGTCTTTTTTAGCTGTTTTATCTTCTTTTTTCTCAATTTTATGTGTGCGTGTGTGTGTGCGTGTGTGTGTATCCGTGCGTGCGCCCGTGCACGTGCATGTGCATTTTCTTGTGTGCATTTATATCTTTGCGAAGTGAAGAGAGAGTTCTCAACACTGTAGCGTCATCAACTTTGCACAATGTAGACGTGTGATTTAAAGGCTTCTGGGTAAAATATGTGTCACATGCTTTGCTGTGTGAGCTACAACTAGGCCTCCATGTGAATTATTTATTTCTTTGGCTCTCTATCCCCGATGTACTGTAAGAGCATCCATAATTCAGGCTTATCAACGTGAGTAGCCATTAGCGCAGGGGTGAAATGAGTGGAGGGCTCCAGCTACTCATAACGGGCTGTATAATAACTTTTTTTAATGTGATGCTCCTGTAATCCTTTATGTGGCCCGTTGGTGTGGACCTCGGAATTATCAGAGCACTTAATCCAATGGAATGATAGGATGAAGCGCTAAAATGGTTAGGAGGAAATTAAGTCGAACATATGAGACCAATCATTTCAAAGGCAATGGGAAGAAACAAGCCTATTTGTGCTAGTTGTATGCAATGATTGGGGCATAGTATAGTTGACTGATATCCACAGCTACATAGCTTAAAGTCAGATTTTTTATGAATAGAACCACAAAAATAGTTTAATGCTAAACATCAACCAAAAACAAAAATTTTCTCTGTGAATTATTATGCGTTAACTGTGAATAAAATCAATAACATGAATCCATTTCATTGTTATCGCACTTCATTTTTTATCCCATATTGCGTAACAGGACAGAAAAAAGAATGACTAGGTGTAACAACATCTCAGAACGAACCAGTAAACGTCCAGACAAATAATAGAATAGAATAAAGTACCACGAACAAAAACAGTTGAAGAAAAAATGCCAGCAACGATTAAACAACTCAATGCACTTGCTGCTCGTAACGCAGGGACACAGGAACGAAATTCGCTTCAAAGGAAGACGTCCTCCGCTACGATAAAATGGAGCAGTGACTAATTGAATAGGAGCTGAAAGAAATGAGTTTGAAGCCTCATTTCATATGCAGAGAAAATCTCTAATTCCCTGGGATGTTGAGTCATTATATTGTTTGGGGGCCGTGTAACTGACAGCCGTGCTGCCTGCTCTTGCTTTTTAAAAATGAGCATGGAGTCACCCAGCATGTGCTGGGGTTACATGGGAAACTGAGTCTTTAGGACCATGGATTAGTAAGCGGGGTTACATCGGAAACTGAGGCTTCAGGACCATGGATTAGTAAACGGGGTATTCAACACAAAGAGCACTGCTGCACATGGCCAGTAAAGGCACAGTTTAAAGGAACTGCTTTAAAAGGTACAGTTTAAAGGAACTGCTTTAAAAGCACAGTTTAAAGGAACTGCTTTAAAGGCACAGTTTAAAGGAACTGCTTTAAAAGGCACAGTTTAAAGGAACTGCTTTAAAAGGCACAGTTTAAAGGAACTGCTTTAAAAGGGATAGTTTAAAGGAACTGCTTTAAAAGGCACAGTTTAAAGGAACTGCTTTAAAAAGCACAGTTTAAAGGAACTGCTTTAAAAGGCACAGTTTAAAGGAACTGCTTTAAAAGGCACAGTTTAAAGGAACTGCTTTAAAGGGCACAGTTTAAAGGAACTGCTTTAAAAAGCACAGTTTAAAGGAACTGCTTTAAAAAGCACAGTTTAGAGGAACCGCTTTCAAAGGCACAGTTTAAAGGAACTGCTTTAAAAGGCACAGTTTAAAGGAACTGCTTTAAAAGGCACAGTTTAAAGGAACTGTTTTGAAAGGGACGGCTCAAAGGAACTGTTTTGAAAGGGACGGTATAAAGGAACTGTTTTAAAGACGGCATTTAAAAGTCACAGCAATACCTCACATGAAATTTGCAACTGCAGCCTCTGGAGTGGCAAGTCTGGTTACCCAGCTTCTCTGCAACCAGGCGTTTTGTAAGGGGGCCTATCGCTGCTCAGCCTCTGCTCGTGACAGTGACAAGGACCGGGGGAAGGGGCGGGGGGGGGGTGGGGTGGGGCGGGGGGGGTTGGGGGCCCCGTGGGGGCCTTGCAAAGGGCAGTCGCCCCGCTGAGAGGGGTCGCGTTCTGAGGCAGTCGTGTGGTGGAAGGTTCGAGAGCCGTCTCCTGTCTGTCACTCCTCCTTTTTACGTCGGCCTCCTCCCCCGACACCCCCTGCAGCTCCTGCTCGTCCCCCCCGCACGCTGGGCCTGGCGGTCAGACGCGGCCGAGGCGGAGAGAGGCTGCCGTGCTTCCCGGGCGCGGCGGCGGTGCGGTGGCGGTGGCGGAGCTACGGGAGAGAGCCGTCGTTTCTTTTTAACGGCGGTTCTCGGGCCGGCCCCGCGGGGGGAGGAGGAGGAGGAGGAGGAGGAGGAGGAGGAGCGCGCCTCGCGTCGTGTCCTCAGACAGCTGGGCGCTTAGCGCAGCGTAAATATTTGTCTGCCGGGGTTGGCGTCGAGCGGAGCTACGTCAGCGCCCGTGATGGTGGAGAAGCGCTGGCAGCCCCCCCCCACCCCCCCGCTCTGCATCTTAACCGCACCGGCTGTGTGCTCAGTCCCCCTCTGCTGCTGCTGCTGCACGTAGCCCATCGTGACTAATACACATCGAAGCTTCAGTCATCCTGCCAGATTATGCTCAGGCCCGAAGGCTCCGTTAAACCTTTTTGTTTTTATTTTTTTTGCTCGTTTCTATTAATAAAAGTGTGGCGCCGGCCCGCGTTGGGCTCCGTCGCGTTGGCGCTCGTGTTGTGGACCTCCGCCACGCGTATCTGCGTATTTCGCGGCCACGTGACCCGCCTTCGTTCCCGGCGATGACGCTTCGGGGACCCGGGCGATCGTTAAAAGGCGCGGCCCGGCGCCAACGACAGGTTTTCGGGGCGGAGCTTGGCGAGCGTTGCCCTCGTTGGAATCCCGGAGTTGGAACTGGAAGTGCTGGAAGCGTGGCTGGACGTCCAACGGGAGGATTATCTGGAATCGTTTCCCGGTCCTCACTGTGGGCTAGCAGAACAGGCGGAATGCAGAGCGACAGAAGAGGAGACGCATTAGCTCTGTGCGGTTTGAGTGCGGTTTTGAGTGTGGTGATTGTTATATGCTGTCTGTGTGGGCACATTCAAATGAGTGAATGACATTACATTACATTACATGACATTTATTTAGCAGACGCTTTTATCCAAACTGCATATCATGGTCATTGGAACAACTACAAAACACGTGTCCGATAAGGTACAATACTCATTTTGTACAGTTATTCATAGCCAAGAACACAGTCCAGTTCACACAGTGAATGTCATTCTGACCTAACCGATGCTAAGTCAAACTAGTGGGCAGTTACAAGCTACAACATTAGGACCATAATACAAAGTACAATAAGTGCTGGAATGGAGGTACATGTAACAGTAAAATGTAGCATGAGTGGCAATAAAAGGGGAATTTAAGTGAAATGATCTGCAGAGTGGTGGCAGTTAGTCCAGGTATAGTCTGAAGAGATGCGTCTTCAGACCACAGTGGAAGATGGGTAGTGAGGGAGTGGTTTGAAAGAGGGACAGAATTAGGGGTTGATGGATGATGTGTGGTGTTGGGCATGCCTATTTGGGTGTGTACATCCTGTGCATAGTGTGAATGAAGTTCACACCAGCATGAGATGTACCATATTATCCCACTGTGCCTCCATGCACATACGTAGACTGTGAGAAATACTGATGACCAGGCATGTGGGTATTTACACAAACACACTGATTACACCCAGGCTGGTTGAACTGAACATCAGATGCTCCATTTTCGAAGATGCTCGCTATGATGCTGGTGTGGAGAGAAGGAGCCTCCATGGTCTGATGCTTTGGCATTCATGTTCATTGTTCTCATCGGGGTGTATATTCTCTGCTGCTGTTTTTGTGTTTGATTACGTGGACGTAATTATATCTCTGTGCTACGTTGTAATTGAAGCACAATGTTGTTTTGTAGGAATGAGTGTGCGCAATGGCCCATCCTGATGTTCCATTATAATGTGCATGGAATAATGATTTATTAACCTGTACGCATAATTAAAATTTTTTACAACTGAAATCTTTTGTTTGTTGAAATTGCTACGTCGTAACGTTCAGCCTCGGGGGCGGGCACATCAGCGGGGGAAATATCGCATATCTCTCTGTCTCCCTTAGATTCTGGCGGGCGAGCTGTCGTGCTTCTTCATGAAGGCGGAGGGGGCTCAGGAGAAGACCATCGTGACGGCAGACTGCTGCTACTTCAACCCCCTGCTGCGCAGAATCGTTCGTTTCCTCGGTAACTGCAGCCGCCTCGCTTCCGCTTCGGTCTGATGCATCGTATGACACACCTCAGTCTGGCACACTGACTGACACACTAACACACCCCTCAGTATCTAACTGACACACTGACTGACACACTAACACACCCCTCAGTCTCACACACTGTCTGACACACTGCCTGACACACTAACTCACCCCTCAGTCTCACACACTAACTGACACACTGACTGACACACTGACTACACACACACCCCTCAGTCTCACACACTGACTGACACACTAACACTCAGTCTGACACACTGACTGACACACTAACACACCCTCAGTCTCACACACTGACTGACACACTAACACACCCCCTCAGTCTGACACACTGACTGACACACTAACACACCCCTCAGTCTGACACACTGACTAACACACTAACACACCCCTCAGTCTGACACACTGACTGACACACTAACACACCCCTCAGTCACACACACTGACTGACACACTAATGCACCCCTCAGTCTCACACACTGACTGACACACTAACACACCCCTCAGTCTCACACACTGACTGACACACTAACACACCCCTCAGTCTCACACACTGACTGACACACTAACACACCCCTCAGTCTCACACACTGACTGACACACTAACACACCCCTCAGTCTCACACACTAACTGACACACTAACACATCCCTCAGTCTGACACACTGACTGACACACTAACACACCTCTCAGTCTGACACACTGACTGACACACTAACACACACACCCCTCAGTCTGACACACACTGACTGACACACTAACGCACACCCCTCAGTCTCACACACTGACTGACACACTAACACACCCCTCAGTCTGACACACTGACTGACACACTAACACACCCCTCAGTCTGACACACTGACTGACACACTAACACACCCCTCAGTCTCACACACTGACTGACACACTAACACACCCCTCAGTCTCACACACTGACTGACACACTAACACATCGCTGTCTGATACACCTCACTCTGACACACCTGCCTTACACACCTGTCAGGTACACTTCAGGTTGAAACATCTGTTGGATATTCTTCAGTCTGACACCCCCATGTTGACACACTACAGTACTCCAGTGTGTCACACTTCAATATGACACACTCCAGTCTGACACATCTCCATTTTCCTCGATTCCAGCTCAGATGGCAGAGTAAAGTAGATTTAAATGCCAAATGGCGCATTGCAAATGGAGCACAGTAACTAATATCTCCATTTAATTTCAGTGATGATGATGTGTCAACCAGTTACTAATGTTTTATGATTTTCTCTTCCCTCAACTCCTGTTTTCTTACTTATCTTCACAACTTCCTCCCCCCCTCTCAAAACTTTCATTTTCTCTTTTCTCACAATCTCTCCTCTCAACCCTCCCTTTCCCACAATGCTCTCAAACCTGCTTCACTCCACGCCCGCCCCTCCCTCTCCTCACTCTCTCTTTCTCCACCCATCTCTCTCCCGCTATCAGGAGTCTATTCTTTTGGCCTCTTCACCACTACGATATTTGCTAACGCAGGGCAGGTGGTGACAGGAAACCAGACGCCTCACTTCCTGTCTGCCTGTCGGCCCAACTACACCGCGCTGGGCTGCCACACCGGCATCCATTACATCACCGAGCGCCGGGCCTGCACGGGGAACCCCTTCGTTGTGGCGTCCGCCCGAAATCCTTCCCCTCCAAAGACGCGGCCCTCAGCGTCTACTCCGCCGTGTACACCGTGGTATGAACGAGAGGAAGGAGGGATGCAGGGAGGGGAGAGGAGGGGAGGGGAGGGAGGGAGGGATAACACTTCCATTTTATAGATCGGTTTGACTGATGACATCAGTGACATTGCATACATGTCTATGTCCTACTTGTAGAAAAGTGCTTGGTGTGTAAGGAAAGTGCTGAATAAATGAAATGCGTAATATAATAATAATAATAATAATAATAATAATAATAATAATAATAATAATAATAATAATAATAATAATAATATTTCAGTTTATTATTATTATTATTATTATTATTTGATTGTTGCTGGCATGGTGAGGCCCTAATAATAATAATAATAATTATTATTATTTATTATTATTATTATTATTATTATTATTATTATTATTTGATGGTTGCTAAAAAGCCTAAGTTTCTAAACATCCTGAAAGAACGTGACATGCCCTGTGCACCGTACGGAGAGCGCAGTGTGATAAAAGTCTACAAACAGGGCCGCAGGATCCCGGGCGAGTGACGTGCGCTCTTCCCCAGATGTACGTGACCATCGTGTTCCGCACGAAGGGCACGAGGCTGACCAAGCCCACGCTGTGCCTGACACTGCTGTCGCTGGCGGTGCTGGTGGGCGTGGTCCGCGTGGCCGAGTACCGCAACCACTGGTCCGACGTGCTCGCCGGCTTCCTGACCGGCGGCGCCATCGCCGCCTTTCTGGTGAGGGGGCGGGGCGTTGTGCATTGGGGGGGGGGGGGGGGGGGAGGGGAGCTTGAGACTGAGGTCAAGGTTCATGTTTGGGAGTGAGTGCCTTTAGGGACATGGGGCAAAACACGCACTACTTTTTGTTACAAAATGCCAAATAACCCCCAAAACAAAACACATCTATACACTCTAGTGAAAATGATGGAGGCTTATATTCCTATGTATGTGGCATGTGAGGTATAAACCATATAAAATAGAAGTGAACAAACTGCATTATATATGAAATACTTTGACACAAAAACATATTTCAGATTGTATTTGTAACATGTATTTGATATACTGCCCAAACCTATACCTACATTATAAGATAGGTAACTGTGACCACACAACGTGTTTGTTTTCCTCTAAGGGAAGGAATTAGCTGCCTGCTTTATGAATGGTAATCTCTCTCTCTCTCTCTCTCTCTCTCTCTCTCTCTCTCTCTCTCTCTCTGCTCCACTCTTCCTCCCTCTTCCCTTTGTACCCGCAGGTGACGTGTGTGATTAATAACTTCCAGCAGACCCGGCTCCTCCCCCCGCCGGCCCCGCCCCTGCGCCCGGAGCCCGTCCTGAGCATGCCCATGATGCCGCTGCCCTGTGTGGAGAGTCCACTCGAAAAGTTAAGTGGCCCTCAGGTAAGGGGCGGGGCGGGGGGTGGGGAGTGGCAGACAGCAGGACAGAGGGGGGAGACGCATGCCCTGTCCCCTCTCTCCCCCCAAAATGTGCCCTCATGCGCACGTCCTCCCAGGCATACCCACACCCGCCACCCCCCCCCCCACCCACACCTATAAGCCACACACTTAAACCCCAGATTTCCCCTGCCCTCCACACAGTCCACCCTGCTCCTCACACACTGCCTGTGACCCCAGCAATCTGTGTATGTGCTCAGGTGTGTTTAAGTTATCAGGATCTGATAGTCAATAGCACAGAGACACACTGAGGTAAAGATTAAAAGCAGCGCTGATGAACTCTAACACCGAAGCACCAGTGTGACTGAATGCTACGTGTGCTAAGGGCTACTGCACACATGCTGTACTGAGTTACATGAGCTTTCTAATGAGACCTTTAGCCTTCATAATCAGCAGTACTTATATAGAAAAAGAGGGTTTTAAAGTTTGATTACAATGCCCAGCCTGAAATATGTCCAGTTATGATACGGACCAGTGAAGGTGCATGGTAATGTTCCACTGCATTGCTTCTTAATAATGTTAGTGCTCCCTCCAGCAATCAGCACCTGGGAGATAATTTAGCTCCTTCATTTGAGCGATCATTTTAACTCACCTAATTTGCCACTTCATTAGATGGATTTGTGTACCAATCAAATTTCAGGAATGCTCTTTGACCTTTGAACTCTGGAGAACTGATTAGCCGACTAGCACTTATTGTTTTCTGTGTGCTGCTCTCCCTCACTCTCCTGATTATCTCTTCTTTCATCTCTCCACGCACTCTCTTCCTCTTCACTCATTCCAAACTCCCCTTGGCTGTACCTATAAACCTCTCTTCAATCCTCTCCTCCCCATATCTCATATCGTTCTTTTTATTCACGCTCCAATATCTGTTGATCTCACGTTCTGTAACTCTCCCCCTTTTCTATACCCTTTTATCCACCTCCTTTATTTTTGCTCCTCCTCCCTCTACACTCCTCCTCTCCAACCTCCCTCTCCCTCTCTTTTCTCCTCTGCAGACTCCGGGATCTTCGTTCACAGAGATCACATGACCATCAGCCTTACCTGTTCCCCGCCACCCCCGATGTCCTAATACCGTCTCGCTCCATCTCCAGCGAAGTCTAGACCTGCCTCCTGACCACCCCCACCCGTGTGCCATCCACCCAACCGGGCGACCCCCTCTCATTCGCTCCTACTCCACCCAGGTCTAGACTTAGCCCCTCCCCCCTTACTGTACAATCACACCGTACCACTTGAATCACACATATTGTACATGCCCCCCCCAGGCAAACTTCCTTTCAGGACTGAGGTGAGCTGCCATAATGTACAGGGTTCTTTTTTTACTGCTTTTATTTTTCCCCCTCTCAGTTTTTTTAGAAGTCCTGACGTTGAAAAAAAAACTGTGGCAGCAATCCATTCACTCTTGTCTATTTAAGCACCTTTTCAAGGACAATCTGAAATCTTGTCTGAAAATTTCTGAAAAGGAAAAAGGCAAACACGTCAGCCCCATAAATCCAGCTCAACCGCCAGGTTTTCCTTCTTGTTGTTTCGGTATTCTCCGCCTTCTACAGGGACACACACCGGGACAGAGGCAGTCTGTCCGACTGCGATTCACATTCCAGACTGGCTCTCTATTGTCTCTCCTCAAAATTCTCCTGTTAGAACTGACTCACCGCCCGCCCCACTCCTAGTCTGGCTTCTGTGTGGTGTGGTATTCAGTAGCGGTCCCTAAGGCGACGTGTACTTTCTCAAATAAGTGTTTACTCTACCACCCAGAGGAAACGGGAGCCCTCAAAAAAAAATCTAACCAACCGAAGCTCCCGTTACAGGCTACAGGAAGTGACATCGCTCCCTGTAACCGACAGAGGTAGTCAACGAGCCCAGTCAGCCCTATCACACAGGGCCAGTCCCACCTGGTCCCGCCCTTCGGTCCACACGTACCAACGTGCACCACCCTCTCCGCCTTGGCGCGTCCACACGGAATAAACCTGCCGGCGAAAATCGGTCTGAAGATCAGACTCACACCAGCCCTCCAAAGCCTCAGCCTGTGACGGGCCTCAGCTCACAAATGCCTCGCTCCTTCGTGAGAATCAGAGCAGGCGGGAGGCGCAGCCAGAGCCCCCCGCTGCCGTACAGAGGAGCAGAGGAGCAGGGAGGAGCAGGGAGGAGCAGGGAGGACCTCAGACCGTGGGTGCGGAGGGAGGCCCGGGCCCCTGTCACCTGCACACCTGGGCCCCCTCTGCACGTCTGGAATGCCGTCTGACTCCGAGGCTAGAATGTTGAACTCATTCAGTCTGCCGGTCCAGCAGGCTTTTACATCGGACAGCTCTCTCAGTTAATCTGCTTATTTACAGTTTTAAAGCGGATTAGTTGTCGCCGGGGTCGGCCGATGAGCTGCAGGCTTGTCAGAGCGTGACGGAACAATGGAAGTAAATCCGCAGCTAGGCTGCGTTCTCGCGCGCTAAACGGTGGTCGCTTAGTGCCGGGCGACAATGCCGCCCTGGCTGAGGCCTCTGTGTGGCAAGGTTTTGGTTAAGTTGCGTTCTCGCGTAGGCTGGTGCCAACTCACCTGCGCAAGTTCTAGAAAACTCTTTCTGCTTAGTTCCACTCAAAGAAACGCAGACCAAATCAGCAGATCCCCAAGACTCATCTGGCAGTCACTCAGAGACTTGTACAAAATCAATCTTTTCACATTGCTCAGGAACAAAAATAAATGAATATGAAAGGGAATTCAACTGCTGACACTCATTACTCCATTTCTTTGACTGTTGGAGGCAGGTGAAGAGAAACAACTGAAGGAAACACTTTTAGATTTTAGAAAGGTTAAAGAGACAAAGCCTCGACAGGCTGTAGACTACGGATTTTCTGTATTTTCTGTATAGAGGAAACATTTTCTATGGTATTTATCATGTGTTGTCAGAGCAGGGAACACGTTCATGTGATGTAGGTTGTGGGTGGTCATTTCTGACCCGACTGTGCAGTTCAGCCTAGCAGCAGTAGTTCTTTACTGGGTTCTGGTGGTGGTAAACTAAAGGAAATATGGGAGTAGAAGGCACTGGAATAAAATATATCAAATACATCCAGGATGCTTGGACTCAGTTGTTTCCTGGTAAAAGTGACCACCCGTGATGTCCACTCCCGTCTACTTCTGCCCTGCTGAAAGCATGGTCGTGACACATCTGTTTATTTCTGCGCTCACTCATTAGCAGATGATTTGTGTATTTATTTGTCTGTGTGTGTGTAAGGCGTGCACCCCACGTGCCTGCTGCACCCCGTCCCAATCAGGCACGACAGTTTTGCTGGTGTTAATTTGCACAGTCCCGCTCACTCACTTAATCTCTTCCTCTCCAAAACTTTTACCCCCCACTCATGCTGTACCTCGATTGCTGTCACTCCTCCAAATTCTCCCTCTTTCTTCCCCCTTGCTCCTTCTCACCTCTGTCTCCTTTTACAGCCCATCCATCGCTGGAACCTATTTGTACCATTTTGTAAATAGCTTTTTTTTTGTTGTCGTTGTGTAAAAACATACATTTTACACATGTGCACACCATCAAACCTGCAACCGTCACAGAGCCAGAGGCTTCGAAAGGGTGACCGCAGGTCCTGCAGGTTTTAAAGTTGCATTTTTAATTCGCTGCTGATTTACACCTGCAACGGGTGTGGTGACGTCCTGTCCAGAGAATGAGCTCCAGCAAGCGATCAGCCTCAGCACAATCCCCCCCCCCCCCCCTCCATAAAATCTGGAATAGGAATCATGGCCATGGGCAATTTGAAAAGATTGGCACAACTACACAGAGCTGGCCTCGTTGCATGGCCAGTACGCTGCTTTGCGTTTTAAATATACAGCACAGAAAACCTGTGGGTGACACCAATGAAACGACGAATGAGTAAAGCCCAAATTGCTTTGACCTCCGTGCACACAAGCACTCAGACGGACCCAGTTTGAGGGCGGCAGTACAGCAGTTGATTTCTGGCGCCGGTGCATTAGCGACTGGAGTTTTTAAAGTGAGTGCCATCAGCGGGGGCCCCGGAACTCAGCAGAACCTCTTTTGGGGCGAAACGCTAACGGTGATGGCGATCCCTCTTTCCGGTGTTCCGCTTTTACTCCGGGCTGCTCGCTTCGGAGGTTTCGCCCGCCAAACAATACAAACAGCCGTGATATTTTTGCGAACCGAAACTTTGTCACACTTTTTATATTATTACTAAAAAAAAAAAAAAAAGATTAAATACAGACTACTACTGTGCTGTTTTTGCATTTGGTTGTTGATATCTGCTCTTTGACTATTTTAGATTACTGTTTCTTAATTTACTGTTAAGCACTTAGGCTCAGAAAGGGCATCCTGAGCACCCATTGGCAGAGGCTTATCAAAATGGTTATCGGCAGGCGCGCACGTCGGTTGATGTTTTTGGCATTTTTTCAGCCAACAGTTTATTAACAAAATTTGAAATGATGTAATACACACAAAAAAAGAAGCAATGTGTAATATGAAGTGTTTGAAGGTGACATTGTTTTTATCCATGTAATGATGATGTACCTTCTGTTTTGTAAAGATTTGTCTGATAAGAAAATTAAATACTGTATGTATTGCAATAAAAGACAGCGTATTTGCCTCTGTTTGATTTGGGCAGTTTAACATTTTGGCCTTTCCTTTTTTATAACTGATGCAAGTGACCACACACAGAGAATTCAGTTTCAGCTTCTAATGAGTTTAGCTGAAGAGTCCAGAACAATCAAGTAGACTTCCAGAGCTCCCTCCAGCCATAAATCATATGGATATATACTGCCCCCTTTTGGTGTTTAAAATGACTGAGAGATTTAATTTAGTATTCATCAAACGTTATTACCAAGTTTCATATAGTGCGTGATCTGTGCATATGCTTCTGAAGTCCCCCAGCCCCCCCATAATATAAATTGTGAGGGCAAATTTCAA
>CM045884.1:69472439-69479939 GCA_025169545.1 Anguilla japonica | reverse complement strand
TGTATTAGGGCTGGCTGGTACAGCACTGTTTATGGTTAGGGAGCTGGGCTTGTAAGTCTGTAGGTTTTGCTCCCTGCTAGGACACTCCGCTGTTGTGCGAAGGTGCTTAACATGAGTTGCTTCAGCAAATATCCACCAGTTTAAAATGGATTCTGTGTAACATAATGAAAGCTGCATAGGTCGATGTGTTTCAGAGCATGTGCTATATGCTAAAAATGCGATGTAATGTAAGTTAACGGGATGCTACTGCACGTCTTGTATGTCATGCTTCTGTATGTTACTGGTGCATCAGTGCGAAGGAACAAAATCCTCTTGTATACTTGTGCGGTGGGAAAGAAAATTGCCGGTTGTTTACCTCTTTTGAATTATTCTGTGAACTGATTTGACCGGCTCGGTGCCCTGGAACACCTTAGTGTGAAGAGCCAGGGCGCTACATTAAAATACTGTAAAAGTGAAGAGATGGACGGATTGACAGGCTTTCTGGGTGCACTGCGTTCAGTCACACCGTATTCCCCGGCGTGCTAATCGCATTAGCAGCGTAGCGCGGCGCGCTAACCTTTTCCCGTCCGTCCGCGGGTCGATGCGTCAGCGTCTGGGCCGCGCCCTCTCCGCCGGGTGATTTGTCAGCGCCGGTCCTCCGGTGACACCGCAGCAGGCGGCCGCGCGGACGCCCCCCCCGGGGTCCCTCCGCAGACGGCACGCGATCAGACGCCGGGAGAGAGAGAGGCGGCGGGCTCGCGCGAGCGGCTAGCGCCGAGCGGGACAGAGCGTAGCGCCTACGGACCGAGCCGCGCGGGCTTTGAACCGCGACCGGCAGGGTCCCGGCTCGACGGCTCGCGCCCCGGACCGCACGCGGGGGGGGGGGTCCTGGCCCTGAGTGACCGTGCCAGTTAACCTACAGTAATCTGCACTGAACTGCTTATGTGTGTGAGCAGCGCGGAGGCAGCGCCCCCACCCCCCCGCCCCCCCTCTTACCCCCCTGTACCCACACACCCCCTGAAATGTCACTGCCCCCTGATGGGGCGGCCCACGCCAGCCAGGAACCCTGCGACGGGTCTGTGGCAGTCTGGGCCGCGACTGGCAGCCGGAGCCCCGGGCTGCGGGGGACTTGGCGGCGCGGCGGGCAGCCGTCTGCCCGGCTCACGGATCTGGCAGGGCGGCGCCGGCAGGGTGGGGGGGGGGGGGGGGGGGGGGGGGGGGGGGGGCGCTGGCGGCGGGGGCATCTGTGCTCGTCTCCGTCCTGCGCCCCGCCGGTCGTCCTGTGGCGGACGGAGAGGCCTGTGATTTGTGAGCCGCGCCCTCGTAGGCACAGCTCAGCCCTGGCAAAGAGACGAGGAGGAAGAGGAGGAGGAGGAGGAGGAGGAGGAGAGAGGGGGAAGAGAAAAGGAAAGATTGGCGCACTTCATCTCTCCTGTGGAATATGAGAAATACTTCTTCATCCACCCCCCCACCCCTCCACCCATACTAATTTGACATTTACACACTGAATCGCTCTGCTCCATTTGTCAGTTTAATCTTTGTTTTACAGTAGCCTTCTGCTTCAGCTTGCGTGCCGTTTCAAAACAGCAAATTATGAAATTGTTTATAGCCCTTAACGGCCCAGACCCAGTCTCCCTTTCCTCCTCAGTCTGCGCGGAGGAACACAAATTAGGATTCTGAGTGTGACAGCGGGGTAGCAGCCTACCCCTCCAGACTAGCGTCTACGTACGCAGCGCTCAATTAAAACACCCAACACGCCACCGAGCGCGTCGGCGAGCAGACACCGGCACGGCACAGCCCCGGCACAGAACCAGCCCCGCCTTTTCCAGAACCCGCCAGGAACCCGCCAAAACTCTTTCCCCTCACCTCAGGACAGATGTTTTGTGATTAAAACTGCGCACCGGTTAATAATAAATAAGCCCTCCACATAGATAGATCGATCGATGCTTCCACGTTTTTCCTTACCGTCTGAGCACAGACAGACAGACAGACAGACAGGCAGGACTGAAAGTTAAGCTTTGCAACAAATCTCCAATTACAATCCTGGCAATCGCCCTGTGCTGTCATTCATAAAATATGATGGAGCGGCTCAACAGGGTGTAGCCAGATGAATACCGTTCCGCATTTAAGAAGGCAGAGTGTGGGGTCATGAACCGTGCGGCGGAGTGCAGGCAGTGACTGAGCCAGAGAAAACCACACGCGTCCTACAGATTTATTCTCTGACTGTTCTGTGCTGGGACTGCATGGGAGGGGCTGGCAGTTCAGTGGCGTAGGTTTCGCTTGAACATTGGGGGGGGGGACGCATTAAGCGGGGGGGGGGGGGGGGGGGGGGTTTCTGAGCGTCACACACTTCATTTCCTGCATTCTGGTGAATTTTTATGCACCAATTTGTGCCTTTCCTGCATCAGTTTATGGTGGAAATGTCTTTTATTTTGTAATTTACATAAAGGAAAACACAAAATTCAGGGGGACAAATGCATGTGTTCTAAATATTGAGGGGGACGTATCCCCTGCGCCCCCCCCCCCCCCCCCCCCCCCCCGAAATCTACGCCTATGTGCCAGTTTGAAATGTGAACACCTGAATGTTTCTATGCATCTGGATGTGCAGTGTTCATCAGTTTAATCACCTTTCTGCCATGGTTTTGCTGCCAGACGATTTCTTTTGAGGAAAACTCTTACAGATCATACAGATGCAGAACATATGGTGAGCAGGCAGTATGAGAACTGATATGCATCCATGGGATCATGCAGAAGATCTGAGTGCAGATTCTACACGCCTGTTTTTTAATTGGCTGTATATCCTGCCAGTAGCAGAAACAGTACATAAACCAGGAACCAGTCCTACTTAGGTTTTTAAGAACAGCTAACCTGTGGGTGTAAGTGTGTGTGTGTGTGTGTGTGTGTTTCTGCAGGGAACTGTAGCATCACTTGGCAGATTTTCAAGTTCTCTGCACTCTCCAGTCTTCATTTTCAGAGCAAGGTGTGAAATAATGATACAAAACTAAATTTAAATAGCAGGTAACTATGGTACCTACTGGCCTTGAACAAGCAACCAAGAGGCAATTCATTTTTATGATAGTCGCCATATCCACATAACATCGTATTCATTATGATTCATTGCGAGTGCAGAAATTTGGAAGAGCCAGTCTAAGAAATCTTTTTAACGAAACACCGGCTTTCTCCCCAGCCTGCTCACACGTCAGTCAGTCCCAGCATGGCTTTGTTTCAATGTGCACTGTATACGGTGGTGAATACAGCAAAGAAAAAATGTGCAGTGTCACGACCATGTCCAAAATCCTGAGTGCAAGGGATCAGAAGGGATCAGGAAGGCAGTAGTAGGAACAGTTTGATCAGATAAAGTGCGCCAAAAGGTATCCTTTCCGCTATTTATTTTTCAAGTTGACCTTGCACTTAGCTCCACCTGTCATTGCACTGCAAACATTAGGGAGCATATAAGCATCTTCTGTAATGGGCCCCAAACACACAATTTCCCCAGAAATCTAAATCCACAGGGGAAATTTACGGGGTTTTAGTCTTCCAAGTCAGCCACGGGCAGTGTAATCATGCTGTCCCTGCTTGACTGCGATAGTTACACAGACACCGCGACGCTCGTGCTGTTAATTGTGCCGTTGCCGGAGCAAACGTGAGCCGTGACCTCAGCAGCCGATATTTTTGGGGAGAGGGTTTGAGCGCGGAGCTCTTGTACGACAACAGATGAGCGGGGGATTATGGGCAGCGAGAGCCACGATCCCATTCAGCACGCCTGTTTAAAATGGCTACGCCTGGATCTCCTGCGAGATTGGATTAGGGACGCAGCCCAACTCACAGGGTTTTCATCCGGAGCCCCTTCTGTCTTCTGCTCGATCCGCACACTCCACTCCACTCCAGTCGGTTTCGCAGAACCTGCCATTTTGTTATCAGATTCGCAGTTTGGTAGTGAGAGCGCTCAGAGGACATGGCGGGGTTATTTCATTTCAACTGGAAACATTTCTGTGTGCTCTATAGCTCGAACTGATGAATGTCAAATTTCACATCTTTCTTTTAAGATGGAATCGTCACAAGTATCATGAAAAGAAAATTACCCCCTCTAATGACATTGTAATTGATTGACATCCTCAGTTTGGGGATGTCATTCTTGTCATTCAATGATAACAGCAAAAAGCAAGTACTGGTTAACACATTAAACATGTGAACTACTGAAGGCAAAAGTTTTAAAAATGCCACTGTCTTTAAGGCTCAGTACTGGGCGAGATACTCAAGTTATTTCAACAAATGCTATTGAATTAAGAATAGCCTATTGAATTAGGAATAAACTTCTGTCAATGTTGCCGAAACGAATTCTGTTTATAAATTAGAAAGAAGTTCATTTAAGACCGGGGTCGCGTTCAGGGCAAGCGAAACAAAGAAGCAGGTATCCTAGCAACCCGCACCATCATAATTAGCGTCCCCTGAGTTTAGTGCTACTGTACAATGTAAACGTGGATTGCGTTGGTTACTTTTAACATTGTTTTGTTACACTGACGGCAAAACAGTGTCAAGCAAATCAATAATAATAATAATAATAATAACTCATTTTTATTTTTCAAAATTCTCGCTTTTCGAGCTCTTTCCCTCTCCAGATACATGACGCTGAAACGACTCCACCGCGCCCCGGTTGTACTGTCCATTCTCTACATTCAGAAGGCTTGTTAGAGGCTTCACGATGGAGTGAGAGTGAATTGTGTCTGTGGGGTGGGGGGAGTGAGGGATGCAGCTAGAGGAATCAAAGGATCAAGCAAGAGGTAAGGGTGGTTCGGAAATAGAAGATGTCACTTGGATCTTTTCTCTTCCTTTTTTTCTAAGAAAAGGAGGAGCGGTACGAAAGGGAGGGTGACAGCGGCGAAAGAGAAAGAGGAGAGCCAAGGGGGGCGTTTCCCCATGATATTTTTTTTTTTCCCAATACATGGTCAGAATTGTGTCACTGACTTGTGTGTGAAAGGAGACAATGGCAGAAATACGGGCAACGGGTGAGTTTTTGAAACATGTATGTCATTTAGCATGTGCCTTGCGTATTTTATTTCAGATATTCTACTCCGGAGCTCGTAATCATTCAGTTAAAGTGTACATACAGCGGAGATGATGTTCATTTGTTCAGGTCTTCATGATTCAACGTTATTAAGACCATAAATGTCTACAAAGGGATATGGATGTGCTGGGCATATTGTTTGTGTATTTGTCAAACTATGCGATCAGACTAACGCTAGCAAGTGGTCCCAACACTAGTGCATCACACACAGGCGATAATAACAATATCTGGCTTACAACAAAAGGAAGCCCATTGCTGAATGAGGAGCTTGCCTTAATCGCACTATTAGGCTACTGAGAGGACGGCGCCCTTTGCATTTTCGTAGCTTTGGTTTGAGGTAATGAATCTAGATTTTTACAGATTGTTTTATCCCACCTATCCTTTTAACGAACCATAGGAAGACAATATTTATTTCCAGTTAAGTTTAAAAATGGTCAGTTTATAGTTCTACTGTCATGTGTTCCATGTTTAAGATATTGCAAACTGTTACACTGCAAACCCAAGTTCCATTCGTGCACGCCTGTCTATGCAGTTTAAAAAAGGTCTACTCAATAAAAACGCTTCTGTGAACAATTCCAATCGCACAAAGCCTCAAAAATAATTATAACGACTCAACACGTTATACAGAGCTCCCTTGTTGTTGATTTTTCCCCACCAGAAGTCGCAGACCCTAAAACACGAGAGATTTCGTGTAAAAGCATGTACGGTAGCCTGTCATTTACTTTTTGAAAACGGGAGCAGGTGAGTGTTGATAAACGGAATATACCGGGGATACTAAATATTTGTCAAAATTACTTTAAGCACGGGTTTTCGCAATCTTAAAAACGTGGTTAGAAATGTAACTACTAAGCCATGTACCTTCTCAGTGTAATGCACTGTAAGTATTAACTGAAGGGATAGTTCTTATGCGTACAATAAAAATCCATACATTTTTCAAAGTGGCAATACCGGAAATCGTACACATCACAGTTGCCAATAGGGAACTGCTTCATGCGCACTAACGTAACAACCATAGGTCATTAAAACGTCTTGTATACGCGCACACCCTAACAACAAAATACATATAATCTTTTTCATATATACGTTTAAATGTACGCTTTAAATTATCATCAGTGTTTCCAGAAGAAATAAAACGAACACTTTATTTATCTGCGTTCTCAGTTTATTTCATCTGAGACCTCGCCTAATTCACATTTTAGTAGTTCAGTCTCAAACAAGATCTCGGATGACTTAGCTTCTTGGACATGTGATGTCACCGGTTTGGCCTGTTCAGGCCTTAGTTATGACAGGCTGATGTACAGGGAAATTTTCTCGAAAGAAAATTACAAACACTAAGTCTCACAATTAAAAAGGAAAAAAAAAATGTCGTGGTCCTTGACAACATATGATGCAACCACAAAACCACTGTCATAATTGTTGCCCGCCTTTATAAATTGTTTTTTAACTCATCTCAGATTTATGTCAGACTTTGTGGCTACATTTTCTAAAATAACATGCTCAAGTGGTGTATATTTAGTGAGTTGAGCTTTAAATGTAATATTAATAATAATAATAATATAATAATAATAATAATAATAATAATAAATAATAATAATAATAATCACCCTATTCTAGTGGACCATATTGCAGTTTTAATATTGCTGATTCAATTGCAATATACTTTTAAAATGGGCTTACCCAGGGCTGACCCCTTGGTGCATTCTGGGATTGAGTCGTCGTTCAATTTCAATCATGCATCTGTTAAAATGAATAACTATCCTATTGGTTTCAATTTCCGGCTCAACAGGGGTTTAAGTGCAACAGATAAGCCCCTCGCTCTGAAAAGCATCAGCATTCGCTTCTTGAGTTACTGTGCTTCACAGAGAAACGTAGAACTTTAGGGTATTTGCAGTTTAGTTCCAGTGTTTTCTCCCCAGTTTCGCAGTCCGTGCTCAACGGCTGCATTCTGGCACTTCCAAATTTTCACTGGAAAAGGTGTGCGTCGTAACCGAAAAAAAAAGCAACTATAGCTGAAGTGAGGAGTAGTTTTGTTCTCACCTGCTGTTTTGGCACTGTGGGGGAAGGGCCTGGAGAACGAGCTGGAAGGCAAGTACTCACTGTTGCCTCATAATAGGAAACACATCACTGAAGACACTATGAAAACATTAAATCACAATTCTCTGTTTATCCAAGGATGTGTAATTCATCAGCTGGTGCTCCACAGTGCTTCTGTGCGGTCCCAGGAATCCCATAGAAAGGGTGAAAACTTTAAATCATTTATAGGTCTATGCGTGGGTATTTTAACTTTTTGTATTTTCATTGCAATGGTATTAGCAAGACTGTAATATTGCATGAAAAAAAACAATGCCATGCATCAAATCGAAATGTGACGCAGCTGCAATTGTGGGTTTGTTTTCATTTTAAGGAGCAATAAAGTGTGAAAAACAGAATTCATTGAGAGGGAATGTGGAAATAGA
>CM045884.1:69314939-69467439 GCA_025169545.1 Anguilla japonica | reverse complement strand
GTGCGTGTATACGTACATGCGTACGTGCGTGTGTGTACGCATGCGTGTGCACGTGCATGTGTGTGTGTGTGTGTCTGTGTGTATGCGTGTGTGCATCTGTGTGCAGGCTAAAGACAGCGGTATAAAAGAATGATAATTAAACGTGTAAATGTTTGCAAATCATGCTGCGCTTGTATTTCTGTAAGTTGGCACAAATGCCAGATGAGTTTGTGCTGTTTACCTTTGCTTTGGCGCCGTATTTGTGTACGCATCATCCGAGCGCCTGCCTCTAAAACCCTCAAAAGACGCGTGGTAACGCTTTCCAACATCAGATCTTCAGCTATTCCAACGCAGCACAAAGCAAAACACTCAGTGTAAATTTACGAAGACAGTAAAGTAGGAAGTAGTCTGGTGTCTGTGACTGTTCTCCTTGTGCCAGATTCTGTGCGAACCCTTCAGTGGTCCTAAACATTCATTTGAAACTGTCTGCCATCCAGACATGTTTCAATGAATCTTAATGAAAAGCCCCTTTGCCACAGAGCAGAGCAGCTATAATTAAGCTTTGTAGATTTAAGGCCAGCGTTTACACGTGCAGTGATGTAGTGGTTAAGCAGGTGAGCTTGGAGTCAGAAGGTTGCGGGTTCAATTTCCCGGGGGGGGGGGGGGGGCCATGATTTGTACCCTCGAGAAAGGTACTTAACCTAAAATGGTTCTGTAAACATTCGCCTGTACAACCCGACACCATTCAGGCTGTTCCATGTAAGGCAGCCTAGTCAGCAAATGATGCAATGAATAAATGCATTTCAAACACGGAGGCAGGGTTATTTTCTCTATTTACAATTCCATTGAGATTACATCGTAATATTTTCCCTCTAAACAATCACATCTGAGCAGCCAGGGGACTCAAAATTAGCCCCCTAATTAAGCTGCCCTCATTTGCTTTGATTTAATTATGTCCAAAGACCTGGAATAAAAGTGTGACTGGCTTATGAGATGTGGCAGATTGAGTATAGAGGGGAGGGCCGAGGAAGCACAATAAAGCGAGTGATTTGTTATTATCATAACCGGGACCGTCATCAGCCTGATGGCTTGGCTCCATTTGAGTGGCCCTTGTTTGCCAATACATGCTGTATAACAGCACAGCAATAATGTGGCTTATATGTGTTAATGCACATGTAACAGAATGTGCACATAATGTTGTGTGGACACAAAATTGGCCTTTTCTTCATTTATGGTACAAACAGTAACAAATAACTGTACAATATTGCAACATTACCTTTATCAACAGTATATATGTGTGTGTGTGTGTATGTATATATATATATATATATATATATATATATATATATATGCATATATTCTGTTTCATAGTAACATCTAGATCCTGCAAATATTTATGTGCATTTTAAAAAGACAGAAAACAATATAAATAAATAAATAACACTCACACACATTGCTCCAGGTGCCTAGCAACCGAATCCCTCGGTTGCCTGGGAAACAGTTGCTCTGGAATGTGCAGTGATTGGCAACCGTGACAACGCAGAGGGAATGACACTTGACCTCGTGTGCTGACTGAGGGGGAAGACAGAGAGAGAGAAAGAGAGAGAGGGAGAGAGAGAGAGGTTAACCCTTTAAGGTGTGAAATCCAAAATATGTGATTAGAATGTCAGAACTGAAAATTCTAATGCCGATGTAACAATCACTACTGGTAATCGGAAGCAATGGAGTTCTAGAGCAATGACTTAAAATTTGGAAACAACATTCCAAAAATACCTACTCTTCGACGGATTAAGTGTAATTTTCCATTACTGTATTCAACTTCCCCCAATTTGTTCAAATCTCTGCTTCTCTAACACACACATACACACATTCATATGCACACACATGTAAATGAACAGACACAACACTCATAACACTAATTAATCTGGAAAGCTGCACTTTCATATGACTTCCTGTACAATGTTAAGCCCAAGAACACATGACTGTAATTACTACGTAATTGGATAAATTAATAATCTTGATGACTGTGCTGAGCCAGTGTGTTGTAACAATATTTAATTTTTCAATTTTGATTTTATTTAATATATACTAATATTTTACATTTACAACATAAATATGCACTCCCACACCCTCTTTTGACACCCATACACACACAGGCACAGAAACACACACAAATAAACCTGCACACACACACCCAAACTTACACAGATGCATGCTGACAGACTTGACACACACCCACACTTATTTCTACTTACAAATTGAATATAAATTTCACACTGACATCAGGAACTGTTTTTTTTATTTCCGAGAGTAACCTTTGTCCACCTGTTGCCCCTCGTATTACCCAGAAATGCAGTGGTACCTTCTGAGATTACACTGAACACAGATATCACTGCACACTGGTAAGAAATACATGGAGCACTGGCTACACCTGACCCCTCCTCCACGCTTCCCTAAGACAAGTGTACTGGTGGGTGTATTTTTTAGTTTTTCTTTTTATGTGATTTAAAATAAAAAAAATAAAAAAACTCAGCACAGGTTTCCTTTTGCTGAGACTTTTGTTGAGATTTTTTCATTTTGGTTCACTTGCACTGTTTGTACCCTGTTCTTTGCGTTTTCCACACCTCTGTCTCCGTTATTTACTGCAGGCTGCTGTGCTCGTCCTTTTTGGCCAATGGCAAATGGAAGGCCCCTTCAGACTAGCACAGCGCTCAAGCTGACCAGAGGACAGCCTGACGACCGTAAAACAAGGACCCCCTGAAAACAGCTACCTCCGCACACGGGACGCACACACAAACTGCGGTGAAGCAGCCCTGAAAATAGCAGTGTCTCTCTGTCTCACCGACAGACTGACTGACAGAAGAGGCAGCTTCCCCAAAGTAATGGCAGTACTTTCATAGTTCCACCAGACGGCAGACATGCCATAATAGCAGGTTCCTCTCAGGCAGGGTTGAACAGGGTCCACTCTTGCCCATGTTCAGTTTAAAGACAGAGAGAACCTATGTGAAGGTTCGTCCACATTAGATAATATCACTTACAGTATCAATGGAATCCAGTTACCAATACCGTAACTTACATAATTTTCCATAACTTTTTCAGACTTCTCTGAAATTTTCTATGTAACCAAGCCTTGAAATTTTTGTTACATCTAGTGTCAGACAATCAAGTCAATACAAAATTTGACCTTAACTTACTTACAGACGCGATTTATTTCACTAATACGGCATTACTGTTCTCACTGTCTGCTTGCTTCATCTCATTCATAGCCCCTCCGATCAACCTTAAATGTCAAACACTTACATAATTCATTCATGCTATGTGAGTCACTTGACACTGTAGCTAGATGTCCAGTTGTTATCTCATGAGGCATAATAGTAAATACACAATCCTGTGACCTCACCGATTAATGTGCATAATGTGCACTTATAGTTCAAGATTTCTTATCAATGACACCATATTTTGTGACATTATATTTTCAAATAAAAATATTTACACTTGGATTGTATTGCTGACATGTGGGAACATGTTCTGTATTGCCACAGTTGTTTTCAGTATTATTTACAAAGAATCATAATCTGGTAATGACATGCTATACACACTTGAATGAAACTTAAAATGTCTAACTTTAGGTTCTGTCTTGGTTCTATGCCCTTCTATTGTGGATCACTGAGTGACAACTGTATTCCAAATAAAATGATACAAAATGGTTCTTATTAAAATAAAATCTGCGTATTTCACAAACAAATGTTTCAGTTATTTGTACTATTTATGGTGCTTAGAGAAATTTGCTGTATTGTCTAAAATTAACTACCAGACACAAGTAGGCTATAAGGAAAATGACATCACCTTAACTCATCCACAACATTTTACATTGGGGAATATATTTCAAATAGAAGAAAGATAGTGTTACTTCACACACTACACAAGCAGTCAATATGTTGAAGTCACTTTTTAAGAGTAATGTCTACTTTTAATATAAATAATGATAACAGCATTGCAATGATGCCATCTTATGGTGAGTCACAGTATGAAAATTGATCAAAGAAGGTTCTGTTACTGTAATGCAGTTGTATCATATTTCTTTGGCAAATACCATGTGTCATGAAAAAAATCTATGTAGTTTATCTTCATTGGTCAAATGACATGTCCGTCTAATGCCAGGCAGCATAATGTTGTCTGAGTACTCAAACCAAGCCATTTTTCAGTAATGTTGTGCAATTGAACTATTGTTCTTCAGCGTGTGCAATAGGCTACTTGCTTACCATCATGTTGGCATTCACATTATGTTAATTAACAGACGCAATTATTGTAATGAACCTCAATTTTAACCAGGTGTGTGGCTTACCCCAGAAGGAGCAGGAGCAAAATGAAATTTAACCGAAGTTACGAAAAACTTCGCCGTACGTTCACACCGCCTGGTAAAAGTGACCCACTTCCGATTTTTTGCTCACGTGGCACATATCGGCTATACTATGACGTGTAAACAGGAAAAAGCACAATAGCACATGGAATTGGATATTTTCAGATCCGTTTCTGATAGGAAATCGGATATCTGACTATGCGACAGCCATCAACGCGCAGATCGGTCTCCGCTGGCAACCGTAAATGTTAGAAGATATGTTTAAAAAAAAGTTAGCCTAAGTGGAGGATGAAGGCTCAGTCCAGTGGCGAAAACCAAGGTTACGTTACGTAGGTTTAAGTATATGGGGCGAAGCGTCGGTATAGGCCAAAAATGTTCGTTGCAGACCTAAGACGCTTCAAAAAGCAACAATTTGAATAATTATTTTTCTCTCTTTTTGTGTCCATTGTAGATGGCGATATGTCCGTGTTGGCGTGGTTGTTTACTTTGGTATCGGTAACCAAACCCTTGTGTGCGCATGCGGGTTGTTCCACGTGTAAATCGTGTGAGCACTGGTATCGGATATGGGTCACTTAAAATAGTAGATGTAAACAAGCGCTCAGAAAAATCGAATGTAGGGAAAATCGGAACTGGGCATCAAGACCTGTCGTGTAAACGTAGCTTTATTCAGCATAGAGTGGTAATCACACTAAGGTAGTACTGACAAGTAGAAGGTAGAATTTTATCCCCATTTGGCACATGATGCCTCCAATGAGTTTGTCTCCACCACGAGAACTGCAGGGTTTGAAATGTGTATTTCCATGGTTATCCTCCAGGGATCCCCATGGGAACTTCAAGAGCTCATACAAGTTTCTATGCAGTAGCCAATCTGAAAGTAGCTCCTGCATTTACAGCTAACTTAAACCTAGTTTGTGCTGTAAAATGAGTAATTTCAGAGGGGTCCCAAACATGAATGGGACTGAATTGGCAGCTGGAAAACTGGGAGGAACATTAAAGGTAAGCAGGGACTGCCAATGTCACAAGTATTCATGCTAAGGAAAAACAGTGACTAGACTTCACAATATACAAGCTGGCACGTGTAGCATATTATTATGACAGTACCAAAGGATGCTCAACACATGCTGTGCCTCTATCACACACACCTTCCAGCCACATCATTACTCACACCAGAGATGGAAGGACTAGACTAACATTTCACCCCAGATGGGACTCGAACCCACAATTCCTGGCTTAGAAGGCCAGTGCCTTATCCATTAGGCCACTGGGGCACATGATGCATGGGATGAAGCAGAGAAGAGAAGCCACTTTTTTTGGTTAAAAAGTCAGTTTTTGAATGGTTGAAAACAGCAAATTAGCACTGTTTTTCAAGGTGATTAAATAAAGCACAACAATTAAACATAGCAGAGGATGGTTTCGATCCATCGACCTCTGGGTTATGGGCCCAGCACGCTTCCGCTGCGCCACTCTGCTACGTTGTGCTCTTACAATGTTTAGGCCCACTTGCATTCTGGTCATGCTATGAATCCTAAAAAGTTCCAGTTACATTATCAACTCTTAATGGATTCATAAGTTGATTGTAGGTTTGTATGGTCTGTACACTTGAGCATTTTGATTGCTGTGTGTAACGTTGTTGACAAATGTACCCACCTGTAGGCCCACTTGTACCCACCTGTAGGCTTGTTCTGCAGGCCTACAGGTGAGTACAGGTGCGCCTAAAGGTGGGTACTTTTGTGAAAATAGTACCCACCTGTAGGCCTGTAGATCAAGCCTGTGGCTGGCCCAAGCCCGTAATAGTAGTCCAATGATTTAGGGTCTACCTTGTGGTCATGTCAAAAATTCAGGTTTTGAATGGTTGGATACAATTAGCACTGTTTTTCTAGGTGATTAAATAAAGCACACCAGTTAAACATAGCAGAGGATGGTTTCGATCCATCGACCTCTGGGTTATGGGCCCAGCACGCTTCCGCTGCGCCACTCTGCTACACCATGCTGTTATAATGTTTAAGGTCCACTTTTGGTCATGCTATCCTGAAAGATCCCAGTTACATTATCAACCCATAAAAGATTCATAAGTTGATTGTAGGTTTGTATGGTCTGTACACTTGAGTTAAACATAGCAGAGGATGGTTTCGATCCATCGACCTCTGGGTTATGGGCCCAGCACGCTTCCGCTGCGCCACTCTGCTACACCATGCTGTTATAATGTTTAAGGTCCACTTTGGTCATGCTATCCTGAAAGATCCCAGTTACATTATCAACCCTTAAAGGATTCATAAGTTGATTGTAGGTTTGTATGGTCTGTACACTTGAGAATTTAGATTGCTGTGTGTAATGTTGTTGACAAATTTACCCACCTGTAGGCTTGTTCTGCAGGCCTACAGGTGAGTACAGGTGGGCCTAAAGGTGGGTACTTTTGTGAAAATAGTACCCACCTGTAGGCCTGCAGAACAAGCCTGTGGCTGGCCCAAGTCAGCAATAGTAGTCCAAGGATTTTGGGCCTACCTTGTGCTCACGTCACTGTCTGAGTAATGAACAGAGCTGGGTAGCGAAAACACGGTCACACTACAGCACCGGTTCCCATATGACCGGTACCTATCGGACCAAATTGCGACTTAGATTTTGATGTTTCATATTGGTGCCGTCTTGGCTAATGTTACATTCGTTCTATTGACTAAGTCAGTGACAGCAGGTACCATTAGCAAGCTAGCTAATGCTAAATTTGGTCAAAATGCCAAAAGCCACATTATCTAAATTACTGGTTCCCAAACTTTTCAGACCCAAGGCAGCCCTATAAATAATTTCCACTTCCATGGCACCACAAAATGACATTAATAAGACTCTACAGTATGTATAACATGTTGCAATTTGCAGCATCTTAAAGTTCTAATATTTGCACTATGTACTTACAAATGCTCTATTATGACTTGACATCAGTTGACCTTACAAATGCTCCATTATCAATGGAAAGTGCGGCAAACTTACCTAAAGCTTCAGAACAAAATAAAGCTTTAGGTAAGTTAGTTCCTCCATTTACAGCTAACATAAACCTTCTGCTTGAAAAAGAGTAATTTCAGCAGAGTCCTGGAAATGAATGGGATTGAATTTGAAGCTGGACAACCGGGAGGAACGATAAAGATAAGCAGGGACCGCTGACATCGCTAGTATTCACGCTAAGCAAATACAATGACTCGCCTATTTCATATGCAAGCTGGTATGTGAAGGCTATTGTTATATAGCCTGTCTGTAGTTCAACATACATATTGACTTCATTCGTGGTCACTCACTTTTAACAAAGTCATGGCAGTCCCAAAGGACACCAAACACATGCATCACACATCATTGCTCATAGAGGAGATGCAAAGAAACAGGACATTCCACCCCAGATGGGACTTGAACCCACAATCCCTGGTTTAGGAGGCCAGTACCTTATCCATTAGGCCACTGGGGCACGTAATGTGTAGGACAAAGCATGAAAGAAAAGCCGCTTTTGTTGGGATGAAGCAGAGAAAAGCTTTTGTTAAAAAGTCGGGTTTTGAATGGTTGGATACAATTAGCACTGTTTTTCAAGGTGATTAAATTAACTACATCAGATAACCTTAGCAGAGGATGGTTTCAATCCATCGACCTCTGGGTTATGGGCCCAGCACGCTTCCGCTGCGCCACTCTGCTATGTCGTGGAGACTTGCTGGCATTCTGGTCATGCTATGAATCCTGAAAAGTTCCAGTTACATTATCAACCCTTAAAAGATTCATAAGTTGATTGTAGGTTTTTATGGTCTGTACACTTGAGCATTTTGATTGCTGTGTGTAACGTTGTTGACAAAGGTATACATCTGTAGGCCCAGCTGTACCCACCTGTAGGCCTGCAGATCAAGCCTGTGGCTGGCCCAAGCCTGTAATAGTAGTCCAAGGATTTAGGGCCTACTTTCTAGTCACGTAACTATCTGAGTCATGAACACGGCTGGGTACTGAAAACATGGTCGCACTACAGCACCGGTTCCCATATTTCCGGTACCTATTGGACCGAATCGTGGCGTAGATTTCGGCATTTCATATCGGTGCTGTCTTGCCTAACGTTACACTTGCTGTCGACTAAGTCAGTGACAGCAGGTACCGTTAGCAAGCCAGCTAAGGCTAAACTAGGTCAAAATGTCAGAAGCGAAACTCTAATACAGCGGTTCCCAAATTTTCAGACCCAAGGCACCCTTACAAATAATTTCCACAAGACTACATTGCAAAGAATCTACAGTATGTGCAATGTGTTTCAATTTGCAACACCTTAAAGCTCTAATATTCGCACAATCAGCTTACAAATGCTCTATTATGACTTGACAACAGCTGACCTAACAAATGCTTCATTATCAATGGAAAGTGTGGCTAACTTACCGAAAATTTCAGAACAGGAAGCATGTCTGTAGTTCAACATAATGTTTGACTTGATTCATGCTCAGTCTTTCTTAACAAAGGTATGACAGTCCCAAAGAACACCAAACACATCCGGAGCATGCATCTTTGATAATTTGCTTTTCTGTCACATTGTTATTCAAACCTGAGATGCAAAAGACTAGGCAAATACCCCACCCCAGATGGGACTCGAACCCACAGTCCCTGGCTTAGGAGGCCAGTGCCTTATCCATTAAGCCACTGGGGCACATGATGCATAGGATGAAGCAGAGAAGGGAAGCCTCTTTTTTGTTAAAAAGTCAGTTTTAAATGGTTGGATACAATTAGCACTGTTTTTCTAGGTGATTAAATAAAGTACAACAGTCAAATATAGCAGAGGATGGTTTCGATCCATCGACCTCTGGGTTATGGGCCCAGCACGCTTCCGCTGCGCCACTCTGCTACGTCATATAGGCCCATTTGCATTCTGGTCATGCTATGAATCCTGAAAAGTTCCAGTTACATTATCAACCCTTAAAAGATTCATAAGTTGATTGTAGGTTTGTACAGTCTGTACACTTGATCATTTTGATTGCTGTGTGTAACATTGTTGACAAAGGTATACATCTGTAGCCCCCCTGTACCCACCTGTAGGCCTGCACCTCCATGGCACTCCAAAACGATATTGCAAAGACTTGCCATTAGGTATATCATGTTGCAATGTCGCTAGTATTTACGCTAAGCAAGAACAATAACTAAACTCCACAATACCTCGTTAAAATCCAAGCTGCCATGTGTAGCCTGTTATTACATAGCCTGTCTGTAGTTTGACGAACATACAGACTTCATAGCCACTAACCTTTTGAGAAGTCATGACAGCCGCAAAGGACACAAACACACGTGGAGCATTCGTCTCTCATCATACTCCTTTCTGCTGCTATTTTGCACACACTGCATATCCAGAAGAATGGAACAGCCCACCACAGATGGGACTCAAACCCACAATCCCTGGCTTAGAAGGCCAGTGCCTTAACCATTAGGCCACTGGGGCACATGATGCATGGAACGAAGCAGAGAAGAGAACCCTCTTTTTTTTGTTAAAAAGTCAGTTTTTGAATGGTTGGATACAAAACATTAGCATTGTTTTTCAAGGTGATTTAATAAAGCACATCAGTTAAACATAGCAGAGGATGGTTTTGATCCATCGACCTCTGGGTTATGGGCCCAGCACGCTTCCGCTGCACTACTCTGCTACGTCATGTAGGCCCACTTGCATTCCAGTCATGCTATGAATTCTGAAAAGTTCCAGTTTCATTTTCAACCCTTAAACGATTCATAAGTTGATTGTAGGTTTGTACGGTCTGTACACTTGAGCATTTTGATTGCTGTGTGTAACGTTGTTGACAAAGGTATACATCTGTAGGCCCAGCTGTACCCACCTGTAGGCCTGAAGATCAAGCCTGTAGCTGGCCCAAGCCTGCAATAGTAGTCCAAGGATTTAGGGCCTACCTTGTGCTCACGTAACTGCCTGAGTCATGAACACGGCTGGGTACCGAAAACATGGTTGCATTACAGCACCAGTTCCCATATTTCCGGTACCTATCGGACCGAATTGTGGCGTAGATTTCGGCATTTCATATCGGCGCTGTCTTGACTAACGTTACACTCGCTCTCGACCAAGTCAGTGACAGCAGGTACCGTTAGCAAGCCAGCTAAGGCTAAACTCGGTCAAAATGTCAAAAGCGAAACTCTAATGCAGTGGTTCCCTAATTTTCACACCGAAGGCACCCTTACAAATAATTTCCACAAGATTACATTGCAAAGAATCTACAGTATGTGCAATGTGTTTCAATTTGCAACACCTTAAAGCTCTAATATTTGCACAATCAGCTTACAAATGCTCTATTATGACTTGACATCAGCTGGCATCTTTGATAATTAGTTTTTCTGTCGCATTGTTACTCAAACCTGAGATGCAAGGACTAGGCTAACATCGCACCCCAGATGGGACTTGAACCCACAATCCCTGGCTTAGGAGGCCAGTGCCTTATCCATTAGGCCACTGGGGCACATGATACATAGGATGAAGCAGAGAAGGGAAGCCTCTTTTCTGTTAAAAAGTCAGTTTTAAATTTTTGGATACAATTAGCACTGTTTTTCAAGGTGATTAAATAAAGCACAACAGTTAAACATAGCAGAGGATGGTTTCGATCCATCGACCTCTGGGTTATGGGCCCAGCACGCTTCCGCTGCGCCACTCTGCTACGTCATGTAGACCTACTAGCAGTCTGGTCATGCTATGAATCCTGAAAAATTCCGGTTACATTATCAACCCTTGAAAGATTCATAAGATGATTGTAGGTTTTTATGGTCTGTACACTTGTGCATTTTGATTGCTGTGTGTAACATTGTTGACAAAAGGAAAATAGTACCCATCTGCAGGCCTGTAGAACAAGCCTGTGGCTGGCCCAAGCCAGCAATAGTAGTCCAAGGATTTAGGGCCTACCTTGTGCTCACGTCACTGTCTGAGTAATGAACAGGCCTGGGTAACAAAAAGCATAGTCACAGATTAACATAGCAGAGGATGGTTTCGATCCATCGACCTCTGGGTTATGGGCCCAGCACGCTTCCGCTGCGCCACTCTGCTACACCATTCTGTCACAATGCTTAGGTCCACTTCTGGTCATGCTATCCTGGAATATTCCAGTTACATTATCAACCCTTAATGGATTCATAAGTTGATTGTAGGTTTGTATGGTCTGTACACTTGAGCATTTTGATTGCTGTGTGTAACATTGTTGACAATGTACCCACCTGTAGGCTTGTTCTGCAGGCCTACAGGTGAGTACAGGTGGGCCTAAAGGTGGGTACTTTTGTGAAAATAGTACCCACCTGTAGGCCTGCAGAACAAGCCTGGGGCTGGCCCAAGCCAGCAATAGTAGTCCAAGGATTTAGGGCCAACCTTGTGCTCACGTCACTGTCTGAGTAATGAGCAGGGCTGGGTACCGAAAACACGGTCACACTACAGCACCGGTTCCCATATGACCGGTACCTATCGGACCGCATCACAATGTAGATTTTGATGTTTCATATTGGTGCCTTCTTGGCTAACGTTACATTCATTCTATTGACTAAGTCAGTGACAGCAGGTACCATTAGCATTAGGTAGCTAATGCTAAATTTGGTCAAAATGCCAAAAGCCAGAATGTCTAAATTAGTGGTTCCCAAACTTTTCAGACCCAAGGCACCCCATAAATAATTTCCACTTCCACGGCGCCCCAAAATGATATTTGTAAGACTCTACAGTATGTATAACATGTTGCAATTTGCAACACCTTAAAGTTCTATCATTTTCATAATGTGCTTACAAATGCTCTATTATGACTTGACATCAGTTGACCTTACAAATGCTCCATTATCAATGGAAAGTACGGCTAACTTACCTAAAGCTTCAGAAAAATAAAGCTTTAGTATACGTTAGTTCCTCTATTTACAGCTAACATAATTCTAGTTTCTGCTTTAAAAAAATGAATGGGATTGAATTTGGAGCTGGACAACCGGGAGGAACGATAAAGATAAGCAGGGACCGCTGACATCGCTAGTATTCACGCTAAGCAAATACAATGATACGCCTATTTCATATGCAAGCTGGTATGTGAAGGCTATTGTTATATAGCCTGTCCGTAGTTCAACATACATATTGACTTCATTCGTGGTCACTCACTTTTAACAAAGTCATGGCAGTTCCAAAGGACCCCAAACACATGCATCACACATCATTGCTCATACAGGAGATGCAAAGAAACAGGACATTCCACCCCAGATGGGACTTGAACCCACAATCCCTGGCTTAGGAGGCCTGTACCTTATCCATTAGGCCACTGGGGCACATAACGTGTAGGACAAAGCATGAAAGAAAATCCGCTTTTGTTGGGATGAAGCAGAGAAAAGCTTTTGTTAAAAAGTCGGGTTTTGAATGGTTGGATACAATTAGCATTGTTGTTCATGGTGATTAAATTAACTACATCAGACAACCTTAGCAGAGGATGGTTTCGATCCATCGACCTCTGGGTTATGGGCCCAGCACGCTTCCGCTGCGCCACTCTGCTATGTCGTGGAGACTTGCTGGCATTCTGGTCATGCTATGAATCCTGAAAAGTTCCAGTTACATTATCAACCCTTAAAAGATTCATAAGTTGATTGTAGGTTTTTATGGTCTGTACACTTGAGCATTTTGATTGCTGTGTGTAACGTTGTTGACAAAGGTATACATCTGTAGGCCCAGCTGTACCCACCTGTAGGCCTGCAGATCAAGCCTGTGGCTGGCCCAAGCCTGTAATAGTAGTCCAAGGATTTAGGGCCTACTTTCTAGTCACGTAACTGTCTGAGTCATGAACACGGCTGGGTACTGAAAACACGGTCGCACTACAGCACCGGTTCCCATATTTCCGGTATTTATCGGACCGAATCGTGGTGTAGATTTCAGCATTTCATATCGGTGCTGTCTTGCCTAACGTTACACTTGCTGTCGACTAAGTCAGTGACAGCAGGTACCGTTAGCAAGCCAGCTAAGGCTAAACTAGGTCAAAATGTCAGAAGCGAAACTCTAATACAGCGGTTCCCAAATTTTCAGACCCGAGGCACCCTTACAAATAATTTCCACAAGACTACATTGCAAATAATCTACAGTATGTGCAATGTGTTTCAATTTGCAACACCTTAAAGCTCTAATATTCGCACAATCAGCTTACAAATGCTCTATTATGACTTGACAACAGCTGACCTAACAAATGCTTCATTATCAATGGAAAGTGTGGCTAACTTACCGAAAATTTCAGAACAGGAAGCACGTCTGTAGTTCAACATAATGTTTGACTTGATTCATGGTCAGTCTTTCTTAACAAAGGTATGACAGTCCCAAAGAACACCAAACACATCCGGAGCATGCATCTTTGATACTTCGCTTTTCTGTCACATTGTTACTCAAACCTGAGATGCAAGGACTAGGCAAAGATCCCACCCCAGATGGGACTCAAACCCACAGTCCCTGGCTTAGGAGGCCAGTGCCTTATCCATTAAGCCACTGGGGCACATGATGCATAGGATGAAGCAGAGAAGGGAAGCCTCTTTTTTGTTAAAAAGTCAGTTTTAAATGGTTGGATACAATTAGCACTGTTTTTCAAGGTGATTAAATAAAGTACAACAGTTAAACATACGACCTCTGGGTTATGGGCCCAGCACGCTTCCGCTGCGCCACTCTGCTACGTCGTGTAGACCCACTTGCATTCCGGTCATGCTATGAATCCTGAAAAGTTCCAGTTTCATTATCAACCCTTAAAAGATTCATAAGTTGATTGTAGGATTGTATGGTCTGTACACTTGAGCATTTTGATTGCTGTGTGTAACGTTGTTGACAAAAGGAAAATAGTACCCATCTGCAAGCCTGTAGAACAAGCCTGTGGCTGGCCCAAGCCAGCAGTAGTGGCCCAAGGATTTAGGGCCTACCTTGTACTCACGTCACTGTCTGAGTAATGAACAGGTCTGGGTAACAAAAACACGGTCACAGTTAAAGATAGCAGAGGATGGTTTCGATCCATCGATCTCTGGGTTATGGGCCCAGCACGCTTCCGCTGCGCCACTCTGCTACACCGTTCTGCCATAATGCTTAGGTCCACTTCTGGTCATGCTATCCTGGAAGATTCCAGTTACATTATCAACCCTTAATGGATTCATAAGTTGATTGTAGGTTTGTATGGTCTGTACACTTGAGCATTTTGATTGCTGTGTGTAATGTTGTTGACAATGTACCCACCTGTAGGCTTGTTCTGCAGGCCTACAGGTGAGTACAGGTGGACCTAAAGGTGGGTACTTTTGTGAAAATAGTATCCACCTGTAGGACTGCAGATCAAGCCTGTGGCTGGCCAAAGCCTGCAATAGTAGTCCAAGGCTTTAGGGCCTACCTTGTGCTTACGTCACTGTCAGAGTCATGAACAGGGCTGGGTACTGAAAACTCAGTCGCACTACAGCATTGGTTCCCATATGACCGGTACCTATCGGACCGAATCATGGAACAGATTTCAACGTTTCATATCGGTGCCATCTTGACTAATGTTACACTCGCTCTCGACCAAGTCAGTGACAGCAGGTACCGTCAGCAAGCTAGCTAACACTAAACTGTCAAAATTTCAAAAGCGCAACTCTAATGCAGTGGTTCCCAAACTTTTCAGACCCAGGGCACCCTTACAAATAATTTCCACAAAATTGCATTGTAAAGAATCTACAGTATGGGCAATGTGTTTCAATCTGCAACACCTTAAAGCTCTGATATTTGCACAGTCAGCTTACAAATGCTCTATTATGACTTGACATCAGTTGACCTTATATATGCTTCATTATCAATGGAAAGTGTGCCAAACTTACCTAAAGCTTCATGACAGGATTTATGTCTGTAGTTCAATAAAATGGTTGACTTGATTCATCTCTCTAAAGAAAGTTATGACAGTCCTAAAGCGTGCCGAACACATGCATCACTAGCACCTCCAATCGTACTTCTTTCTGTCACAGTGTTACTCAAACTGGAGATGCAAGGACTAGGCTAACATTACACCCCAGATGGGACTCGAACCCACAATCCCTGGCTTAGGAGGCCAGTGCCTTATCCATTAGGCCACTGGGGCACATGATGCACAGGATGAAGCAGAGAGGAGAAGCCACTTTTTTTGGTTAAAAAGTCAGTTTTTGAATGGTTGAAAACAGCAAATTAGCACTGTTTTTCAAGGTGATTAAATAAAAAACAACCGTTAAACATAGCAGAGGATGGTTTTGATCCATCGACCTCTGGGTTATGGGCCCAGCACGCTTCCGCTGCGCCACTCTGCTACGTTGCTCTCTTATAATGTTTAGGCCCACTTGCATTCTGGTCATGCTATGAATCCTAAAAAGTTCCAGTTACATTATCAACCCTTGAAAGATTCATAAGTTGATTGTAGGTTTGTATGGTCTGTACACTTGAGCATTTTGATTGCTGTGTGTAACGTTGTTGACAAATGTACCCACCTGTAGGCCCACTTGTACCCACCTGTAGGTTTGTTCTGCAGGCCTACAGGTGAGTACAGGTGCGCCTAAAGGTGGGTACTTTTGTGAAAATAGTACCCATCTGTAGGCCTGCAGATCAAGCCTGTGGCTGGCCCAAGCCAGTAATAGTAGTCCAATGATTTAGGGCCTACCTTGTGCTCATGTCAAAAATTCAGGTTTTGACTGGTTGGATACAATTAGCACTGTTTTTCTAAGTGATTAAGTAAAGCACAACAGTTAAACATAGCAGAGGATGGTTTCGATCCATCGACCTCTGGGTTATGGGCCCAGCACGCTTCCGCTGCGCCACTCTGCTACGTTGTGTAAACCCAGTTGCATTCCGGTCATGCTATGAATCCTGAAAAGTTCCAGTTTCATTATCAACCCTTAAAAGATTCATAAGTTGAGCATTTTGATTGCTGTGTGTAACGTTGTTGACAAAAAGGAAAACAGTACCTATCTGCAGGCCTGTAGAACAAACCTGTGGCTGGCCCAAGCCAGCAATAGTAGTCCAAGGATTTAGGGCCTACCTTGTGCTCACGTCACTATCTGAGTAACGAAAATATGGTCACAGTTAAACATAGCAGAGGATGGTTTTGATCCATCGACCTCTGGGTTATGGGCCCAGCACGCTTCCGCTGCGCCACCATTCTGTCACACTGTTTACGGTCCACTTCTGGTCATGCTATCCTGAAAGATTCCAGTTACATTATCAACCCTTAAAATATTCAGAAGTTGATTGTAGGTTTGTATGGTCTGTACACTTGAGCATTTTGATTGCTGTGTGTAATGTTGTTGACAAATGTACCCACCTGTAGGCCCACCTGTACCCACCTGTAGGCTTGTTCTGCAGGCCTACAGGTGAGTACAGGTGGGCCTATAGGTGGGTACTTTTGTGAAAATAGTATCCACCTGTAGGACTGCAGATCAAGCCTGTGGCTGGCCAAAGCCTGCAATAGTAGTCCAAGGCTTTAGGGCCTACCTTGTGCTTACGTCACTGTCTGAGTAATGAACAGGGCTGGGTACTGAAAACTCAGTCGCACTACAGCATTGGTTCCCATATGACCGGTACCTATCGGACCGAATCATGGAATAGATTTCAACGTTTCATATCGGTGCCATCTTGACTAATGTTACACTCGCTCTCGACCAAGTCAGTGACAGCAGGTACCGTCAGCAAGCTAGCTAATGCTAAACTGTCAAAATTTCAAAAGCGCAACTCTAATGCAGTGGTTCCCAAACTTTTTAGACCCAGGGCACCCTTACAAATAATTTCCACAAAATTACATTGTAAAGAATCTACAGTATGGGCAATGTGTTTCAATCTGCAACACCTTAAAGCTCTGATATTTGCACAGTCAGCTTACAAATGCTCTATTATGACTTGACATCAGTTGACCTTATATATGCTCCATTATCAATGGAAAGTGTGCCAAACGTACCTAAAGCTTCATGACAGGAATTATGTCTGTAGTTCAACAAAATGGTTGACTTGATTCATGGTTTACCTCTCTAAACAAAGTTATGACAGTCCTAAAGTGTGCCAAACACATGCATCACTAGCACCTCCAATCGTACTTCTTTCTGTCACAGTGTTACTCAAACTGGAGATGCAAGGACTAGGCTAACATTACACCCCAGATGGGACTCGAACCCACAATCCCTGGCTTAGGAGGCCAGTGCCTTATCCATTAGGCCACTGGGGCACATAATGCATAGGATGAAGCAGAGAAGGGAAGCCTCTTTTTTTTGGTTAAAAAGTAAATTTTTGAATGGTTGGATACAATAGATTAGCACTATTTTTCAAGGTGATTAAATAAAGCAAAACATTAAAACATAGCAGAGGATGGTTTCGATCCATCGACCTCTGGGTTATGGGCTCAGCACGCTTCCGCTGCGCCACTCTGCTACGTCATGTAGGCCTACTTGCATTCTGGTCATGCTATGAATCCTGAAAACTTCCAGTTACATTATCAACCCTTAAAAGATTCATAAGTTGATTGTAGGTTTGTATGGTCTGTACACTTGATCATTTTGATTGCTGTGTGTAACATTGTTGACAAAGGTATACATCTGTAGGCCCCCTTGTACCCACCTGTAGGCCTGCACCTCCATGGCACCCCAAAATGATATTGCAAAGACTTGCCATTAGGTATATCATGTTGCAATGTCGCTAGTATTTACGCTAAGCAAGAACAATAACTGAACTCCACAATACCGCTTTAAAATCCAAGCTGCCATGTGTAGCCTGTTATTACATAGCCTGTCTGTAGTTTGACAGACATACAGACTTCATAGCCACTAACCTTTTGAGAAGTCATGACAGCCGCAAAGGACACAAACACACGTGGAGCATTCGTCTCTCATCATACTCCTTTCTGCTGCTATTTTGCACACACTGAATATCCAGAAGAATGGAACAGCCCACCACAGATGGGACTCAAACCCACAATCCCTGGCTTAGGAGACCAGTGCCTTAACCATTAGGCCACTGGGGCACATGATGCATGGAACTAAGCAGAGAAGAGAACCCTCTTTTTTTTGTTAAAAAGTCAGTTTTTGAATGGTTGGATACAAAACATTAGCATTGTTTTTCAAGGTGATTTAATAAAGTACATCAGTTAAACATAGCAGAGGATGGTTTCGATCCATCGACCTCTGGGTTATGGGCCCAGCACGCTTCCGCTGCGCCACTCTGCTACGTCGTGTAGACCCACTTGCATTCCAGTCATGCTATGAATTCTGAAAAGTTCCAGTTCCATTTTCAACCCTTAAACGATTCATAAGTTGATTGTAGCTTTGTACAGTCTGTACACTTGAGCATTTTGATTGCTGTGTGTAACATTGTTGACAAAGGTATACATCTGTAGGCCCAGCTGTACCCACCTGTAGGCCTGAAGATCAAGCCTGTAGCTGGCCCAAGCCTGCAATAGTAGTCCAAGGATTTAGGGCCTACCTTGTGCTCACGTAACTGCCTGAGTCATAAACACGGCTGGGTACCGAAAACATGGTTGCATTACAGCACCAGTTCCCATATTTCCGGTACCTATCGGACCGAATTGTGGCATAGATTTCGGCATTTCATATCGGCGCCGTCTTGACTAACGTTACACTCGCTCTCGACCAAGTCAGTGACAGCAGGTACCGTTAGCAAGCCAGCTAAGGCTAAACTCGGTCAAAATGTCAAAAGCGCAACTCTAATGCAGTGGTTCCAAAACTTTTCAGACCCAGGGCACCCTTACAAATAATTTCCACAAGATTACATTGCAAAGAATCTAAAGTATGTGCAATGTGTTTCAATTTGCAACACCTTAAAGCTCTAATATTTGCACAATCAGCTTACAAATGCTCTATTATGACTTGACATCACCTGGCCTAACAAATGCTTCATTATCAATGGAAAGTGTGGCTAACTTACCGAAGGTTTCAGAACAGGAAGCATGTCTGTAGTTCAACATAATGTTTAACTTGATTCATGGTCAGTCTTTCTTAACAAAGGTATGACAGTCCCAAAGAACACCAAACACATCCGAAGCATGCATCTTTGATAATTTGCTTTTCTGTCACATTGTTACTCAAACCTGAGATGCAAGGACTAGGCTAACATCGCACCCCAGATGGGACTTGAACCCCCAATCCCTGGCTTAGGAGGCCAGTGCCTTATCCATTAGGCCACTGGGGCACATGATGCATAGGATGAAGCAGAGAAGGGAAGCCTCTTTTCTGTTAAAAAGTCAGTTTTAAATGGTTGGATACAATTAGCACTGTTTTTCAAGGTGATTAAATAAAGCACAACAGTTAAACATAGCAGAGGATGGTTTCGATCCATCGACCTCTGGGTTATGGGCCCAGCACGCTTCCGCTGCGCCACTCTGCTACACCGTTTTGCCACAATGCTTAGGTCCACTTCTGGTCATGCTATCCTGGAAGATTCCAGTTACATTATCAACCCTTAATGGATTCATAAGTTGATTGTAGGTTTGTATGGTCTGTACACTTGAGCATTTTGATTGCTGTGTGTAATCTTGTTGACAAATGTACCCACCTGTAGGCCTACCTGTAGGCTTGTTCTGCAGGCCTACAGGTGAGTACAGGTGGGCCTTACGGTAGGTACTTTTGTGAAAATAGTATGCACCTGTAGGACTGCAAATCAAGCCTGTGGCTGGCCAAAGCCTGCAATAGTAGTCCAAGGCTTTAGGGCCTACCTTGTGCTTACGTCACTGTCTGAGTCATGAACAGGGCTGGGTACTGAAAACTCAGTCGCACTACAGCATTGGTTCCCATATGACCGGTACCTATCGGACCGAATCATGGAATAGATTTCAACGTTTCATATCGGCGGTGTCTTGACTAATGTTATACTCGCTCTCGACTAAGTCAGTGACAGCAGGTACCGTCAGCAAGCCAGCTAACGCTAAACTGTCAAAATTTCAAAAGCGCAACTCTAATGCAGTGGTTCCCAAACTTTTCAGACCCAGGGCACCCTTACAAATAATTTCCACAAAATTACATTGCAAAGAATCTACAGTATGGGCAATGTGTTTCAATCTGCAACACCTTAAAGCTCTGATATTTGCACAATCAGCTTACAAATGCTCTATTATGACTTGACATCAGCTGACCTAACAAATGCTTCATTATCAATGGAAAGTGTGGCTAACTTACCGAAGGTTTCAGAACAGGAAGCATGTCTGTAGTTCAACATAATGTTTAACTTGATTCATGGTCAGTCTTTCTTAACAAAGGTATGACAGTCCCAAAGAACACCAAACACATCCGAAGCATGCATCTTTGATAATTTGCTTTTCTGTCACATTGTTACTCAAACCTGAGATGCAAGGACTAGGCTAACATCGCACCCCAGATGGGACTTGAACCCCCAATCCCTGGCTTAGGAGGCCAGTGCCTTATCCATTAGGCCACTGGGGCACATGACGCAGAGGACGAAGCAGAGAAGGGAAGCCTCTTTTTTGTTAAAAAGTCAGTTTTAAATGGTTGGATACAATTAGCACTGTTTTTCAAGGTGATTAAATAAAGCACAACAGTTAAACATAGCAGAGGATGGTTTCGATCCATCGACCTCTGGGTTATGGGCCCAGCACGCTTCCGCTGCGCCACTCTGCTATGTTGTGTAGACCCACTTGCATTCCAGTCATGCTATGAATCCTGAAAAGTTCCAGTTTCATTATCAACCCTTAAAAGATTCATAAGTTTGTAGCATTTGCATTTTGATTGCTGTGTGTAACGTTGTTGACAAAAAGGAAAACAGTACCCATCTGCAGGCCTGTAGAACAAACCTGTGGCTGGCCCAAGCCAGCAATAGTAGTCCAAGGATTTAGGGCCTACCTTGTGCTCACGTCACTATCTGAGTAATGAACGGGGCTGGGTAAAAAATGGTCACAGTTAAACATAGCAGAGGATGGTTTCGATCCATCGACCTCTGGGTTATGGGCCCAGCACGCTTCCGCTGCGCCACTCTGCTACACCATTCTATCACACTGTTTACTGTCCACTTCTGGTCATGCTATCCTGAAAGATTCCATTTACATTATCAACCCTTAAAATATTCAGAAGTTGATTGTAGGTTTGTATGGTCTGTACACTTGAGCATTTTGATTGCTGTGTGTAATGTTGTTGACAAATGTACCCACCTGTAGGCCCACCTGTACCCACCTGTAGGCTTGTTCTGCAGGCCTACAGGTGAGTACAGGTGGGCCTTACGGTAGGTACTTTTGTGAAAATAGTATGCACCTGTAGGACTGCAAATCAAGCCTGTGGCTGGCCAAAGCCTGCAATAGTAGTCCAAGGCTTTAGGGCCTACCTTGTGCTTACGTCACTGTCTGAGTAATGAACAGGGCTGGGTACTGAAAACTCAGTCGCACTACAGCATTGGTTCCCATATGACCGGTACCTATCGGACCGAATCATGGAATAGATTTCAACGTTTCATATCGGTGCCATCTTGACTAATGTTACACTCGCTCTCGACCAAGTCAGTGACAGCAGGTACCATCAGCAAGCCAGCTAACACTAAACTGTCAAAATTTCAAAAGCGCAACTCTAATGCAGTGGTTCCCAAACTTTTCAGACCCAGGGCACCCTTACAAATAATTTCCACAAAATTACATTGTAAAGAATCTACAGTATGGGCAATGTGTTTCAATCTGCAACACCTTAAAGCTCTGATATTTGCACAGTCAGCTTACAAATGCTCTATTATGACTTGACATCAGTTGACCTTATATATGCTTCATTATCAATGGAAAGTGTGCCAAACTTACCTAAAGCTTCATGAACAGGAATTATGTCTGTAGTTCAATAAAATGGTTGACTTGATTCATCCTCTCTAAAGAAAGTTATGACAGTCCTAAAGCGTGCCAAACACATGCATCACTAGCACCTCCAATCGTACTTCTTTCTGTCACAGTGTTACTCAAACTGGAGATGCAAGGACTAGGCTAACATTACACCCCAGATGGGACTCGAACCCACAATCCCTGGCTTAGGAGGCCAGTGCCTTATCCATTAGGCCACTGGGGCACATGATGCACAGGATGAAGCAGAGAGGAGAAGCCACTTTTTTTGGTTAAAAAGTCAGTTTTTGAATGGTTGAAAACAGCAAATTAGCACTGTTTTTCAAGGTGATTAAATAAAAAACAACCGTTAAACATAGCAGAGGATGGTTTCGATCCATCGACCTCTGGGTTATGGGCCCAGCACGCTTCCGCTGCGCCACTCTGCTATGTTGCTCTCTTATAATGTTTAGGCCCACTTGCATTCTGGTCATGCTATGAATCCTAAAAAGTTCCAGTTACATTATCAACCCTTGAAAGATTCATAAGTTGATTGTAGGTTTGTATGGTCTGTACACTTGAGCATTTTGATTGCTGTGTGTAACGTTGTTGACAAATGTACCCACCTGTAGGCCCACTTGTACCCACCTGTAGGTTTGTTCTGCAGGCCTACAGGTGAGTACAGGTGCGCCTAAAGGTGGGTACTTTTGTGAAAATAGTACCCATCTGTAGGCCTGCAGATCAAGCCTGTGGCTGGCCCAAGCCAGTAATAGTAGTCCAATGATTTAGGGCCTACCTTGTGCTCATGTCAAAAATTCAGGTTTTGAATGGTTGGATACAATTAGCACTGTTTTTCTTGGTGATTAAGTAAAGCACAACAGTTAAACATAGCAGAGGATGGTTTCGATCCATCGACCTCTGGGTTATGGGCCCAGCACGCTTCGCTGCGCCACTCTGCTACGTTGTGTAAACCCAGTTGCATTCCGGTCATGCTATGAATCCTGAAAAGTTCCAGTTTCATTATCAACCCTTAAAAGATTCATAAGTTGAGCATTTTGATTGCTGTGTGTAACGTTGTTGACAAAAAGGAAAACAGTACCCATCTGCAGGCCTGTAGAACAAACCTGTGGCTGGCCCAAGCCAGCAATAGTAGTCCAAGGATTTAGGTCCTACCTTGTGCTCACGTCACTATCTGAGTAACGAAAATATGGTCACAGTTAAACATAGCAGAGGATGGTTTCGATCCATCGACCTCTGGGTTATGGGCCCAGCACGCTTCCGCTGCGCCACTCTGCTACACCATTCTGCTACACCATTCTGTCACACTGTTTACGGTCCACTTCTGGTCATGCTATCCTGAAAGATTCCAGTTACATTATCAACCCTTAAAATATTCAGAAGTTGATTGTAGGTTTGTATGGTCTGTACACTTGAGCATTTTGATTGCTGTGTGTAATGTTGTTGACAAATGTACCCACCTGTAGGCCCACCTGTACCCACCTGTAGGCTTGTTCTGCAGGCCTACAGGTGAGTACAGGTGGGCCTAAAGGTGGGTACTTTTGTGAAAATAGTATCCACCTGTAGGACTGCAGATCAAGCCTGTGGCTGGCCAAAGCCTGCAATAGTAGTCCAAGGCTTTAGGGCCTACCTTGTGCTTACGTCACTGTCTGAGTAATGAACAGGGCTGGGTACTGAAAACTCAGTCGCACTACAGCATTGGTTCCCATATGACCGGTACCTATCGGACCGAATCATGGAATAGATTTCAACGTTTCATATCGGTGCCATCTTGACTAATGTTACACTCGCTCTCAACCAAGTCAGTGACAGCAGGTACCGTCAGCAAGCCAGCTAACGCTAAACTGTCAAAATTTCAAAAGCGCAACTCTAATGCAGTGGTTCCCAAACTTTTCAGACCCAGGGCACCCTTACAAATAATTTCCACAAAATTACATTGTAAAGAATCTACAGTATGGGCAATGTGTTTCAATCTGCAACACCTTAAAGCTCTGATATTTGCACAGTCAGCTTACAAATGCTCTATTATGACTTGACATCAGTTGACCTTATATATGCTTCATTATCAATGGAAAGTGTGCCAAACTTACCTAAAGCTTCATGACAGGAATTATGTCTGTAGTTCAACAAAATGGTTGACTTGATTCATCTCTCTAAACAAAGTTATGACAGTCCTAAAGCGTGCCGAACACATGCATCACTAGCACCTCCAATCGTACTTCTTTCTGTCACAGTGTTACTCAAACTGGAGATGCAAGGACTAGGCTAACATTACACCCCAGATGGGACTCGAACCCACAATCCCTGGCTTAGGAGGCCAGTGCCTTATCCATTAGGCCACTGGGGCACATGATGCACAGGATGAAGCAGAGAGGAGAAGCCACTTTTTTTGGTTAAAAAGTCAGTTTTTGAATGGTTGAAAACAGCAAATTAGCACTGTTTTTCAAGGTGATTAAATAAAAAACAACCGTTAAACATAGCAGAGGATGGTTTCGATCCATCGACCTCTGGGTTATGGGCCCAGCACGCTTCCGCTGCGCCACTCTGCTATGTTGCTCTCTTTTAATGTTTAGGCCCACTTGCATTCTGGTCATGCTATGAATCCTAAAACGTTCCAGTTACATTATCAACCCTTGAAAGATTCATAAGTTGATTGTAGGTTTGTATGGTCTGTACACTTGAGTATTTTGATTGCTGTGTGTAACGTTGTTGACAAATGTACCCACCTGTAGGCCCACTTGTACCCACCTGTAGGTTTGTTCTGCATGGCCTACAGGTGAGTACAGGTGCGCCTAAAGGTGGGTACTTTTGTGAAAACAGTACCCATCTGTAGACCTGCAGATCAAGCCTGTGGCTGGCCCAAGCCAGTAATAGTAGTCCAATGATTTAGGGCCTACCTTGTGCTCATGTCAAAAATTCAGGTTTTGAATGGTTGGATACAATTAGCACTGTTTTTCTTGGTGATTAAGTAAAGCACAACAGTTAAAACATAGCAGAGGATGGTTTCGATCCATCGACCTCTGGGTTATGGGCCTAGCACGCTTCCGCTGCGCCACTCTGCTACGTTATGTAAACCCACTTGCCTTCCGTCATGCTATGAATCCTGAAAGTTCCAGTTTCATTATCAACCCTAAAAGATCCATAAGTTGAGCATTTTGATTGCTGTGTGTAACATTGTGCTCAGTACCCACGCAGGCCTGTAGAACAAACTGTCTGGCCCAGTAGTAGTCCAAGGATTTAGGTCCTAGGCCTTGTGCTCACGTCACTAAGTAACGCAAATAGTCACAGTTAACATAGCAGAGGATGGTTTCGATCCATCGACCTCTGGGTTATGGGCCCAGCACGCTTCCGCTGCGCCACTCTGCTACACCATTCTGCCACAATGCTTAGGTCCACTTCTGGTCATGCTATCCTGAAAAGTTCCAGTTACATTATCAACCCTTAATGGATTTATAAGTTGATTGTAGGTTTGTATGGTCTGTACACTTGAGCATTTTGATTGCTGTGTGTAATGTTGTTGACAATGTACCCACCTGTAGGCTTGTTCTGCAGGCCTACAGGTGAGTACAGGTGGGCCTAAAGGTGGGTACTTTTGTGAAAATAGTATCCACCTGTAGGCCTGCAGAACAAGCCTGGGGCTGGCCCAAGCCAGCAATAGTAGTCCAAGGATTTAGGGCCAACCTTGTGCTCACGTCACTGTCTGAGTAATGAGCAGGGCTGGGTACCGAAAACACGGTCACACTACAGCACCGGTTCCCATATGACCGGTACCTATCGGACCACATCACAATGTAGATTTTGATGTTTCATATTGGTGCCTTCTTGGCTAACGTTACATTCATTCTATTGACTAAGTCAGTGACAGCAGGTACCATTAGCATTAGGTAGCTAATGCTAAATTTGGTCAAAATGCCAAAAGCCAGAATGTCTAAATTAGTGGTTCCCAAACTTTTCAGACCCAAGGCACCCCATAAATAATTTCCACTTCCACGGCACCCCAAAATGATATTTGTAAGACTCTACAGTATGTATAACATGTTGCAATTTGCAACATCTTAAAGTTCTAATATTTGCACTATGTACTTACAAATGCTCTATTATGACTTGACATCAGTTGACCTTACAAATGCTCCATTATCAATGTAAAAGTTCAGAAAAATATCTTGAAAATTTACAGCTAAATGGAGTAATTGAAGAGTCCTGGAAATGAGGGATGGACAGCTGGACAACCGGGAGGAACGATAAAGATAAGCAGGGACCGCTGACATCGCTAGTATTCACGCTAAGCAAATACAATGACTCGCCTATTTCATATGCAAGCTGGTATGTGAAGGCTATTGTTATATAGCCTGTCTGTAGTTCAACATACATATTGACTTCATTCGTGGTCACTCACTTTTAAAAGTCACGGCAGTCCCAAAGGAACGCCAAACACATGCTGAGCATGCATCACACATCATTGCTCACACCAGAGATGCAAAGAAACAGGACATTCCACCCCAGATGGGACTCGAACCCACAATCCCTGGCTTAGGAGGCCAGTGCCTTATCCATTAGGCCACTGGGGCACATAAGGCATGGGACAAAGCAGATAAGAGAAGCCCTCAATTTTTGAATGGCTGGCTTTAATAGATTAGTTTGCTGTGTATAACGTTGTTTACAAAAGGAAAAAGCACCCACCTGCAGAACAAGCCTGTGACTGGTTCAAGCCTGCAATAGTAGTCCAAAGTTCTAGTGCAGTGGTCTCCAACCCAGGTCCTGGAGAGCGACAGGGTTTGCTGGTTTTCAGTGACTCTTCACTTCATGAATCAGTTAGAGCAGTTGATTGCACAGTTAACTCAACTCACCTGGTGTCTTGGGTTTCAATTGGGTGCTGATTTTAAGGTGAAAACAAAAACCAGCAGACCCTGTAGCTCTCCAGGACCAGGGTTGGAGACCACTGTTCTAGTGCCTACCATGTAACCCACTGGTGTAATGTGCAGCAACAATACTTGTCCCTAGTAATGAAAAAAATATGTGGGGATTGCATGACAGAGAATCCATTTCAGAAATACAAATGAACTTTCCACTACAATTATACAGCTGTAAAAGCAGTAGTTTTTGTCAATTGTTAGTTAGCAAGCTAGCTAGCTTCCACACACAAAAAAAGACGAAGACCAGTTTTTAAAAAACACGTTCTACTGGCTGAAATAGCATAAAATGTGCACTTCCGTGTATGTTCATTTTGTATCCAAGTATCCTGCAATTGGCTACTTTCATCAGACTACTCTGATCAAGTTTTGTTATTGGAAGATGTAGCTACATGTCCTAAGGGGGAGATTTATGGACTGCGGGACTGGAGCATTTGTGATACAATCGGAAGGAAAAAGGAGGAAAAACGCAAAATAACCCACGGTTGGGGGTTTATTGTGAGTCCGCGTGAGGTCAGAAGGTATAGACGTTAATGTTCCTGAGAGTCTGTGATCGTTGTGGTTATTTTTGTAGGAAGCCCTGAAAAGTGCCAAATTCTCGGTGCTGTATAATTTGTCGGATGGTATGCCTGCCTTCCCAATTAAACGCGTATACGGCCCAAAACGGAATTTCTTATCGTTTTGCAAAACCCAACTTTCCTAAAATACGGTCTTTGATGCCATCTTCAAGTGGTTCAGTAGTTAGACTAGCAGCAAATGTCCAGTTTCATTTAAACGCTGTCACTGATATTGTAGCTACCAGTCTCGCCGAAATTAACCAAATTGAAGCATACAGAGGAGAATGTAAAAAAAGAAATTATATCTTTGGTATAAGAGAATATTAACGTGATAAGGTGTCTTTTTTAAAATTTATAAATATCTGATGCATTTTTGACGTTTATTTCCTTATGAAAGAAAATTAATATCTGGAAATGTTTGTTATTTTAGCTAGCCTAAGTGGTAGGCTATCCTTGCGTGCCATAGCCTACGTGTTAACATTGGTGCGTGCATTAACTCACGTCATCTGGATTTTTTTAGTCTGAATCGGTTGATTATTTTAAGGAAAAAAACCAAAACCAGCAGACTTGGTTCTCCAGGACCGGGAATAAATATCACTGCAGTTAAAAGAAAAATGCTTCCATATAATGCTGGGGTGTACCATTTTATCCTGAAAAGGGCCGGTGTGGCTGCAGGTTTTTTTGCTTTAGCCCAGCACTGAGACACCTGATTCTTCTTAGAGGTTTGATTGAAGACCACGATTAGTTAATTAGTTGAATCAAGAATTCTGCTTCTAAGCACAGTCCACCAACGGATTCTTGTGGGCTGCTAAGAAACTGCCTTTCGAAAAAACATGCTGTCACACGCCGTGACCACCCTGGTGGGGACAGGTTATTTGTAACATAATCCAGGTGTGTGCCTACTTAACCAGTAGGCGTGGTCCTCTAATTGCCCTGAATTCCTCCCGCAAACCGAGCCTTGCCACACATGCTTATGAGTACTTGCACATGGAATTTTTGTAAACATCACTATTTGTCATTTTTCATGTCGTGTTAATATGTATTATTGTTAACATTGTATGTTGTGCTTGCATTTTTTAAAACAGTTTAACGTACTTTTTCTAAGTATCTTTAATGAACAAAACAATTTCTCCTGAAGGTATCTCATTGGCTATTAAAAGGGCAAACTATGCAGGATTTTTTAGTTTTGCTGTCGTCCTGTGTTTATAATCAAAGTCTCCACAACCCCATCAACTTACCTCCGTTTTAGATGAGTTTTCATAACCTTTTTATTTTTGTATCTTTGCTTTTCAATAGCTGTCACCATTGAGGAAAGACAGTTTAACAAGCCTTGTCGGGTTGTCGTTCTCCCACTGGGAGGGTATTTAGTTCTAGTGGCAACATCATGTCATGCCACCGAGCATCGCTCAAGGCATAAACGAGATTGACTAATATTTCTGGCTGAAAATACATAACAGTAGCTGAGTAGCCAGAGAGCAAGTTTGCTTTACAAAAGGGTCAGGACCCATGCACACTAGCATAAAAGGGAATACTTGGAAAAATCACTTTGTGCTTACATAAGCCTTTTTTTTTTGTTAATCGTTTTGTGTGTGCCTTGTGCTCATTGATTGTGCACTATTTCTGTCTGTGTATCCCACAGACCCCACTGAATGTTTTGGATCTGTTGAAAAAAATATTGTGCACAGGGGAGACATTTTGTTTACCTTTTCATGCTTGGTCATGGAGCCAATGTGCAACAGTTTCTTTTTATTCTACAGTTATGCAATAGTTTTATATGTTGCATTCTTGTCACTTGTTTTGCACACAGGTGTTGTTTTTTAAAATTTAATTATTTGGAACAATATCTTCTGCAAGCATAGGTTTGTCTGTGCACTGTTACTGTTTTTTTGAGTCAGCTCCTAAAAGAGATTATGCATAAATTTTGTACAGTTGATTGCATTAAATACAGGCTGTTTACAGTAGTATAGGATTCTGATTGCAAATCACTCTAAGCTATTTCAGAGAATGCATTAATATGAGATATGTATTATACATGCCTAAAAAGCTTAAAAAAAAAAAAAAAAAAAATATATATATATATATATATATATATATATATATTTGCCATATCGCCCAACATTTCCTTTTTAATGTGGGCATTTCCCACTGCTTGTAACAAAACCCATTATGCTCCTGTACCACATTTAAAAATACTGCAGCATGTCCACGCTAGTAAGTAATCAAACTGAATCTAACTTTTAAACACTGTCAGTCATCACCTGTGCTTAATTAGTGGCAGTTACTTAATCAAATTAGTTCATTGATGTGGTGCAAATGGGTAACTTGTTTGAGAAAGGGCTTGACAAAGAAGCTATCACAACCTCTAGCTGGTGGAGGACTGATGTACAATGGGAGACAAACTGGGGGCCATAATTATAAGAAGAAGGACCACTCATATGTCAGGCAATATTGATGCTTAACTGTAACCAGTTGTGGAGATCTGTGAGTTTTTCAAATAAGAGCATACAGCTCTCAGTCTGCCTTTAGGCTAATTATACATGTCCTGAACCTATTTGTGATGGTTTAGCATTGTCTGCAGTTCACTTGTGGTAATGATCTGTTCAATTTGTTGTAATCCAAATTATTGAATGTCACCAGTTTGCTGCCTCACAATCAACGTGAAGTGCACAAAAGTAATGCTACCATACTTTAATAGGAAGATTTAGGAGCTTGCTAACCATGAAAAACACATTGGGAACCGTTATGTGTACTTGGGAGTGCTTTTGTTTATCTCCTTTGATTGATTGTAGCCCAGACATGTTGCCAATACTGAATACATTCAACCAGGTGAGCATTCATTTGATACTAAAATGTTTTTTGTTTTTTTTTCCATATAGAATATGCAGTATAATCTAATCAGAAAACTCTCTCTCTCTCTCTCTCTCTCTCTCTCTCTCTCTCTCTCTCTCTCTCTCTCTCTCTGTCTGTCACACACGCATGTATGTATGTTTACCAATGCTTATTAGTAGTCAGAGTTAGTGGGAGTGTGTAGAGAAGCAAAAATATTTTCATATGCAAAAACACATTTTTATTTTTGGATTTTTTAAATGTAAATGTCACCAAATATAGAATGCAGCAATCTGACAAAAAATTGGGGAATAAGTATTGAGTTGTTTTGATACAGTAAGGTATAAAAGTAAACAGGGACACTGAAATACCTTACTGTATCAAAACAACTGAATACTTATTCCCCGATTTTTAGTCTAAATATTTACTTTTGCAGGTAGTGAGTATCAATACATTTCAGCCATAGCATTGCAGCTTTACTAGGATATCATAGTGTTATCTTGTAGGCTACAAGTTCAAAATTGCACAATAATTTGCACAGCAGTATTGTGCTTCATTTTTCATAATTTCATAATCAGAACTCTGCAGGGGGACTGTAGCATATAGGGTTACAAAAATGATTAATGGTGTTAATTGTTTTGACAGTATTATGGATGTTTGCTTAGCACACATAATTAATGTGTTATCCTGTCCATGCAAAGCAGTTATTCAATACAATGCATTGTAAGCCAATTTGCAGCACTTCTGATAGAGTTTTCTGATTCCACATGGGCCACCCCCGCCAGGCCTAAATCACTTAAAACCACTGAATAATCATGTTGAAAATAGATATTTTTCAAATGTAAATTAGGTATCAAATTTTATTTGCTTTTATAATGTATGTATGTATAATGTATAATGCATTATAATGTTGCCTTTGCTTTTTGCCATACTTCATTATTTGGATTTTTATTTATTTATTTCATTATTAGTATTACTTTTATGTTAATACAAGTAAGAAAAAATGGCTTGGATGAACTAAGTCGTGGTACAGGATCAGAACTCTCCCCTGCACTCATCTGGGTATAGACTTAAACATAGTGGAAAAACAGACAGGAGTGTACAGCGGAGTCTGCTCAAATTGGGAGCTCTGCAGGAGGGACTGCGCGGCTACGTGGAAGGGCGTTAGTAGAGAAGTGGGATGGTCGAGACGTGCTGACGTCACCAGTCCGTATGAGCTGTCAATAGCATGACAAAACGAACAAGGAAAAAAAACTGGAGGCTATCTACATTCTGAAGGGGTCTAAGGGATTAAGACAATAAAATGACGCTATCCAGAAATTCCGTAGCCTTTAGTTACTGTTGCAGGATTAGTACATAGCGACACAATAATAGATCTCAGGTCAATACTCAAGTGCCTACTAGACCACAAAGAAAGTACGAAGACTTAGCAGAAGTGTCCGGCCGATACAGGCATATGCGACGGTTTCAAGGTAGTTGTCTGCGTGTATTGATTTGCTTGTATATTTCTTTTGAAGTACTGTTGGTCCGTACGAAAGTGTTACGGAAACTCCCTGCATTCTTGTTCATTATGTTGGAATCAATGAGACGGGCATAAGCGGAAGAAAAGCAGAAGTCTGGGCGGAAGATTACCTATTTGCTGTAATATTAGCTAGTGTTGAATTTTAAAAAATTAACCTAACCGTCTTCCGTAAAGAGATTCGCTGTTTCTTGAATATTAACCTTTTTTGTTATTTCACATTTTCTTAGTCGAATAGACACGACTCAACACGAATATACGTGTCAATCTGGATAGTGTTGGTTGGTTATACCCTATACCATAGCAACACCGATTTTTGTCGTACGGGTTGCCATATTTTTTATTTCCTTTTTTATTCAGAGCATGCTACTGCACTGTGAATGGATGCATTTAATGTAGCCTGTAGTTAATTTATCAGCCGTCTGTGTTTAAAAGTATGTGTAAAATTAGCGTAAATCGCGAGCTACATTATTTCACCGGTTTTGGTAGGATAATTCGCTAATAATATGATTAGCAGTGGAATTTTGTGACTGCAGTCTGAAATATGTGGTTGAAGATAAATGTAAATGGTTTCACATGATCTTTTTCAGTCGATTCTGGAAGGCACTGAGACAGGATTATAATAATAGACTGTGTCCAAAATGCTTCTAACCAGGTGTGGTTTTCATTTTAGTAAGCTTTTAATTTCAGGAGACAAGGAAAAGAAAATTCTGCTATTATTATTATTAGTAATAACAACAAACAATACTACTACTACTAATAATAATAATATTAATTATTATTATCAGTATTAGTATTAATATTAATAATATAGTCTGTAGGCCCCAGGTTTACTCAAAAAGCTATCAAGGTTCTGCTGAGGATGTAATGAACAAATAATTGCCCAGGGCCAGTGCAAAGTCATATCAGTCGGGTATTTTAAGCACAGAAAGGTATGAATGCAAATAATACTAAACCGCAGGCATTGTGTGGGAGGTAGGACAGAGGTTAATGTGATTGTTTTGGTTGAAAAAAAATATTTTGTATTTTTAATTTATTTTTTAGATAAGGTGAAAGCGGTTCAACACTGTCGAACTTCAGCTCCTAATCAGTCGCTAATCCTCAGTAAACACCTTGTGCCTTAATAGCCATGGTTGTGGTGAGATAAACCCTCTCAAACGGTCCTGGAATTACCCATAGGCTTGTGGCCCTGCACCGTTTCAATCTCGCACATGCAAACAGCACAAACCCCGCCATACTGGAAGATGAATCCTGTAGTGTTTGCGATAGTGTTTGTCATCGTAGCAGGTTTCATACAAACTGCCAGAGGGCAGATAACGGACAGCTCTGGGACTCGAGAAGCACCGTTCCAAAGCACATTAAGAATACAGAATCCACTTTCCTTTAATCTCCCTTCAGGGATATTTTTTTTGGGCTTGTGTTGGTGGGGCACACGCTACTACTGCAGTTCAGTACCTCTCTTGGCACCATTTGTTTGTAACATTTGTGTGTTTTTAAAAAAAATTTTTTAAACTTTTCTAAGTATAGAAATCCTGTCCTAGGGCAGTGGGGCATTAAGGCCACCTGCTTTGACACAGCAGAAGTGATTCGCTGGGGAGCTCAGGGACATTGACCCCACTGCTCAGACACAGGATCTGTCACAGTACTGCTCTTGTCTCTCTTCCTCCTCTTTCTCTTCTTTCTTTCGCTTCCTTCTTCCAAGTTCTTCAACAGATATTTTTGGTTGAAGAGCCTCTCTTGTGCTTCTCTGTTGTGTGTCACGTCTGTTCACATATCCAGAGTCTACCCACCCCTACAGTAAATGTCTGATCCTCCTTTCTCATTTTTTTGTTGACAATTTGTTTAAAAGTTTCTCCATGCTCTGTCGCCCTCCCTGGCACTCGCCCTCCAGTCCCTTCTCTCTCTCTCTCTCTCTCTCTCTCTCTCTCGCTCTCACTCTCTCTTGCTCTTTCTCTCTGTCCCCCCCCCTCTCTCTCTCTCTCTCTCTCTCTCCCCCCCCCCCCACTCGGTCTCTCACCCAGTCTCCCTGCTTCTCCCTCTCAGGTGTGCGGCGATGGAGATGAGAGAGTGGGGTGTGGTGGCCGGGAGTTTTGCGGGGTTCCAGCTGCTCTTCACCGTGGTGAGCCCCCGCCTCTCCCCTGCCCTGGCCGCTGGATTCAGCTGCCTGGCCCCAGGCAAGCACACAGAGTGGAACTCCAGGTAGGCCACTCGTACGGACTTCCAGGTAGAGGGCTGGTCTGTCATCGCTCTCTTCAGGATTAAACGCTGGTTGTAATCTGAGTGATAGCTACTTCAGTTCAGTACATATAATCCAGGTGTTTGCCTTGGATGCACATTTACGTCCGTCCATGCGTTATCTATACCCGCTTATCCTGGGCGGGGGGGGGGGGGGGGGGAGCTGAAGCCTATCCCAGCATGCACTGGGCGAGAGGCAGCAATACACCCTGGACAAGGCCGCCAATCCATCGCGGGGCTGCACATTTACAATGTTGCCATAACAGTACATGTTACTGCGGTGAGCCCTACAGGACATGACACAAGAACTGTTAATGAATACAAGTACATGTTCCAACTGCTGTTGATGGCAGAGGTATTTTATATTTTAAAAACTAGAAATTAATAAATGACACCCTTTATGTCAACAATTTCCATACTATTGCCAAGTGTATGAGAGATACTTGCCCATTCATGAGATGGACTCAGTTCTTGGTGCTGGAAGCGTTGGTCTGCTTGGTCTGCTGCTGCTATCGTTCCAGTGAATATAGGTGCTCATGTATATTCATATAAGGGGTGTGACCATGACGTTTTTGGCTCTAATTGCCATCTATTCCTGTAGAATGGTTACGTCTGTAAATCATTCAGAATCGCATACGAGCCGAAACCGGACAGCTCATGGATATTCATGAGCGTAAGGGTAAAGGATCCGGTCAGTTCCGGAAGCCTTTGTGCCGAGACCAAAAATCCCGCCATGCACTGCGTGCGGTGCGGCTGGGTCTTTGTCTCGCTGGAGATCCAAGAGATTACTGACTATACTGAGAACGTTTGAACTTTCAAGTGTAAAATGTAACCGCAAAATGTTACAAGTAAAGGTTATTACTAAGAGCTATGTGCTGCGTTTGCATAAAGCATAATTTGAATTCACCTTATTTAAATTGAATATAAGCAAATTAAAATGAATGGCAATGCAATGTATGGATTGTATTCAGTTAATCAAGGTCAGAAAATTTGTACAGAAAATTGACATCCGTACAAACGTTCAGCCTAGTAGAAAATGCTGGCAAATTCGCAATTCCTGAACTGCCCATGTTTGTGTACTGCCAAGCTCTAACGAGGAGAAGCCCCTATACACCGTGGTGTGCATTTTCCTAAGCTTATCCGTGACATCATATCCTGTGGAGCGTTCAGTGACATGCAGAAAGGGAAGGATTTCCAATCAGTATTTCACTCCAGTTTTCATTCGGTCTTAGCAGTGACTGATGCCACAGCACCAGGTGATGCAGATGGTAAATGATGCACCGATGCAAAATCTATGGCTGTCTCGCCAACTTTTATTACCACTTGCTGACAACGCCGCCAGAACCGGCGCTGGCTGGCCCTTCGAAGGATTGCGTCTCCACGATGCTTCCCACAGCTGTGGCTGTAGCGAAACGGTATCGCACTGAATACCGATGTCTACCCGAAGGGAAGTAACCACACAAACTTTATTTGCGGTTGGCCGTCTACCTCTGACAGTTTTCTGCGACCAGACCGCGCCACCGCTGTTATTCACACACGTGAATTCACACACGTGCCGGGAATTCGGAAAATAACGGGGATCACTGTCCCCTTTTCAAACTCTTTGACATACCTGCGGTCCAACTACCGTCCTGCGTGAAGGGAAATGCAGGTGGCAAATCTGACTGGAAGGTTTGTCTTCCATTTGGGGTTCTGCACACAGTGTGGGGAGTTCTCTTGTTGTTTCTGTATGGCTCCCTGACGACTCCTCCTCCTTTATATTTCCCCATTAAGGTTCTGCCTCATTATCTGTGTGTGTGGATCTGGAGTGGGCGCTGCACTGGTTCACATCGCGTCCGATTACATTACGTGGATTTAGTTCATCTTAATGATCTGTGTCCTTTATCAGGAAACGTAAGCAAGGAATATGCATCATCGTACGAAAATATTTGGTTTTTAATATACCCCAACAGCCGTGGTTATCGGTTTTCGACTCTGGCAGCAGAAGTTGTGCTCTTCAACCGAGCAAGATAACAATGCAGGCCAGGGCGTTTCAGTCCAAAAACAACCGCTGCTTGTTTATTATGTTAGCGTGACCTTAACGCCAGGGCTGAGTGAAGCAATATAACGTGCCGACTCTCTCGTAAATAGGCCAGAGCCAGTGCCTCCGCTCAGCTGTGCTGACCTGGGTCAACTTGACAAAATGATAGTGGAGAACTGTGGAAGTGATCTATCCATCTACGCAAGCGCAGCCTGGATCCAGCTGCCCGGTGAAAAGTGGGCTATTTACTTGTGTTCTTGTTTACAGGTTCGTGTCCACCGTCCACGCGCTGATAGTGGGACTCTTCTGTCTCTACATCCTGTGGTTTGATGACGCGGTCAACGCAGACCCAGTCTGGTAAGAGAGCGAGAAATAAGGCACTCTCTGTTGCTCTGTTGTGGCCTGGTGATTAATTCTGTCTGTCAGCTGCTGGGTCGGGGCTCATTATAACGATGATGTAATGGTGATGTAATAGCGCTGAAGCAAGGCCAGTGCTGGAGGTGGTGCATTGTCTGGCAGGAATCATCGCCTGCTGTTTCTCTTCTGTCATTTTTCTCTGTTGAGAGAAACAAATGGAGTAAGTTTAACTCTCTTCCACAGCTGCTTTCACATCAACCACTCCCTCTACACCACCCACTCCCTCTACATCACCCCCTCCCTCTACATCACCCAACCCCTCTACACCACCCAACCCCTCTATACTACCCACTTTCTCTACATCACCCACTCTCCTCTACATCACCCCCTCCCTCTACATCACCCAACCCCTCTACACCACCCAACCCCTCTATACTACCCACTCTCTTCTACATCACCCACTCCCTCTACATCACCCCCTCCCTCTACACCACCCAACCCCTCTATACTACCCACTCCCTCTACATCACCCAACCCCTCTACATCACCCCCTCCCTCTACACCACCCAACCCCTCTATACTACCCACTTTCTCTACATCACCCAACCCCTCTGTTACACCCACTCCCTCTACATCACCCAACCCCTCTATACCACCCACTTCCTCTACATCACCCCCTCCCTCTACACCACCCAACCCCTCTATACTACCCACTCCACCCAACCCCTCTGTTACACCCACTCCCTCTACATCACCCAACCCCTCTATACCACCCACTTCCTCTACATCATCCACTCCCTCTACACCACCCTTCTCTCCCATTCTTTCTGTTACCACTCTCCACATTACCCTGAGATAGAAACTAGAGCATGGCTCTCTTTATTCTGTCCCTCTCTCTTTCTCTCTCTACCTCTCTTCTTCTCTCTCCTGCTTTCCTCTATCTCTGTCTCACCCTCCCCTTCTCTCCTGCCAAACAAGGCTCCATTCTTTTCATGGTGAGCAACAGCAGTGCAGTGTAGTCCCTAGCTGGGTCCTCTCCATGTGGCACCCCCCCCCCCCCCCCCCCCCCCCCCTCACCTCCCACACGCACACAGACTCACATAAACACACACACACTCACAGACTCACAGACTCACTCACTCACACACACACACACACACACACTCACATACTCACTCACTCACACACACTCGCACGCACGGACGCACGCACTCACACACACACACTCACACTCGCACGCACGCACGCACTCACACACTCACACACTCACACACACACACACGCACACACGCACACACGCACACACTCGCACGCACGCACACGCACACACACACACCACGCCCTGCTCTCAGTCTGATCAATACCCCAGCTCTCTCACTTCCTTTGTCTCCCTCGGCCAGCATATCTAATGGAGGGAGCAGGGAAAGAAAATCCCCTTTTCTCTCTTTTTCTCTCTCTTTCTCTCTTCCTCTTTTCTGTCAGTTCACCCTGCCTCATAGCACTCCCAAGCCTTTGTGGAGTTCCAGCTGGCTGTTTCTTTTTTGCTTTCATTTGGTTCTTTTGTACTTTCGCTTCTCTTCCTCCTACTGTAATCTGTCGCTAGATTTTCTCTTTAGTTCTATTAACTGTCTCATTTTTTTTTTGCTTTCTCAGCCAGTTTAAAAAAAAATGCACTGTCCTCCCCTCCTTCTGTTAAGTGGACTTTTTTCTGTTGTCTCTTTTCTTTTTACATATTTATTCCCTTTCTCTCTGTTTTTTTTTTGCTGATTGATTTGGTAAATTTTTCACGTTAAGTGTGGGATGAACATTCTTTGTTATCTGATGGCTTCATAATTCTGCGCAGAATAAAAGACACACTGGCACTGCTGTGCTTTTAAATAATTAACTAGAGTGCCATTTGGTAGAATACATACCACTGATACCCTTAACAGCTGTAACATGAGCCCTAAAACAAAAATCATTTCTCCTTTGTCTCAGAGACAATCATTTCGCCGAGTAATCATCCAAATCTTTGTCTTTTTTTTTTTTTTCATGGCCAGGAGCGACAAACTGAGATCCAGACAGATTGTATAAACCCCACCCGTCCTGCCACTGGCAGGGGTGTTAGGGCACAAACCTAGCCCCTCTGTCTGACAGCTTAGCATCCCCACGTTAACATTACTTTATTTGACCGTTAGTGGTTGTCAGGTACTCACATTGGTTATTTAAACCTTATTGACTGCGCTTGATGATATACAGGGTGTGTCTAAACACAAGCAGCAATCAGTGCCAGCCTTGTTTAGCCTTTCAGTCAGAACATAATGTTCTAACTTAAAGGCTAAATATAATGCCTTTAAGTTAGAACATAATGTTCTCATTGGTACGTATCTGTATGCAAGGCATAGGACATGTTATTAATACTCTGTAGTGCGTTGGTTTATATATATATATATATTGTGTGTGTGTGTGTTGTGTGTGTGTGTGTGTGTGTGTGTGTGTGGGCAATTACATATTCTCATCCTTATCTAAAAGTCTTTCAACCCTGTACAATTCAAATATGACTAAATGAATGCTATTAAACCTCCATTCGTTTGAAATGTAGAACAATTGTAAGGTATGCTAGCTCATGGAGAGGATTTATCAATCAAGTACAGAGGAACCAGAGTCTGTGTTTTTTTTTCTTGTTCTTGATCTAATTTATACCAGCCAAATATATAAATCTGAAATGTAGAATTCCTATTTGTCAAGAGAAGGAAAATGTTTTGTAAATATCATCATTTCAGTGATTTCACGTTTTACATGTTCTTTCCCACACAGTGCAGAAGAAATCCAGTCGCGCAGATCGTTGTTTTCACCCGAAGCATTTTCACTTCAGTAACCAGTGTGTTGTTCTGCAGGGGGGACCCCAGCCTCGTAAAACTCAATGTGGCTATAACCTGTGGCTACCTCCTCTACGGTGAGTCGCCGTGTCCTATCGCTAGCGCATCATATTAAATATTTAAAAATTTTTAAATATGTATTCAGAAGAGATACTGGGAGGTAAGTGCACGTTTGAGCACTTTGTGGCTGTGCTTGGCTTTGTGTAGAAGCTTTTGAAAATGGAGACCTCAGATTTTTTTGTTGTTGTAAAAGTCATTTTCAGAGGTGGCAGGGGGGGGGCACCGCAGAGCAGTTTAACCGGCAGTTTGCTCCTCTCAACAGCAATATAGCGGGTTTCGCTGAGCGGTGAGTCCACGCAGTAATGCGGGGTACATCTCTCTCTCCCCCCCCTCTCACCGTGTCACACAGACCTCCTGCTACTGGCCTGCCACTGGAGCACCATGGGAGACGGCTTTTTCGTCTGTCACCACTTGGCGGCGCTCTACGCTTATGGATTCGTCCTGGTGAGCCGTTTACTGTAACCCTGACCTCGAGAGGCTTAACGATAAACACGGAGAAAGTGGCGGCCCTGGTATTTATGTGAAAAGGGGGATTTTGTGTGCATAGATGAATAAATATTTTTTCTCCGTATGGCGGTGTGTTTAGATACAATTCTTATGTGTCATTCACAATGTTGACATGTTCTGTAAAATAAGTTCGCTATAATGATCACTGCTACAAGTGTACTTATTACTTATTTTGGTATAAGAAACCCTGAAAGGTCATTTACTGAACTGAATATATGTTTTCAGCGCTGGGCTAGTTTGATTTGTCTGTGTTTGTGTGTGTGTGTGTGTGTATTACAGAGTCGGGGAGTGCTGCCCTATTTCGCCAATTTTCGTCTCATTTCAGAGCTGTCCACCCCATTTGTCAACCAGAGGCAAGTCCTTATGCTGCCTTTGCTTTCTTCATATTCTTTCCTCCCTCCTCCTTTTCTGTATCTCTGGTCCAAAGAACCTTTCAGAGAGAAGTTATCTCTGCCTCCCCGTGGCTGCCACTGAACTGTGCATTATTTTCAGTTGTAAGTTTTATGTACATGCATGCTCCCTTGTCCTCTTCTTTCAGCAATATGTCTCTTTCTCCTTCCTTATTTCTGTCTATTTTCTGTGTCTGAAAAAAAGAAACTGAAATCCGTGCTCCCCACTTTCCCCCCTTCTCCAATTTCTCAGGTGGTTCTTCGAGGCCCTCTCTTACCCGCGCTCGGGCAGCCTGGTGGTGGCCAACGGGGTTGCCATGACGGTGGCGTTCTTCCTGGTGCGGATCGCCGTGATCCCCTCCTACTACTCCAAGGTAGCGGCCACTTTCGGGACCCCCGCCTTCACCCGGCTGGGGGCCGGCCCGCAGGTGGCCTGGATCCTCTCCAGCGTCAGCCTGGACGTCCTGAACCTCATCTGGATGTACAGAATCTCCAGGGGCTTGTACAAGGTCCTGGGCCGGGCGCTGGGGGGAGCCGGGGGCAGCTGCCCGGAGAAGCAGAACCACCTCCCCAAATCCCACGGCAACAGCCACGCGGACTGAGGGGCAGGGGGCGCCACCGGGGCCCTTCCTGTCTGTCTCTGCAGAGGTGTGATCGCCTCCAGACCGCTGCTCAAACAGTGTGCCAACCCCACATTCCCTCCTCCACGAGTGCACCTGTGATCTGTTCCCCTGGTCGCTGTGGATGGAGACGATGGGAGGTACTGCATGGGCTGCATACTAGCCTTCTTTCTCAAGGCCAAATCATTTCAGATGGATAGTGATGCTAAGATGGCCCATCCCAGCCGTTTTGCTCCAAGTCATATACCTTGAAAGCCTAATCAACACCTTCACTCAACACCTTTGTACTCAACACCTTCAATCAGCACCTTTGTACTCAACACCTTCAATCAGCACCTTTTGCTCAACTCTTTCACTCAGCACCTTCACTCAGCAGCTTTTACTCAACACCTTTAATCAACGTGTTTCACTTAACACCTTTACTCCACACCTTTTACTCAACACCTTCACTCCCCACCTTTTACTGAACACCTTCAAGCCACCTTTCACTCAAGACCCTCACCCACCCCCACACCCCTGCCTACTTACAGTATTACCCAACACTCTCAGACCCCCTCTCAGATCCCTTCCCCTGAGTAAAGCAGCACCGGAGAGAGCTTCCTACTGCTTACAACACAAGGACCTTAGCCACTCTCCCTGCTGCTTACAACACAGGGACCTTAGCCACTCAGTATGCTGCTTCATGGGCTCCTGGGTGCCTCTTGTACAGATGCCTTGACCCCTGCATGTGAAAAGCTCCTGGTGTCTGCCGGTCATACGCTCACAGCACAGCCAGCCCTCCTTTACCTGAACCCCCCGGCCCCCGCCGCTGCACACCTGAGCCAAGAGAGCAAGGCCAGTCGTGACTGGAAGCCTGGGCAGAGAGATCAAGGAGCTCTGGAGAAACGGGAGAATGTGTGTGTGAGGTCTGACAGATATTCCGATGCAGTGTGATGCAGTGGAGTTTTATGGAGCTGGGGCAGTTCTGCTGCCCCCCTCCCCCATTCCTCTGCTTCATAATCAGGAGCTGCTTGCATGTCTTCAGAACTGTCGTGTGTTCTAGAACGGTCCAGTGGAATCCAGGTCCGTTCACTTTAAGTCATTAGGAACCACCTGCTACTTTGCATCCCCTTTTATTAGGAATGGCAGGTATGCCATCCACCAAGTTACGTGTTGGAGGGGCATACTTCATGTCCTTAAAAAAAAAAGTGTTTGGCATTTCATTTGCCTTGATTCAAGCCACTTCATTCACGAAAGGAAAAAAGGTAACTGCTTTCGTATGTGTGAATGTACCTGCCCTTTACTGCATATCTGCAACCTTTCAGAAGAATCATTTCTGATAATGAGACACTTGGTGGTTGTTCTTTTAAGAATTTTCTTTGATTTTTTTTGCACACATTCCTTAGAGTTACAAGCTTGGCATTTCCACCAGAAATACACAGTGAGATGTGCTTGCACCCGACAGGGAGAGAAATTGAATGGGATTTCTCTGCTGGATGTTCGTTTGCAGTGACAGGAAAACGGAAAGTCCCATTCATTTAATGGGGAAAGGTCAGAGGAGATTGAAGGAGAATCAAATTGAACTGCTATGGTGAATTACCCTTAACTCCTTTTCAGGGATGTTAGTTTACACCCCCCCCCCCCTAAAAAAAACTAAAAAAGTGATGTTGGTGTCTTGAACATCACAAGGTGCTTCTCAGTCTTCCTTCCTGGATCCGAAGTGGATTTGCCATAGGGACCAGCTGTGTGATATACATATTTTGTTAGCATATTTTTTGTTTACTTCTAATTAATGGTAGGAAACGTGGGTGTTGTTGCAGATGTTTGATAACTCTGTTTTAATCATCATTGTGATTGACTTCCATTCGGACGACTAAATTACCGATGATTATGTTCATTATTGAGCAGAACTTGGATATCTGATGAACGTGTTATTTCTGCAGTATTCGCTCCTCTTTCAACTCACAGTGAAGTTGTAAGACTCAACAGGATTTTCCCGAGGCCGTTATTTGCAGGGGTTGAGTTAAGTGAACCTCTAAACCCTGCCCCGCCAGTGGTCTTGTGCCTTGACACAAACAGAAGCTTGAATGCAGGCAAGCAGAGATTAACATGTATTTTATAAGCCGGTGATTTCGTTGTTGCGGATAATGGTTTGTAGGTTTCACTGTTTTCTATACAAGTATGCTGTGAAGGACTCTGCCAGTAAGGTCTTTTTGACAGTTTTGAAGGCTGGGTTTTTTTTTTTTTTGCCAGTAAGAAGAAAGAAGAACCCCATCCAGAGGCCTGCTATGGCCATGTGCTGTTACAGCCAAGCTAGAGGAAAGTCACCAGTGCAAATGGGTGGAAATGGGCGTGCTCTGCTGAAGATGGGAGATGAACACCCGAGTTACTACTTTTACTCCAAACAGTTCAGGAGAGCTTGAGAATGCTGTGCCATTTTCTGAAAAAGGAAGGGTTTTGCTCATTTTCTCTACCGGTGAAACTGAGGTGAAGACGCATTCAGGTGCTTAATATGAAATAGTAATATGAATCAGAAGTATCGAACTTATGCATGGGAGTCTGGTCCTGCTGCCAATATTAAATTAAATCAGGACTGCACAAGCACCAGATACACTTGCCATAGCCAAACAGGTGGCCGATTATTAATACTGGGGGTTTTTTTGTTTAGTTTTTTTTTGTATGGGGTACTTTATTATCATTGATATACGTGGTTTATCCAGAATTTATACTGGAAATGTGTAAAAATTACAGCAAATTTCTCAGTGATTAATCAATTCCAACGACATTTGTATTTGTCCAATGGGGACCAAAATGTAAAAGTTGAAAGCGCTCTATTACAGGTGACTTTATACGTGGCGTTTTTCTGCATGCTTAGAAACTGGATGGGAATAAGGACTTACTCCTCCCTTTCTCTGCCGATCTAAAGCAATATGGTGCAGGAATTTAGTTTCAAAGCTACATATTGTAAAGTAATTCTATGTGCACAAATGCATCTTATGCACACTTGTTTTAGCAAGAAAAAAAACATACATTTTTTTTGTGTGCGTGTGTTTACTTGGTACAGTGGTGCCCACATGCATGAGTATGAACTGTGAAATGTTTCAGTGTTGTGGCATGTCCTTTGTTGCACAGACGACGGAAGGACTTTTTGACTTCTGCATGTGACCTGTGTTAAAAACAGGAGGGTTGTCCTGGATAAACTTCATAAGCAGTACTGGTTGTGATTGAGGTTATGCTGGTGAAACAGAAATTTAAAACTTTGCCTGGCATTGCAAATTTCTCAAATGTCTTAACTGTTCAAGTTAAATGAATGTCATAATAAGTGAAATATCATGTGCCATAGGTCGAACTGCTAACTAGGGAAATGTACATGTGATGTCCCCCAGGACAACCATCAAATACAAATAAACAGGTTTTATTTGATTTTATTTTTGCTTTATTTGTCATGTTGTTCCTTTAATCATTGTATGTGAAAGGAACAATACGACTGTCTCCATCAGAAAACTAAGTCATACTAACTGTTGTAAAGAGCTACTTCTACTTTACCAGTAGATCTGAAAGGGGAGATTTACTTGACAGTACTGTAATGTGTTACATTATAAGAGAGACTTTTGTATTAGTGTGATATAGGCAGAAGATGAGGAATTTGATCGTCTAGACTTTTTGACAGGTTCGTCTAATTTAACAACTGTCAGAGCTGTTATATTTCCATCGCAATGTCTGAAACTGTTTTACTATAGTTTCTATGTGAATGCCCATTTTTCTAACCTAAATGCTTTTTTTCTAGCCAGCTGCATTTTGTATAAAACATCTCTAAACCTACTGTATGTTGGTGATGTGATTTTTGGGTGTGGCTTGTCACTGATAAACAGGCTTAACAGTTAAACAAATGGAATCACTAGCTTTTCCAACTGTACTGCATATATATGTACCCACAGGAGTACACAGTGTTCCATGTCCTCTTCCAGCTGTCCAGTTTTGGAATATGATATAGAAAGTATAATGATGTAAAGTCATCTGAAACAACCAAAGAAGTAATGGTGATATTTTAAAATATCAAGGTATTGACTATGTTAAATTTATTTTTATTTTTTATGGTCAGATTTCCCGAGCTCATAAAATGAACTTATAACTGCAATACACTACATTTGAGTGATTTCTCTCCAATATTGAAATTTTTTTTTTCTGGGATGGCAAAATCACAGCAACGGTCACGGTGTGTTGTAGGCATTAATAAAAAACACATGCACTCATAAACACATGACACTTGCAATATTAGATGAGGTTCACGAAATTTCTGCACTTGTGAGCACGGGCGCGGGGATATGTGAACACTGGATGTGTTCATTTAGGGCTTTTTAGAAAAGAGGAAAATGGGGAGTGACTGGACTGATGTGTCCTGACTGATTCCAGCTTTCTACGTCTCTGTGGCGCTGTGCATTGCAGTCTAGAGGCTGGGAGAGTGACTAGAGTCTAACGTGTCTTTTTTTTTACCAAACATGGTCACAGAAGCAAGACCAAACAAAATCCTCTTCAGCACAAATGCACCCTCTCTCAATCATACATCTTGACACGGAGAACGATTTGTCAACACCATGTGATATTCAACAAGATATTCAAAGAGAAATGGATGTGAAGATTTTTGTCTGACTTACCACACCATATTTGAATAATTATTGGCCTGGGTAGTTTCCTTCCTATTAGTATGACATGGTATGCAGTATGCAGTTTGTTTTTTATAAAATGGTGGCAGTATCTCAGATAATGACATTTTCCCCAAAATAACCCCATATTGCTACTACAGAAAATATGTTGTGTTGTGTTCAGCCATCTCGCTAGTAACTTTATTTTTTTATTCATTTGAAAGACAATATCCTTCTGGGTCATACTGAACAAAAGCCAGTTAGCCCATATGGAAGGCAACTGCTAAAATAACTACTTGAGTAATTCTGAGTAGTACATAAGCCTGTTATTTTTTCTTTTCTTTTCAGATTTTATGAAACACATGATAGCTGAAAGACATAATACACTTGTAGGACATTCCCAATTCTTTCAATCTCCATCCAAAACATCTGCTAAACTATTAAAAGAAGAATTTTTCTCCTTATTATGGAATGGACACAAGTTTTTTTTTAAAAGGGTTATTATACAAAGTATATAAATAAGGACATGGGAAACACAAGTATTTTCCAAAATGTTGTGGTATAATCATACGCAGGGTACAATCGGGTAATCTACATAGTTGCTGTAAAATAGTAAAAGTAAAATAAGGGTTACATGCACACACACTCACACACTCACACATAAAAACACAAATGGGCCCAGACTCTTACATTCTTCCCAGTCTCGCAGGTTGAGGGAGCCTTTTCCATAAATAGCCAAGCAGCTCTGCATAGAGCCAGTGCCCTCATATGCTCTCTCTCTCTCTCTCTCTCTCTCTGCCTCCCATTCTGTCTCTCTTTCTATCTCTCTCTCTCTCTCTCTCTCTCTCTCTCTCTCTCTCTCTCTCTATCTCTCTCTCTCTCTCTCTCTCTCTCTCTCTCTCTCTCTCTCTCTCTCTCTCTCTCTCTCTCTCTCTCTCTCTCTCTCTCTCTCTCTCTCTCTCTCTGTGCTTACATACTACTCTGGCCTCTTTACCTTCACTTCAGTTCAGTTTCATTTGTATAGCCATTTTTTTTTACAAAAGAACATCCCCCCCCCACCTCTGGCTGTCTCTCCTCAGCCTGTCTCCTGCTGCCATGTTCTCTCTCCCTGTACCTGTCCCTTGGGCTTCTGTGCATTTCTCAGCCTCCATTAGTGCCTGTCACCCCTCGCCTCTCAGCGCCCACCCCCCCCCCCCCCCCCTTTAACAGGTGTTTTCAGTTCCCGTCCCTTTTGGGATTTCACCTCAGCTCTTCTTTTGATTTATGTCTGTGACATCTCTGAAGCCATTGTAAGATTTTCTTCTTTTTTTATTATAAAAAAGACTGACGATGCTTTACAATATCAAATGATATCACTTCAGAGGGTTAAGATTATTTTAATCCCAGAAATGAAATAATTTGCCCTTTTAAAGCTTCTGCGACTTGCGATCTGACTGAAATACCATCCTTCGGTAAATAAGCATTTTACTAGCATGTCTGGCCATCAACAATCTTCCTCCCTCATAAATCAAGCCAGTTAATAAGTTATCCATTTACAAGCACACCTTAGCTGTGCCAGAAACAAAGAATACGACTAAGACCTTGACAGATGAAGCATACAGGCTGCATGGTATCATTCCCACAATCACCCCACAGTACAGTCACCTCTTTTTTTCTCTGGGTATTCAACTGCTGCTTATTTTATAATTGTATTTTTTTTAAACTATATTATCATATGCATTATGATGACAAGCAAAGGGTCAATACCTCAGCACAAACCCATAGAATTCACGCTGCAGAGAAGCTATTTGTCTGCCTCCCGAAGTAGAAAGTTTTAGCAGGTTTGATGGCATAAACAATGCATCACATACCAGAGACCCTTATTTTGTACCGTCTGTGGAACAAGTTTCAGTAAATCTAGAAGTTTAAAAACACATCCGTGAATTCACAGGGGAGAGAGAGACTGTGATCGTGCACACGGTGCATGGGGTTTTAGTAAATTAGGAGCTGTGTGATCACTGGAGACATCATAATTTTCACTAAAAGTTTTGGAAGTTTTTTTTTTTTTGAAAGTTCAGGGAGTTAACACAGCAGAGAAACCACACGCCCGCATGCCGTATATGTATCAGCCAAAAGAGCATCCTACAGATTTCCTACAGTATAGAAATACAGCCAGAAAGTTCAACCACTGACGTGGTTTAAAATTAAAGTTAATACAACATAGAAACCTCGTGATGTCATGGTTTCCAGTAATATGCTGGTAGCTTTGCATTATTAGCTGCTTTCCCACTTGTTCTGGCTCGGGGGACCTATATAATGGAAAAAATATGCAAAAACCCACCGCCATTTTTCATACTGTGTAACACTAGCGACTAGTGCAACTTGTTTTGGGAATCTCGCTAACTCAGAGGCATAAAAACATGAAAAGCAACAGAGGAATAACTGGAACTCATTTGTAAGCCTTTGGTGAGTAACTAAGAGGAGGTTCCTCTGTCGTCCATTCCAGTATGCTACTTATGGGACTGTATCCTCCAAATCCCTCTTGTGTCTGCTATGGCACTCAACATTACGTGGTAAACTTAATGTCATGTTGTACATGGCTTACTATCTGGTGTGAAAATATAAGTGGGATATTGATACTGCCTTTTGGTAATCTTGTTGCCAAACTTAAATGCGCATAAATGTGTTTTATGATGTAATATTTTTGGCTCTGACAAAGTTCTGATGGCCAAAATATTAGCACTTTTCAACATGACAGTAATGGATATACAAGTTGACACAGCATAATGGCCTGCTGTTGCCTGAGCAAGGAACTAACAAATTGGATTGAGGCAAAAAAAAAAAAAAAAAATTAAATTTGCACAGACTGCAATGAACAATTCCACAATGTCCTGGAGCATTTACACCATAAGCCTACTGTTGTCACCTAAACAGGACCCTGTGTATCTGAGAATGTGCTGGTTCTAAGGATGCATTGCAGTAGAAAAAAAAAGTTTATTAAATATGTTCTTGTTGACTCTGGGAATTCTACAATGGCAGCCTGAGAGAATGATTTCCTACTAGGAGTGAAGAAGATGAGCAGGATCAGCTATGATGGCATGAGCCTTATGACAGACAGAGGTGTTAAACAGATCAAGGAAAAGAAAAAGTTTCTGTAGCAGAAACGCGTTGGGGTATTTTATTGTTTCTGTTTTGAACCTGCTAATATAATAAAGCCATTTTAACTTTATATGGGCAGAGTGCCTTGGTGCTGTTTTGGTTTTTTGATCCATGTTTTTTTATTCCCATTAAAGAGCACTAAAGTCACTCTCCCAGTCACTAAAAGTTTTTTTTTTTTTTTTTTTTTTTTTTTTTTTTTGCTGTGTATCTGTGTAGTGCTCTTTTCTCTGCTTTATTATTCTTAAGTATTTAAAACCGGTTCCCTTGAAAAGACTAGTTTGTAAAAACCTTTAGTCAATTGGTGAGGAAAAACTCTGAATAAGAGGCTCATTTACGTTTGTGTTAAGGAGATGTTGTAGAAGATACGATTTAAAACACTGTATCTTTGTTTAAAATGTTGAGGTATAATCAATAAAAAGAACATACACCAGAGACTTTGGCTTTTAGTGGTGACTAGATACTAACTATCAAAACCATTCACCAAAGCAGTAGAGGTGATTTGTGTCAGTCACTGAAGTTCTCAGTTACCATGGTAATTGTTGTCAGCTTAGTTAAATGCCATTTTGGAAATCAGCCACTTACAGACTTCCACTATGTTGAGATTTTTTTTTTTACATTATAATTTAACCCCTTCAAACCTGAAGTGTTTGGCCACCCTACTAAATTCTTAAACTCATCTTCAATTTTTTATTTACATTTTTTTTTTTTTTTTTTTTTTACAAAACCATCCATTTTATTTGAGATCAATAGAATGAATCAAAAATTGTAAAATCACCCTCAGACAGATTCCCATTCAGACTTGGCTTCAAGATCCAGCCAGTTGTAGTGCTTGGCTGTGCCTCTATCATGCCCAAATAAAGCCTTCACATTCCAGTAGGCTTTTCTCTCTCCCCCAGTAAGCACATTGAAGCAAAGGTCTCGTAAACATCTTTCCTTCACTTTCTTTCTCGCTCTTTCTCAGGTCCTGGCCTTGAGTTAATGCTTTAATTCTACCTCTCAGCCAGTAGTTGTCACTACAGTAATATTGCTGTGTATATATATATATATTTTTTTTAGACAAAAAATATATATGAAAAAATGTATGTATCCATATAGCTACTATATGCTATTTTTTAATCGATATTTTGCAGCCTGCAATTTTCTTGTTTCTATTTGCTGTCTGACATTACAAAGGTGTGTGTCATGCTGAAAGTTCAGTTGATGGTTGTTCGCTTTTTGTAAATCTGAAATCTGTGACTTCTAATTTTGGCCACAATGTCCACACTAATCTGTGTACAAAGCCAACATTGTTATGCACTGGTTAAATCATGTTAAGTTGACTTAACCATGATATACCTAGTAGTTAAGGACACATGAAGTATGCAGTACCCCTGTGCCCCCATTATGTTCATTTAATATGGGACATGCCCCATCAACCATTAACATAGCTGGTATGGCATAAAAGCCATTCCAGTACATACTACTTTTGTGTACAATATTACAAGCAAAATTATATCTTTGTGAACAAAACATATTTCAGAAAAGGGAGGGTATTTAAACATAGCCCCACTTGGAGACAAATTCTGCTGGTTGTTCCTAAATAATATCTTGAACATCCGAAAGGTCATTTGGCTAATTGTCTGGGTTTCCCTTGCCCATGCATTCTGAACTTGTAAAGAAAATGCTCAAGGTCCTTGTTGATGAGGACAGAGTATTATCTGCTTTTTAAATAAAAACTCAAATGATTAATTAGATCTCCATTTACTCCTAGAGCTCTAATATTACTTAGGTGTATTTAATTTAAATCTGTATTTTATCCATAACCATGTACAGTAATTTGTTCATCATTCAATAAGTGTTCTTATTACTATACAAATTGTGTAAAATGTTATGAAATACTCAGCTCCTCTATTGCTATCTGTCCTCCAGGAACTTCCCTTAACTGCCTTTTTAAGATCCATATTCCAGTTTTCCCATATGGGCTATATTTTTGTCAAATCCCATTAGGGAATGACTGACTGCAAAACACCATAATAAAAGTTTAAATAAGTTTAAAACTACTATTTAGGCCTGAGAATGATTCCCTTAGACCTAATTCTTTTTCTGTTGCAAAACATTTACCATTTGGTGACCGCCAAAAGCTAGCACCCAGTTTTTAGGAGGAAGGTCGCATATATTTTTGGGGCATAAACTTTTTTCAGGGTCATACACTGGGTCATCCAATGACTTGAGATGAGTAATGGTTCTTGAATTGTTCTTTAATGGTTTTTATTTCAGCAACATAAAAACAATTGTTCTTAAGAACATTTCTTGGTGTCATTTTGTTTTAAAACTTTTATTTGTGCTCATTTTAGGCAGATACAACATCTGCCCAGTACTATCGGTTTTGTCTCATATGTCAGTTACAATAAACACATCATCCCTGTATTGTTGCCATGTCTATAATTGTATACTTTTGTTTCTAAATCAGATAATGAGACATTGTATCTTTGTGTAATGGTGAGTTGATTTTTTTGAATGGCCATCCTATTGTCTTGGGAAGTAAAGTTGCCTTTATGTTTGAAAACCAACTGTACTGAACCCGTGCCAGCCTCTGTGTCCGCCTCCGCAAACCCGTCTGTTGATGTGTTTGTGCAACCCTGAAGTGAGGCTAAAAATGGGGTTAAAACCAAGTCCAGCGAGTTACATCTCATCTCATGGCATTTCCAGACCCTTCTGTAGATATATGGCTTATTAATAAACAGCGCTGCCAAGTACATCTCAGACAGGGACGCACAGAGTGACTCATCCACTTGAGGGGGGTGGGCTGCGGGGCAGTCGTAAAAGGTTCTGCGGCCTCTGCCGGCTCATTCCATCCCCCGTCCCTTCCACACACCGCAGCAATACACAGGGGTAAAGGGGGAAAACCACCATACTGCTGGTATTAGCAGGTGAGGCTCCGCCCCCCAAACCTGACTCACCACCACAGAAGAGGAGCATGTGGGAATGGATTTCCACCAATGTCTCCCTCAGCGGGAAGGTCCCTACGATGGCGCCGTTTGTCGGAGGAAACGAGACTGCAGATGTAGTTACAAAATTGCTCATTTTAAGTGATTTTCATGAAAAAATAAATAACTTACAGATATGCTTTTGAACAAATTGCACATATTAAATACAACCCGTAGGCCTACTTAAAGTGCTAGACTAAAAACCCAAATAATTATACATAATAATTACACATTGCTCTTTTCAGTGGCTTTGAAAAGAGCAATGTGTGATGAGCTTTGTAGATTATAAAATGACACTTTACTGCTTGAGATAAAAGTAAAACAGCCCAAATTTAAATAACATCTTCGCATTACATTTGTGCTGGTTTTTACTCACATCTCACATAAAAAGAAACACCACACGAAGCAAATTGTTGTGATAAAAGTACTATATAACTGTTTTCCTTAAGTTGTTTTGTTTGTGTACATTCCCTAGTTTAGTGCTTTGAACCTAAGCACCTTCACCTAAAGGTGGAAAAACTTACACGACTCGAGCCTAATGCCATCTCGGTGACATCACTGAGACGAAAAGGCATCGTCGTGATTGGACAGTGGCCCTAGCCAATCACGGTCTGCTTTACGCAGGCACAGATGGGAAGAGTTTAAAAAAGATTGAGTAAAGTTCTGTGAAGTGGTCCAGCGTGTGCGTAGGGGAGCAAAGAAATAACAACAGAGGTAGAAGCAGAAAATATATAGGTTATCATCATTTAATTTCCCCCTACTGCACATAAAAACTAGCTTTCAACTCATTTTTCTTTTTAAACGATTTATTTCAGACTGTTTTCATCCTCTTCAATTAATTACTAATTTGCTTCAATTACTAAAATCGGCGACGAAATTACAAAGGACACAATGACAACACATTTCAGCAAAGGACCAACATTCGGACTGTCAGCTGAAGTCAAGAGTAAGGTAGGCTGGGTGCTACTGCGATTAAAACAGAAATGCATTTTTTCATCATACCCATTGCTTCGTTGAAGTCAAAGTACGTCATCTCTCTCTGTTCAAAGTAACCATCTCTCTCTGTGATTTTCTACATTATAAAAGGTGCGTGGCGATTGAAACAATTTTGTTTTTGTTCCCACAAAACAAGATGACACAAATGGCGTCCGTCTTCTGTTCCTATGCTTTTTGCTTGAAGTATTAACGATAATATTACTACAGTTTGTGACGTACGTTCTGAACGAACTACGTAGCACGTGCAACTAACTCTGACACAAAATATGTGACTTAAAATATATATTTAAGCCAACGTTTTTAACATATATATTGTATATCCATAATGTAGTTTTTAATGTAGTGTTTGTGCTACCTTTGCACGTGAGTGACTGGGTAATGATGGGAATCGTACTGTAGATGGCACACACACAACAATAATATGCGCCTCAATGCTGTGAGGAGGACAGGAGGTGAACTTGCTCTCATATAACTACAATTGATGTGCATCTTGCAAGAGGCACTGATTCTGATTATTATATCAGTTTTACAGCTGAAACAGTTTCCATTTGTCTTTGCACATTCATACCACTGCTGAATGCATCTTACACCATAGAATTCAAACATTCCTGTTAATGTGTGATATGATTATCAGTGTTATCTTTCTTCCAAATAACTTATTAAGACTGGTTAGTATGAAAGGCATGAATGGTTTTAAAATATAGCTTTCATATCATCTCAGTAATGATGCTATATTGGTGGCAATTGTTTGGGCACTGTAAGGGAGCAATAGACATTGAACAGACAGTCTGTCTCCCGTTTCTTCATAGATCTGTCAAGCTATTAAGATTTATGTAAAATTAGCACCCATTTCTTCCTTATGTTTTTAAATTAACACATAACAAATTCACACATATAGCACTGATTGTGTGTGACGTACTGGTTCCAAAATGCAGAGTAGGGATAAAGGCTGTTACGATCCTTTCATAGCATTATTGTAACTCCTTGTCTGGCCGGAAGTACTGTTTCATTTTGCCAGTGCTTGGAGTTTTTGCAAAGCTGGGGTTTTTCCTCAGGACCCACACACGTAAAAGCACTAGAGCCTTTTAAGCACTGTGTAAAGTAAATATTTAGAGTTATCCCATCGACCAGACAGCAGCAGCAGAACAGAGACAGCAGCCCTTTGAAACAGCTGTCATCAAACACCAGGCAGAGGGACCTGCAGTATTCCTCTGGTCATTTAAAACAGTGTATGCCAAAGTGAACCGATACACCTGCATTTCATAACAGATCCACATTGTACTGCTTGCCATTGTAGAAAGGCTGCTCGTGATTGGACGTCTCTACATACACAGCGCAGTCTGTAAATGCTAGTGTCCTTGTATCATTAGTTCATGCACAGGAAAACTAACATAAGCTAAACAGTTGATTCTGGTTGCGGCATTTGCATTTGTTGCTGCTCTCTCTCTCAACCTTGAAAACCAAAGGATTGTCAATGGCAGTAAAGCAGGCTATCTTGAGGCTGAAAATCTGAATCAGAGTCATAGCCAAAACAATGGGCATGTCAAATCAACAGTTCGCTACATTTTTAAGACACAAGAATGCGCCGATGAAGCTCAGCAATAGCAAATAACCTACTGTTCATGATTCAAAGCATGCTGCCTCTGTGAAACATGGTGGAGGTAGTGTTATGGCTTGGGTGTGCGTGGCTGCCACTGGAACAGGCAGTCTTTATTAATGATATAACTGCTGACAGCAGCAGCGGGATGAATTCTGACGTATGCTGAAACCTGCTATTTGCTCGGATCTAACCAAATGCCTCAAAAGTCACTGGACGGTGGTGCACCTTGCAGCTGTACTTCTTCTTCTTCTTCTCCTTTCGGCTGTTCCCGTTAGGGGTCGCCACAGCGGATCAGATCCGCATATTTGATTTGGCGTATGTTTTTACGCCGGATGCCCTTCCTGACGCAACCCTCCCCATTTATCCGGGCTAGGGACCGGCACTAGGAATGCACTGGCTTGCGCATCCCCAGTGGCTGGCTTACCTTGCGGCTGTACAATTAGCCCAAATATACTGCTGAAGCAACCATGGAGTTTTTCAGCGCCAAAAAGTGGAATGTTCTTGCCTGGCCAAGTGACCATGAATCCAAATGAACATGCATTTCACTTGCTGAAGACAAACCTGAAGCCAAAATGCCCCTGAAAAAAAAAAAACAGGAACTAAAGATGGCTGCAGTACAGGCCTGGCAGAGCATCACCAGGAAAGATACCCAGCATCTGGTGATGTCTGTGTGTTGCAGACTTCAGGCGGTCATGGAATGCAAAGTATTTGCAACCAAATACTAAATATGCTGACTTTATTTATGTTAATTTGTTCAATTACTTTTGGTCTTTTAAAATGGGGGGACTGTTTATAAAAAAATTCTTGTCATTCGTACACAGATACCCTCAAATTAAAGCTGATTGCCTGCACTTTAACCTCATATTCATTTTTTAAAATTTATTTCAAATCCAATGTGCTGGAGTACAGATAAAAATATAATGTTCATCGTTTATTTTTGAGCTGCAAAATGAGTCCCTACTCCTTGACGTTGAGCACTAGCAGAGGATCACATTTTAGATTTAGCGTGGGTGGATTTTCGAGACTGTCTGCTGCAGACGGACGGTGTTCTGGCGGTGTGTGGCATCATTCTGCTCCAGGTGTTTCCCATGGCCCTCGGTGGACTGTGTGTGGAGACTGAGGGGGGGGGCCAGATAAGATGCCCGGCGAGTGATGCTTCACACGGGCAGCCAGGTGCTTCTGCTCCCGTGACCTCCTTTTATGGAGCGATCCTTCACTGTCCGGGGACTTTATAGGATGACCTGCAGTTAACAGTCTCAAGTAGGCTGGACAGAATTTAGAGGATTTATTTTGGCTACGGAAGCAGAATGGTGTTTGCTTGGAGTTCACACTGTATAGTTTTGCAAAAAAATAATAATGTATGGACGCGGAGGAGCTAAACGGATCACTGATGGTCTTTTTCTCTTTTCTTCAGTATCCTCTGTCTGATCTCTCAGAACTATGCGTCTGGCTTAAGGTGGTATACTTTTTTACTGCTGAGATTTCCTTTTACGCTGCCAGTTTTCATCACCTTTTCAACAGGATTCAGTCCGGATTTTAAGAATGACGCAGTCTACTTTGAATTCAGACAAGATCATTGCTCTCGTAGAAATATTCTGACTAAAACAAAAAAACTGTAAGGTGAACTATTAAACAAAAACAACCGGAGAATCCTGTGTCTTAATGGCCCTTTTGGTCTGACGTACACATGGTTTGCATGGTTGTGTGAGCGTTCAGCCAACTGTAAAAGAGAAAGTTCCGGAAAGCCCACAGAGGAAAAGAGGGAGAGAGCGGTTTCTTCCTAGTTTGGTGTGTTGGACTGGAAGCAGCGCGAGCCGAGCGCTTTGAAATACCTGTTTGTGTTGGCTCTCCCTCTCCTTCGCTCTGTTTAGCAGAGGAATAATTCTTAAAAGGCGAAGGGACCAGGGAGGGTGGAGAAGTAGGCAGCTGTCCCGGAATTTTAAAAATGGGGCCGTCGAACGCGCCAACAAGGAAATACAAGGAAATGTAGAATCACTGTGATTCCATGCAGGAATTTCTCTTCGTCTATTTCATTTAATTTCTTCTCTCTCGTACTTTTAGCCTGGCCTTGCAAATGAAGTGATAAGGCAGTGCGCACTGGCATGCAGAATAGGAATGGAAGTAGAGAGAAAGAGAGGAGAAAGAGATTGGATCATGTTTTGCAGAGATTCTGGTGTTTTAGGAATGGATTCCAGATGGGATGAATATGAGCAGTTGAGTCCTTATTCTTTGAATGTTCACTTATATAACACTTATCCTGGCCTATGGCACAGGAATCGCAGTAATCATAACCAGTACTGTAGGTTAGTTGGTAACCTAAATGTTTCGTTTATTCGTTGAAATGTCTTCAGAATGGAAGACAGTGAACATTGAAAGGATGTAGTCAATTGAAAGATAAACAGTACCACACTCATCATACACACAGGAACTGCCAGGGGTGCCCATGGGATTGCTTCAAGTATGGAGGGAGAAGTCCAGTAAGGGTAATTGTAGCAAGGCGGTTCAATATCTAAATTTTAACGTAGCAGAGGTATGTAACATACATTGGTGTCAAGTAGAGGGCAACTGTAACAGAGATGTGGTGAAATAACTCCACACTTGTTTTTTGTAACTTGCTGACTTTAACCAGTGGCCGCTGTTCTCTGCCTCCAGTTGGCTCAGAAGTATGACCCTCACAAAGAGGATGAGCTTCGCCTGTGGATCCAGGAAGTGACAGGACGCAGGATTGGAGACAATTTCATGGAGGACCTGAAGGATGGGGTCATCCTTTGCGAGTGAGTGACACTGATGCAAGACTGCTCTCCCAGCTTTCACTTTACATTTTACATATAATGTGTTTCATGTGTTTAAAAACCTTGTGTAATGCCTTTTCCCTTGCTTTTAAAATGTTAACTAAGCTACAAGATGTTCTTGCAAATAGATAGAGGAGGGAGAGACATTTTGTCATTTATGAACACAGGAGCTGGGGATCTGACACATTGTGTCCATTCTATGGATTTTCATTTCAAGCTCACCTCTGATTGGCAGTCCACACCTCCACAGACACACCTCCGACTGGTTAAAATCTAAATCACTGCTTCACTTACACAAGCGACATGGTGAGCACAAGGCCTAAACTAGATCATAGTGTGGTGATACAGTAATATTAAGCCCCTATTATTCAATTAATTATTTAATAAAAAAATTTTTTTTTAAAGCCTTGTAATAAAATAAGCGGGTACAGATAATGGATGGATGGATGGATGGATAAATAATATGGGCTTAATATCATTGTATTTATTTTCCTTGTGTATTATATGCGTATACCATTTACTTAAAAAAGTAAAACCCAATAACAGCAGAAGTGTACTGCAGTAGAGAGGTGAACTGAAATATTGACTTTAATAAGAAGGAAGGGAATGATTACAGTCTGTGTAGATTACCTGGCTGTCCGTTCAAAAACACATTTTTTCACAAAAGGCTGCAATGAAAGCCAGTGATGCCGGCGGACCAGACCAATATGTTGTTGTTTCCAAAAACAGAAGCGTCTAAACTGCCCGAAAACAAGCTCCTCGCTGGCTAATGACGGCTCTTGTGCCTGCGCTGTTTTCTTGCCTGCTGTCTAGGCTGATCAACACACTGCAGCCGGGGTCCGTGAAAAAGATAAACAACTCCACACAGAACTGGCACCAGGTAATTTGACCCAACAGTTCGGGTGAATTATGTGGCTCGATTCTACGGAGGGATTAGTGAGGCTGAATACATGTGCGAGGCAGCAAGAGGGGGTTCTCTGCAGCAATACATAGCCACACTTACGCTGTTTGTCATGGAAGGTATATGTGTAAACACACAAACACACGCGCACACGCATACAGACACACACACGCACACAGACACACACGCACGCACACACACACACACACACAGACGATGCTGTTTGTCATGGAAGATATATGCATAAACACAAACACACGAGCACACACACACGCACGCACACACACACACACACACACGCACAGACAATGCTGTTTGTCATGGAAGATATAAGCGTAAACACACAGACACACACACACACGCACAGACACGCGCACACGCACACACACACACACACACGCGCACACACACAGACAATGCTGTTTGTCATGGAATATATATGCATAAACACACAAACACACGTGCACACGCATACAGACACACACACACACACACACACACACACACGCACACACACAGCTGTGTGTATATAGCCTCCGTGCCAAATAGCATGTATCTGACTTTCTCTGCAGTCTGTAATGAAATGTGCGCTGATTTAAAATAATGTGTTTGCATTCCGTGTCTCTGCTGGGCTGTTAATGGAGTTGATATTTGCATCTTGCCCCTGTTTGGAGGGAACTTGGCAGCAACGGTCCTCTGAGACTTCTGGGGACAAATGCACGGCTTCAAATTTATTAGCCCAATGAAACTAAAGTATAAATAACAGACAAAGAAAATGCAATAATAATAATGGCCAAAGCCAAAGCCAACTTACAAAGGGTGCATTCAACATGGTTAGAGAATCGCCCACAAAGCTCAGAGACAGATCAAGGTTCAGTCATTACACAATCAATACTGATTTATAATTAATACTTGAGTTCCATGAGAGCTGGGGAGAACATCAGCTTCATGGAGGCACAGGGCTGTGCAGCAGGAACAGACTCAGGGGCGATATAGCTCAGGAGGTAAGACCGATTGTCTGGCAGTCGGAGGGTTGCTGGTTCAAACCCCGCCCTGGGCATGCCGAAGTGTCCTTGAGCAAGACACCTAACCCCTAACCTCTAACTGCTCTGGCGAATGAGAGGCATCAATTGTAAAGCGCTTTGGATAAAAGCATATAAATGCAGTCCATTTAGTGCATATATGGCAGCGCTAAGAGCAACCCGTAGTCTGTTTAAGTGTGGAAATAGTACTAAATTCACTAAAGGTGACTGTTTCATGAATACATAGACATAAAATCATTTTATTAACTTACTTATTTGGTTCATGTTGTTACTGAATTGTTCATCATTATTTCGATGTCGTTTTCCAATCTCATTTACCATTCAGCTGGAAAATATAGGAAATTTTGTCAGAGCCATAACAGACTATGGACTGAAGCCACACGACCTGTTTGAAGCCAACGACCTGTTTGAGAACGCCAACCACACCCAGGTGCAGAGCACGCTGATTGCTTTGGCAGGAGTGGTAGGTGCAGCACACGTCTGTAAGAACGCCACACTATCGGCATGATGATAGCCAATAGTATAGCTATCATCATGCGTTGTATTATAGCCATACTATTGGGAAATACACCATTTCAATATACATGGATGATATAATGAGATGCCATTACTGCTGTGATGCATGGATACTTTTATGTGGGTTTATATATTTAATGTCAATTGTATATTTATGTCTTTATCTAACAGTGCGCAGTTACACCATTGCTCTGTCTTTCTCTTGTTTTAGTGTTTGCAGTCGTGTCATATTTTGACATTATTTTCACCTTGCCAGATGATCTTGTGATTATATTTCGATCGTCACTTCTGCATGTGGTGGAATTGTGACAGTAAAGGTGGTTTTCAATCTCAGAAATCACATATACTCACACACTCTCACGTAAAAACACAAATGGGCCCAGACTCTTACATTCTTCCCGGTCTCGCACGCAGGTTGAGGGAACCTTTTCCAAAAATGACCAAACAGCTCTGCGTAGAACCAGTGCCCTCATATTCTCTCTCTCTCTCTCCCGCTCTCTCTCTCTCTCTCTCTCTCTCTCTCTCTATCTCTCTCTCTATGTCTCTCTCCTTCTATCATTCTCTCTCTGTTTCTCTCTCTCTCTCTCTCTCTCTCTCTCTCTCTCTCTCTCATTCCAGGCAAAGACCAAAGGTTTCCACACTAAGCATGACACAGGCGTAAAGTATGCCGAGAAACAGCATCGGCGCTTCAACGTTGAGAAGCTGAAAGAGGGACGCAACATCATCGGCCTGCAGGTCATCCCGATCTGTTAGCCCCCAGCAAAAATAGACCAGCTTAAATTATCCTACAAACGTTTGTTTTTGTGGCAGTGTCAGTATTGATCATTAGCCACCAATACATTACTTACTTACTTACTTAGGCCTCATCACACCAAGTGGTGCATAAGGCCTCTACTACATCAATACATACTGAGCCATTAAATGGCCCAATGATAAGTATAATTAGCATAAATGACTCTGTGGATAATTTTAGTACCTTCTTACTTTTCTCCATCCAGATGGGCACCAACAAGTTTGCGAGTCAGAAAGGAATGACATCATATGGGACACGCCGCCACCTTTACGATCCCAAGACGAGCATGGAGAAGCCGCTGGACCAGTCCACCATCAGCCTACAGATGGGAACCAATAAAGGAGCCAACCAGGTGGGACAACCATTCAGTTCAATTCAATTCAATTTTATCTGTATAGCGCTTTTTACAGAGAACTCTCACACAAGACACTTTACGGAGTAGCATGGCAAGAGGCAGAGCTAAAAAGAGCAAGCAGAGCAAACACCAGGCCCGAACCCCCAAATAACAAGTACATTAGGTTAAAAAAAAAACCCAGTGGAGAGAAAACCCTCAAATGGTGGCGAGAACCACCCCCCCCCCCCACCCCCCCAAAAGGAAGAAATCTCGAAAGGAACCCGGCTATTGACCACTGGTTAGCCGGGTGTACAGTAGCAGACATAAAATAAAGTGGTTTAAGCAGGTTACAGCTGAGGTGAAAGCTAACAAGAATAACAGAAAACCAAATGGTATAGTTCAGAATAGCATACAGGAGGCAGATTTAGAGTAAGTATTTCTCTTCTCTGTCATTTGCTTATTGCAGTATAATTGGCTATGTCCTATTCAGATGTCTTGCATTCAGCTGTGGAACACTTCTAAACCTAAAAAAAAGGAAAAAAGAAGCTAAGCGATCAATATTGTTCCAGGGCTTCCCTAATTGCTTTTACTATGTGGCTGTGGAAACGGTGCTTTATATTCTGCTGGGTGGAAACAAATGTCAGGCCTTTAGCCAGAGTTTTCAACCGCATTAATACTGGACCATCACAGCTATTTTACTCCGGGGTACACCTCAACTAATGCGTGTTCGGCTTTTCAGTTCAAAATGGCCGAAGGGCATCATTTCTATTGTGAAGAGAAATGATATGCGGTCCGTGAAAGTTGCTGCTAAAGCACAATTCAGTGTCAGACATTATTACTGTTACAAGAGCAGTGTCCCTCTGGGAAGTTAACCACACAACCAGCACTGTAATTATTGTGTCCAGGACAAATTGCTGGTAGAGACATGGCGTATAGAGTATAGTGTTGTATGCTTTTACTACCCTATGTAAATAATTTACTCGACTGCAATTGCAGTTTAACTGTGATTTAGTCTTTTCTGGATTTGCCTTCCATCTGAAAAAAAAAATCGAATAACTTCAGTGGTTAAAGAAATATAAAAGAGGCTCATGGATGTTTCTGTGTGTGTGTGTGTGTGTGTGTGTGTGTCTGTCTGTGTTTGGATGTTTTCTTTCTGTGTGTTTGTGTCTGTGTGTCTGTGGGTTTGTGTGTGGATGTTTTCTTTGTGTGTGTTTGTGTGTGGATGTTTTCTTTGTCCGAATGTGTGGATTTGTATGTGTGTGTGTGCGCAGCGCACACGTGTGTGTATGTGTGTGTGTGCGTGCGTGCGTGCGTGTGTGTGTGTGTGTGTGTGTGCGTGTCACCACCTCTGCAGTCCGGAATGACGGCACCCGGCACCAAGAGACAGATCTTCGACAAGAAGGCGGACTTGGAGGCGTGCGACACGTCCACCGTCTCGCTGCAGATGGGCACCAACAAGGTGGCGTCCCAGAAGGGCATGACGGTGTACGGCCTCCCGCGCCAGGTCTACGACAGCAAGTACTGCGCCGCCTCCGACAGCCACGTCAACAACGGCGAGGAGTACGACTACGACGGCTACAAGTACTACCCCGACTAGCGAAGGTGGAGCGCCCCTAGACCGCTGTCTCCGCCTCCCAGCTTCGCCCCTGGGCCTTGCTGGCTGGGGCGCACTTTCCCAAGATCAACCAAGTGTTCCCAAACCCCCCCCCCCCCTTTTCCATTAAACCCCTCTGCACTTCCAAGCAACTTAAAGTCACTGCTCTTTCATGGAGGGGGGGGCGGCTTTTCTACTCTATATTTTGCTGATGCTTGAGCCCCATTCCCCCAAAACAGGTCACTGCAGTGTCAGTCTGTTTTTTTGTCATTTTGTTTTTGGCAATTAGAACAGATAGTCCTCATCTATGGCATCAATTTTGTGCCAAAAGTAGGCACAAAATTGACGCCATACTGAATTTAAGACTAGAAATACATCTGTGAGAAACGGCACAGGTGATCTAGTTGTAATGCAGTTCTCTGGAGTTTTAATTGTAATTTTAAACTCAGACTAAATTTGTTCTTATTGCCCTGTTTAGTCATATTTATTATTGATATTCAAGTTTTTTTATTGAGGGTGTCTAAGATACCTTTTCCATTCTAGGGATAAGTCAGAAAACATAAAAGACCCACATTCTACATGAATTCAGCCATAGAAAAACTATTTTTCCCTCTTGAACGTCCCTCTTAATGCTGACATTTGTGGCAATGAGGAGCTGGGTACGGGTTCACAGACAATGAATATGAGAGGCTTTCAGTGTGACCTTCCGAACACTGACAGCAGTGTACCTGCCAAACTCCACGTTCCCATTGGACACCGACCATCAGACACAGTCCTCTGGCCCGGAAGATGGAAGGTCAGCTGCAAGTATATCCTGTTGTTTCAGACTAACATTCCTGATTCTTAGTTGTTTTTTTGTGGTCTCTGGCTCACAAAGCAATCAGAGATAAGACAGATTTTCCCACCAGTGCAAGTGCTTGACAAATTCTTCTTTATACATTTTTGCTGTCGAACTGGTCAAACTGATGACCAGTAACATCACACCACCTTGATGACAAAAAAAAATGTGATTCTCCGAATTATAATGATTTTCCAGACACAATATTAGTTTTTTTGAGCATGGAGCCTAGAATATAGGCTGTGCTTTGTACTGCTCGAGCATAATCTCCCATCTGGTGTTTTGCAGTGTTACTCAATTGTAGATACACTGTTGGTGCTATGAAACATAAGCATAATTAACTCATTCATGCTGATGAACACCGTCTGAAATGGCATTCCTAAACATTATCAACTATTCCTAACATGATCCTGGGCCCCCAATATAAATTTCACTGCCCTTTCATGACCCGTCAGACTGCAGAAATAAATGCTGGATGTGCGGTATACAAACTGTTATTTGTACAGAATACCCTAAAATACATTAAAAAGGGACATGGTTTAAAGAGCATTTGAATTCTGATTATGAAATAAATGATTTCCTACTGACAGACTGACTGAAAAAAGCATTGTATCCAGTGTTTTTTCAAATTAATACTGTTTATACATAATGCTTAATGTGACTGTGAAATAAAATTTACACATTTCTTTTGAGACAAAAATGCATGATTTACTGATTGATTAGTATTTTAATTAAGTGTCATACACCCTACTGAGAGGGTCTACAACACACTTGGTGAAACATTCAATGTGTACATGTCACATATTAGGCTGTAGCTTAGTTATACTGTTTGAAAAACCCCTAGAAAACCTAGTGCTGTGAAAAAGTATATATATTACTTATTCACTTGGGTGACATGGGTTTGATAACTTTTTTATTAAATAAATGAAATTGTTCTCAAAATGTGTTTAGTGTTTCCTCAGGTTCCCTTTGTCTAATATTAGATTTTGTCTAAAGGTCTGAAACCATTCAGTGTGGCATACTATATGCAGTAATAGAGCAAATACTTTTTCACACCAGTGTAAATAAGACAAACATCAGTCATCAATTCACGTTTTGCCTTCAGTACCAAACTTTGTGGATAAAACCTCCTTCAGTTTCTGAAAAGCCGTTCAGCGTTCTCCTCATTTGCTGATCGAAATAATTTAGGCTTCCTGTCTGTCATCCCTGTCATCGTGTGAATTTAGGCTTCCTGTCTGTCATCCCTGTCATCGTGTGAAGTGCAATAAAACATAAAATGGAATTCATTTTCTGTGTCCCCCGGGCCCCTTCCCTCCTCAGCAGCATTACTGAACCTACCCACTTCAACTGCCAGTGGTCGGGTTCCAGCTCTCAGCTGGGCTCACAAGGACCTCCTACTTCTTCTCTGACGCTATGATAGCAAATGCTGACTGCAGTTCATTTGCTGCTCCTATAGTATAAACGTGCCTGGGCCCCATACCACATATTAAGAATAAAGGTGTCGTTAACACCTTCTGACTGCAATGAAATGCTGGAAAGCAGTGACCAAGTGAAAGAGCAAGTAGATGTACCAGATTCACTTCAGCTAAATATGAATTGTTTATATTAATCGTGATCCCCCTTGGATTTGGTGCATAAATGTTTGACTCAATTAGTTTTTTGCTGGTTTGATTATCAATCATTTGATTCTTTTTTCAGATAAGTTACTTATATTTTTCAGGATCTTGACCAACAGGTCAAAAATGGTTAGTTATCAGGATTTAATTGCAATCTGCAAAGCACCGTGTACCTCTGAAACATTACATCTTATGGGAACTGGGACTGTTTTAAGAGTGTTTCTTCAATCCAAGCACCCCTTCCAAAGCCATTCCAAGGAATGCTTTCTGAACTATTAAAAATGTTGCTTAGTTTAAGAGATAGACAAAACATTCTGCACGCTACAGTGAGCACTGGATTAAATAACTAAATGTGAGAAGAATCCTGACTGTATGGTTTTAAGCAACATTTGGTGCAACAAATTTTAATGAATATTTTACCAGGAATGAAGCATTCAAGGTTAATAAACAAAATTCTCTCTTAAAATACCAAGGACTGGATCTGTACAGCTTGTGTGCACACACTAAATGACATAGTATTAACTGAAAACATTGCTAAAAGGGATGGTTCGCCCCCGTGTAATGTAATTACATCCATCCATCCATCCATTATCTATACCCGCTTATCCTAGGCAGGGTTGCAGGGTGTGCTGGAGCCTATCCCAATGTGCATTGGTTGAGAGGCAGGAAGACACCCTGGACAGGTTGTCAATCTATTGCAGGGCGCACACACCATTCACTCACAAACTCATTATGCAATTATGTTACACTCAAAAGAGTGAACAAAATATAAAGAAATGAATGCATGTGTGCCTAAGCATTTACTACCCTTACAACTGAATCAAACTGTAGAAATTTTGGAAGGAATCAAGGTTTTGCCTTTGTGAAATCAATTTATTAATTCAATGATCAAAAGAAAAACCAAAACACAGGATCAATAGGGACAAATACTGATCATTTTCATAATGGCACCAGGTTGTGTCGACCCTCATTTTACTTTTTAGTTAAATTACAACATGCAGAAAATAATTCATTTTTTTTTTTTACAGATACCAAACCAAGAGATTTTAGTTACTTTATGAAATTCACAAAATGGTGTGATTCAGTACAAAACATTTGAATATGCAGACTCAAGTGAAGGGATCAGGCTATTACAAAATAACAATAATATACTGTATTTCACGAAGAAGTCCAAAATTGTACATCTGACAAGGACTTCCTATGTTGATGCAGGAGGTAATCTCTTTTTTACCACGGCAAAAAAAGAAAGAAATTACCAACAGGCAGGATTTGGAATCAATTACAAATTCTTTGATATTGCAATTTATTCATCATTTGATAATATAAGTACTACAATTAGCCCACGGTTTCTTTGCACGAACTAACCTTGATGGTGCTATCTTTCAAAAAAGGAATCAAATAAAATCAACCAAACATAACATGGTGGGCTGCAAACTTCTATATTTAGCCTGTTCAAGGCTGCTATGGGTCACTATGTGTTCACCCATAAAGAGATTTAGCAGGAGGCATCAACATCATCCAGAGGTCAGTTCTACACAAAGCACGGCATCTGAACTAGCACTGGTTCATTTAAAAAAAAATGGCTGGTTGTTTTGTAGATGCAATTCTGGATTCGAAATTTAGCCTATATTAATGAACAGATACCTTCATTGCCCATGTATTGATTCAGATAGGTTACTCTTTAAAGCCAGATGGGCTGCACAGACAACCATTTCCCTAGATAATACGAAGAGACTGATTCCCATAAGACAGCGCTTTGGAGACCTAGGCTATAAGTGAGTCACCTTCAGGAGGCATGCCCATTCAGAGTCAATGGAATAAATCTGACACACGAAACAACACAACTTTTCTATGTGTAAAGAACAACATATTCAACAAATGACTCTAGATGCCTCCTTAAGATTTACTGTAGCTGAATTTAAGACTAGAAATAAATATGGACTAACACAGACAGTGGTTCAAACTACTCTAACTAATTTCCTTTTTTTGACATTCATTGGAATGACTGGGAATGCTACTGATTGGCAGCCTCACAAGCGTCTATCCAATCACTATAAACGTCCACAGGTTCTGAAAGATCTTGAAAGGTTCATTAAGGAAATTAAATTGGCAATTCAGGATGAAAAATATACATGCTGAGGAATTTTCACAATTTAATTCCTGGGCATGTTAGTGACAGGCACACAATGGCTGATACATATGTAACAATTACTGAAATTGTCATTTCAACACGCGTTTATTATTTGTTTTGAAAAGCCGAAAAGAATAGCTCTATGACAAGAGAAGCCCAAAGGAACGGCTGTTTGGGTGTAACAATTTATAAAGCTGCTTTATGAGGGCCAAACCACTTAGTGAATTGTTGAGAGGACATATCAACATTATTCCTGGATTTTAGGATTTAGAATGTGTATTTGATCAGAAATTAATAATAAGCTCCTATCAGATGAATGGTACACCTCATCTACAAGCTGAATTACAACATTAATTTCAGAGAACCACTTTCAGTGTTCTCAGAAAGATCTGTATGCTGGAGTTTACACTAAGTCATTCTGGAGAACAGCATATCAGTAAAACAGTATCAACCCATCACTTAGGCCTACCTACTATCTTAACCATGGTATCATCAACATGGCATTCTCACCAATACACAATCTGTTTCCACACCCAGTAATATTTTCAAGTCATTGCAAACAATACTGCAGATTAATGTTTGCATTGACTGTACAGAAGGATACAGGTAATAGGGGTCTGGAATTCTTCCAGGCAAACTGTACAGGATATTATTCCTGTATTTCTACTGCGTTCCCTGTGGGAAGAAATAAATACGTCAAACAATTAACATAACAGAGCCCAAGAACACATGGAAAGCTCAGCACAGTGGCACGAGAAAATTCACATTTGCAGCGAACGAGCGAAGATGTCCTTAACATTACATTTTGACGTCACATGACTTCTCGTGGTTGCAAAATGGACAGGTGAACTGGGTGTCCAGATTTCCCGTCAGCTTCTTCTTAGGAGGTGGCTTCCGTTTTGACTTACGCCGACCCATATTCTTCCGATTGTTTAAAAAATAAAATATTAGATTGAGTTAGATCTAAAATAGTGTTAGATTGTAATCACACATAGTTTTTAATATTGACAATTAGCTGGCTATCTGCAGTGCTCACCTAACTTGGGATTCTATTGTTATTAACTTGTCAAACGTGTGAGTGATCACAGCTTGAAGTCACTGAAGCTGGTTTAGATATTCGTATATAACGTTAGTCAAATGCAGTATTACATATTCCGATTAGTTATCATATATATCTAAGGTTAATGAAATATACAAGCCACTGTACATAGCAAACTCGAAAAAAGCCATTTTGGACTGCACAAAGAATCAGAGTATCTTAGTTAATTTTTAGTTATAATAAAGCTGGATACTAACTCACAGTTGGGCAACAAACAGCATTAGCCAGCTAGGGCCTACAAAAAGCTAGCTAAAAGTTAGCTAGGTAGACACTTCAAGGGCTCGAGGTGAAGAAAGAGCATACATTCTTACATCCGGTTACGGAAATCATACAACCTTTGGACATTTTCTACTAAAATTCCACCATGCGTAATTTAACGTGGAACGAACTATTAGCAATATTTAGTTTACCTTCTCGTTCGGTCAATGCACGCACTCAGTAAACTGCTGTTTCAAACAGGAAACTCATAACCGGAAGTTTTGGAGAATTCTTTCATTTCATTGGGCACAATGTTACACTTCTACGTATTCCATTGGTTGAACTCATGTCTCTCACTGTAAGGCGTATTTCAATTGTATAATATTCCGCTCAAATTTCTCGAAGAATTGATCGTTTCACAATGTAATGTTTGGTCGGGTGATATTTAATGACTTCGTGTGGTGTATATAGTAATGAGCAAAACGGCTAGAATTTCCTCGAACCCAGCACAGATTTATGTGGATCCCATAGATCCCAACCCGAACTGACTCAGGAAGATGAGGGACACTGACAAGGATGTTTTCAAAATAAAGGTTTTCCAGTCAGACTTGCCTTGTAATGCAATTTGTCTTTTATCTTAACTACATCACAACATTGAAAAACAATGCTTAACGTTGTTGCAACTGTACGGAGTTTGTTTTGATTCAGCGTTTTGCTTATTTTCCTTGTAAAAGACACGGACAGAATTTATATGACACGAAAGTCAAATAAGTGACATTCAATTTGGCATTTATTCCACAAGAAGACACCTTCTAGTCCGGTTTTAGTTATATGTGGACAAACATATGTCGACGTACGAATGATTCAGGCCTGCACAATGACCGGCACATCTATAGCCACCTACTGGAAGCTAAAGGCAGACGCTATCGAGCGTGGCACGAGGGCGACCCTAGATTCGGCGCTGGAATAATTGTTTAGTTCGACAACGGGTTGGCTCTGCGCAAGTAAAACATTTTTATGTTAATTAGTATAGCGCACGCAGATGACTTTTTTTTATTTTTAATTACAGAGTTTTAAGGACATCTAGGAAAAACAAAAGTACTGTGAGTGCATGAAGAAAATATCAGAGCACACAATGGTGTTGTCCGTCCACGAACAGGCCTTAACAGCAAGTTAAGGGTCGACCACGATTGACAACGATTTCAATGAGTTAGCTAAAGTTCCAGAGCGGAACTATAATTTTCAAACTAGAAAGTCCAGATCATAATTGGGCTCCTATAAAATTAGTCTTATTAACCTAGCTTGTGCTACCTAAATCCTATTTTGTAATTTTTATATGATGAGGGCAAATAAATAAATCTAAATCTAAAAAATTAGCTGAGCTGCCACCATAAATAGTTAGACATGTTACTTGCAAGCTTACTTGCAGCCATTCACAACTGAATAACGACATTTACACGCCAGGTCCGATTGATTGTGCATAGGCCTTAGTTTAGGTCCTAGTATGTTTCTTTTGTACCTCCGCACCTGGAACTAATGCACTTGTTGTACGTCGCTCTGGATAAGAGCGTCTGCTAAATGCCTATAATGTAATGTAATGTAATCCATGTAGACTGCTTTAAAGGAGCGTAGCTAGGCTTATAGCTAACCAGCGAGTCTCTACGTTAGCTAGTTACCTGCTATTTATCATTTTCATCGGCAGCTAGCCTTTAAAAAAAATGATATAGCCATTCCAACCAGACCCTTTAGAAAAGCTGGAAATCAGCAATTCACTCACCTATGGATTTTTTAAAAATTGTTCTGTTAAATATAAACTCGTACACAGGAAAGTGTCACCCTGTTTTCGTTTGTGAAAAGTCGTCGTTAAAGTACGTTAGGTTGAAACTAAATAAATTGGTTACCGTTGTGTAATTAAGCATTATTAAAATGGTTAGATTAATTTGATTAATTTGTGCCTATTCTGGAACAGGTGCATTTTTGGATGTTAATTAGAAGAGCAAGGTTAGATAAATGGACTGGGAAATCCATTATATCTGCATATTGCCAAGGCTTGTGTAGTTAACTGAAAGCTAAAATGTAGGCCTACCATTAATCAAAAGATAATTTGCCGCTGTGAGTCACTGGATTTGGAAGGAAGGGTACACTGTTAATTTCAAAAGAAAAAGCATGGCAGCATCGACATATTCATTTTACATTTTGTCTGTATGAAACCACATTGTTGACATGAATAATACAATTGTTATGACTGCATCTCATCTCAATACTCATCTCAGGGTATTCAACAAACAATTGAATCTAAAGCTTGTAAAAGCATGTAAAACACACATTTTAATTTGCATTTCCCTCAGATATACACTATATTTGAGAGATCAGGGCTTTTTAAACAGCACCCCCCTCCCCCCAAAATGTATTGTTTCCCGTTTTTCTGTATCGTCTGGCTCAACTTTACGGGCTCTCCTCTCGATCCGCGCTCTCTTCCTCTGTGGTTTCTGGCACGTTGTCGCCCGGGCAGATGTCGCTGAGGCGCACGGTGAAGGTGGTCGGCCTTGGCGCTCTGGCCCTCACCCTCAGCGTGGAGTGGCTGGACTGGCTGCGCCGCCGTCTGCGGTGGTGGCGACGCGGCCGCCACGGTCCGCTGAAGGAGGTGCTGTTCTTCCCCACCGCCATCACCTGCGTGGAGCACCTCTTCGCACCTGATCCCAGAATCGCCAGGTAATCGCATACTTAAAATTCTTCTTTTTTTCTTTTTTTTTTAAAGCTATTTTGTGAACTTCTGTTAATTTAGCAATTTCTTAAGTCAGGCACCAGTTCAGTTGATGGTCTTTTTGTCATTTTATTTCTGCCGGGCTCTCCTCTCGTGCGTTCTTTGCTTGAGCAGCTTTCCATGCATGGGTTAATTGTTGTGGAGGGACTGGTGCAGATGGGCACGTGTAGGTCTGCAAGTATTATGTATCCGTACGTGCTCAGTTACACCCATTGCCCTGTTTAAATTGCCCTGAGGCGATTTGATGAAGTTCTTTCGAACTGAATCGAACGCCATCGTCCACCTGTCCTGTGGTGACGTCGCCTTACCCTGTCCCGGGTTGGGTTAAGTGCTCGTCTGTTTGGCAGCCCCTGCCCCTGCCCCTGCCCGCTGCCCACGGCCTGGAGACCTCCTTCACGCGGCTGCTGCGGCACCTCCTGTCCGCCGCGGCGTCGCTGGACCTGTGCGTGTTCGCCTTCTCCAGCCAGGAGCTGGGCCGCGCCGTGCTGCTGCTGCAGGGCCGGGGCGTGGCCGTGCGCGTGCTCACCGACAGGGACTACATGCGCATCACCGGCTCGCAGATCGGCGCCCTCCGCAGCGCAGGTGCTCGCCGTCGCCGCCGTCCCCTCCGTCGCCGCCACCGCCGTTCCTTCCTTCTCCCCACAGCCGCTCTTCCTTCTCCCCACAGCCGCTCTTCCTTCTCCCCACAGCCGCTCTTCCCTTCTCCCCACAGCCGCTCTTCCCTTCTCCCCACAGCCGCTCTTCCTTCTCCCCACAGCCGCTGTGCCAAGGAGCAGCATATCTCACAGTCACTGAAACAGGTTAATCACTGACAGCAAAATGGCGAGCCACGCAGTTGAAGTCACAATGCTGGAAAAAGCAGTATATTAAGCATGCTTGATATAAACGTCAATTATACTTCAAGTATTCTGAAGTAGAAAATAGTAGACATCAGGTATACGTCAGCATGCTAATTTTTTTTTGCATTGGCAAGGTAAATCACTCGGTGTCGGTCCAGGTGTACTCTAATAACTCGGGAGAAAAGGGTTTCAGCCCTAACGATAGGCTTGTCAGATTCCTTTTGAATGAGCTACTCACAAGTCTGTGGAGTCAGGGCTGAAGCATTGCACTGGCTTTAATAGCTGCATGCAGTGTGTATGTGTTGCCACCTCAGTAGGAAGTGATTTCTGGACCATTTGGCACCACCTGCAGGTCAGTGCTGATTCCATTAGAAGGTTATGAAACGGCGACCCCGGCTTTCTACCGCGGCACCGACGCATTTATTCTGTTTATGTTTTTCCGTGGTGGCTGCCTGTGTTACGCATTACAGTAGCTAAACCCTCATGCTATCAGCACAGTGCACCCGTCTTCCCGTGCCTCTCCAGCGTGTGTTAGCATTAGCTAGCTGCCTTGTAGCTTCGCGTGCAGTCCCATTGCTTCTGACTGCGTTTTCCGTCAGGAAGCAGCTATGAGAAAACAGCTTATTCTTGTTTGCGCATTACACTGATGAACATCTTTTTTCATGGCTGCATAAAGTCCCACGTAGCTTGTAAAGCCTCACATCGTACAGCATTCAAAAGGTTCTTCAGATATTGAAAGAGCTGAATCAGGGCTAAAATCGTAATGCGTGTACAAGCCTTCAGGGGGACGCAGGTACAGTACAGGTACGGTGGTGTCTCTATAACTACTTTCACATATCAGGGAAAGCCGCACCTATGTGTCTTCCTTTCTTAGAGCCACTTATAAAGTTGGGTATAGTATTTTTGGAGCTTCTTAGTATATGGCTAAGCAGTGATTGTGCAAGTATGAAGGGTAATTCCATTTAAAACAGTCAATGACCCAAGATATTGGTTTCTAGTTAATGTGTCCCATAATTATTCTAAGCAGGCAGCTTTTCCTGGTGCTGTGACAGTGGTACCACACCATTAGCTAGACAACTGGAGTAAAGCCACTTTTTGTGGGTAGCAAATAGCCAAAGTATTTTGAAGGGGGATTCTTTTGTGAGGCCCTTCTCAGAGGGTTAGGGTTTTTACAGACATGAAAAACAGACGCAGCAAATGTCGCATCCCCTGCTGCAGTTAAATGCTGGATGGGCGGGGCAGTTGGCAGACGCTGGGTTTTTGCACTAAGCATGTCCCCTATCAGTTAGCCTTAGAAGTTCAGAAAATCAATATAAAGCTCTGCGTATTGATAAATGCATGCATCACTTTCTTCTCTGTTTTGTGAGCTACGCTCTCTCCACTCTGGAGATGTCTTTTGGCCTACCCCCCCTTATGATTGTCTCTACTGTATACCACTGGATTGTCTCTATTGAAGTGTTTTAGAAGGCCCTTTAAGTAAGATCACACACTAGTCTGCAGGAGATGGAAGCAGTCAAAATGTGATCCCCGGTGAATGATAGATTATATGGATTATATTTCCGGAGCAAGATTTATGGTCTCGGCATAATGGCCTGCTGGCATAAACCAGTATGGCTAAAAAAAAAAAAAGGTTTGGGCACTATTCTAGAAAAGTGCGTGTTTACCTTTTGTGGGATTAAAAAGAACGTGTGGGAAGCAGAGAGGAAAAGTCAGTTGTGTGAACGAGCACAGGAGGAGGGGAAAGGAGAGATGCTGAATGAGTTTGTCTCGCCGCTGTTCGCTTCCTAATCAAAGTTACATCATCAGCACTAATGGGCAGCTGGACGGCATACAAGGCAGTAATTTAATCTGCGGGTGGGTGGGTGGGGGCTGAGAGTGACAGATGGGGGGAGGGCAAGATAGATGGAGGAGAAGAGCGCTCTGAAAGAGAGAGAGGTTGGATCCTGAGGAGCAGGAAAGAGGTGGCGTGAGAGTAAGAAAGGAAGAGATTTACCACATTTATAAATAACTTTATGCCTGCCAGGTTTATAACGTAAAAATACCTTAATAACTGATATGTGTCTTTCTGTTTTATTTGAGGCTGGTGGTATTTGACAAAATTTTGTTGGGTGTCGTCTCTTGACAAGTTGAGGTGAACACATTTAATTTTAAATTATTGGTTGGTCAATTTGGGATGATACCCATTGGTACTAATTTGAATTCTGAATATGAAATAATAATAGTGGATCTCTGGGAGCATGGTAATCAGCCCTTTACCGACCACTTCAAAGAATGCTTCATTTACTCTTAAGCCTAATTGAAGATCAGATAAACAAGTCTTAACTGTATTGAATTGAACAGCTCAGCTGAAACTATTACAGGGACAAGTGTATTTAATGATAAAAATCCACCAGCCTTATTTATAGTTTTGTTTTTGTACCTCTGCAGTACCTTCCCTCCCCCTCCTCCATAGCTGCTCCTAGCCACAATGTCGCTGCCCAATTGCGCACACACAGTCCCGTCCTAATCTTTAAGAACGTAAATTCTATGGCTGTGTCTACCACTGTCTTCTGTTCCCGTGTGGTTGCTGGGGTCTGACCACACCCACATCGTGTCTCCTCGGCTGTCCCAGGGATCTGTGTGAGGCACGAGATGGGGGCGGTCCACATGCACCACAAGTTTGCGGTGGTAGACGGGCGGCGTCTGATCACGGGCTCGCTCAACTGGACGCTGACGGCCATCCAGAGCAACAAGGAGAACATCCTGGTGACCGAGGAGCCGGACCTGGTTCTTCCTTTCATTGGGGAGTTCCAGCAGCTGTGGGACGCCAATGACCCAGCCCGACACTACCCCAGGGCCACTCCACCCTCTGACACACTGGCACTCCCCAGAGAGACCGCTCCCTCTGTTTAATCATCCGTATACTCTCATGCTGCGTGTCTTACAACTATGGCGATTTAATCTATTGGATTTTATACCCTGTAGTTTGGTCCTCCCGCAGCAAGAGGCCACTACACTAAACTTATGATGCAGTCCCCTATTATGCAGTCTGTGAAATATCCCTGTGCATGCCTTTTTTTATTAAAGACAATCAATACAAATATGTATAACAAATATCAGTTTTGCAATAATAAGGATTAATACAGGACATAAAATTGTAGCCATTAATATAAAGGAAAACCAATTTAACACAGACAAATACATTAATGTAGGATGATATGACATTAACAAATAAAATAATAAAGCAGTTACCCAGGGGATACATCATTTTACCAGGGATATAATTCATTATAAAGATTCTCTGCTCATAATTGTGTTTAGAATGTTTTCCAGTACTTGGTATGTTTTAATTGGTTTCTTGTTTTTAATTTTGCTGAGGGAACAACCAAATGATTTCAGTTCAACACAAAATAATTGAAGTTTTACAATGAGTCACTGTAGATTTATAAACATGAGATTTGCCTGACAGACACACAATCTTAATAGCATAATCAATACAGTGGGATCCAAAATGACAGACTAGGAACAAGGTAATTTCTTTATTAATCACAAATAAATTGTTATAGCTAATGAAGATAAGAAAAGCATTCTCCCGAGCAGATCTGAAGGGGCATTGAACCCTTTGCAAGACCTGTACAATCTCATTTAGGTTAACGAATAGTAGTAGCACACATTTGCTCATTAATCCAATGAAGGCTGCTCACTTAAACATGTCAGTTTAATTCCACGATATCCATAATGGCAGCTTAATAGTTTGATCTATTTGTGTGGCCATGCTTTGTCAGCTGGTTACTTTGTACTTTTTTTTATTTTGAGGTGAAAAAAAATTAGTCTGTAGGCATATTGGAATATTTTTTGTGTGAACAGACACCATAAAGATTCCAAATTGTTTAAAAGGAAATGTTTGTACCATGTAATGTCCATATACACGTACAGTACAGTAGGTGAATTTTTGCTGCAGGGTGTTTATGTTGCTTCTTTCATTGTGAGAGTTATACAGTCAGATCATTTCTGTTAGTGCAATACTTTGTTGGATTGCACAAAACTCATTAGGATTGGCCTCTAAGTAATCGCCATTTAATCACAGTTAATTACCTTCTTACGTTTCAATACGAGTAGCTATTCAGCCACGGTTCAGACTTCTAAATCTGGTTGTCGAAAATGCAGGGCCCCTTGTACAATACATCTACCTAATTCTGTCCAGTGGGCATAAATATGAACATTACCTTAGTATCCTGTGTCCATAATTAGAAAATGTGCTGTATTAAGACCCTTTTTCTAACCCGATAATTAAAACAATGAAATCAATTACTTTAGCCTCAAAGCCTGAGTGCTTTGCAGGTGAGTCACAGAAGAAGCTGCCTGCTGCATTGTGTTTAGGGAGCTGTAAAGGCTTGCTCCTCTGAAAACCATACAGTCAGTATTAGTGCTGCAGTCTGGCAAGCCTCATTTTCAGTGCCTGGAGCTGCACTTTTATCAAGTAGAAACTTGATTAATGAAAGCAGCGTACGACGGGAGCCAGACCTCTGACGTTGCGCAAGCTCTCTACGGCCGGCCACCCAGCTCCTCCCTCTGCCAGCTGAAGCAGCCGAGTGAAGATTCTCGGTAGAGATCGGGCGGCGTTCACCATCGATCTTTCGCTGCAGGGGCGCGATGAAATCAGTGTGTCAGAAACTTGGATTCGAGGATGAGATGCGAGATAGTGAATTGGCGAGCTATAGGGTGACCACAATTTGGTCGTGAATGCGTCTTGACCAAAGCCGAAACCCGATGCTCCTCGGCTCGCTCCTAATTTAGTTTATGTGGTCACGCATTTTAAGTGGCTGTTTATGTGTGCACTGTGCACGTTTCCTAACGTCCTGTCTTTCCATGGGTTCAAGATAATGACTGTGCTACATGAGCAATGTCGCACTGCTGACCAGCAGCCGCGAGGCCGGCCCTGGTGGAAGGCCTGCTTTTAGTGAAATTAAAGCTGCCTCTGTCAGTTCTCATCATAATACACCATGTTCACTGCACCACAAAACTGCTGTTTGTGTTAGTCATGGCCTGCGTTGAGCACGTGTTACTGTATGTTCCAGTGACGTGACGTTGGATTGTACTGCATATTCATAAGCGTTATGATGGATTACTTTATAACCTCAGGCTTTTATGGCTGACATGTCAGACTGTAATTTGTCCCCGTGTCTGTATAATTTGATGGTAACTTGTAGACAGGTGTTCAGCGCTGTGATCTCACAAAATGACTACGCACGGATAGGTGGGTAGAATAGGTCAAGTAGTATGCAGTATACAGTATGTGTAAGCCTATTGTTCCACCGTATGCACAGAGAAAGTGAAAGGGTGGGTTTGAGATATTGCATTTATGTGCATGGAGAATTAATTTTTAAGTTCATTCTGTTGTATTTTTCCCGTTCTGGATGATAAACCTTCAGTGCATTTCTGAAAATTAATGACAAGGAAATGCTGCTGTAAATCATGTAAATCACCAATGACACAATCATTTTTCACATGCACTGTTCATACATCCTTGCTCAGTTATCCTACTTTGTGATTCTGTTTGTCCTGGTTTACAGTTTCCTGTTTCCCCTCAGCAAGGGCTAACTGCTCACTACAGAGACATCCTATCCTGTGTAAATTTACAGGCAAGTTGGTGCGTCATTGTCATTGTACTGGCAAAGCTTAACGACCAATTTCTAGACTATACACATCTCCCTCTTGAACTATAGCTTATATGGCAATTTTTTTCGGGGGAAAAGGGTGGGGACTGTTTTTGAAATGAAGATATCTAGTTGAAACCTGACTATAAATAGAAAAGGGTAGTCAGGTGGGAGAATATTCTTCATGAGGGGACAGCTTAATTTGTCAACTGAAAACAAACTGTTAACGGCCATGTCAATGTAACGGCCAGTTCAATTTGAAGAAAGTTAAAAAAAAAAATTATTGATTTCATTGCAACAACCGAGCACGGTGTCTTCTGCATGACCATGTAAATCTACAGGTATACAGTGTTACTGTTTAACTTTGTTGAAAGCGATTGGATAGGGTTGTGTTCCCTCTCAGACGCAGATAAATTTTTTTGACACACTTCCGTATTTCAGTACAGCAGACGGAGCAGCATTAGTACGAGATCCGGGAGCGCAGCATTCAGCGGTAAGCGTGTGAGGGTGGGAGTGGATAAGGAAAAGAGGATTCATACGCCTGGAAGTACACCCTTTTATATATCAGTTTCGAACACGAGCGTACAACTTGAATTAAACCACTAGGCTAAAGAAGGATTCCCCAACCAAGGTGGGTTGATTTGTTTCGTATTCTATCTTTACGAGTATGTGATTGTAAATGACTTTTCTATTGGGCTTCCTATGAGCGAATAATAAACATCTATTTCGTGGTGGAAGCGACCATATGGTAGCCATGGGATGAATGCGTGAGACAAAAGTCGGGAAAACATAGACTAAGGATCAACAGTTTCAGAACGGATTCGTTTATATAAATGCGTCTAGACTTTTATAACTTTATTTTGTCAGCTATTCTAGCTATACCAGTCGATATGTGGTTGGTAGTCTGGTAGCTAGCAATATTTCGTGACTGAGGATGTCAGGAAGACGCACTAGATAGCCTATCAAGCAGATAGGTTGCTCCCGTGGGTTAATAACTTTGGCATTATATTGTAGAATTTATTCAGTTTTATTCTAATAAACAGTATTTTCTTTCCTCAAAAAATCGTCAAGGGTCTTTAAGTAATTTCGTGAATAAGTAGACCTTGCATTACAATGAACTTTTTCATGTTTTCTTTAATTAATTTGCCATTTAGCTTTTTGATATTAATATCTATTTTAATGCTTTGCGCGTTGACTGAAAAATAGGCATACTTTTGCTACTCTGTGGTACTCCCTGGTGAAAATCGTTGCGATAGCCTATGCTCTTGATAAGAAAGAAGATTTAATAGTGGAGTTTGTTATTCTACTAATTGTTGTTTGTTTGTAGAACATAAGTGCTTATGAGACTTAATTGGTGGCTGTCTATGTAATTGCCCCGAAGTCAAATTTGTTGGGAATGGAAACGGCTTGCTCAGCGAAATTATAGCCTACGACTAGCGAGGAATTCATTAATTTATGAACCCGCATTAGTGACCAGCCTGTTCAATGGAAAAGATCAGAGGCGCCTTTAAATTATTTACATGGGACCAGAGGTTAAAATGACAGTCCACTTTGAGAGAGTTTATTTAAACGCTCCAGTTAATAGCAGGACGTGTGCCAAGAACCAGTCTAATTAATTTGGCATTTATCTGTGAGGCTTTGAGGTGTGTCATATCCTGTTTGAAAGACATACAGTACATTGTTGGGTGGCACCATTTTGTTGCCAGATCCACCCCTTAGACTGAATATGTTAATGTATTTTTCATCCATCTCTAAGTCACCTTATTTTGGACAGAAGCAGAGATAAATCCTGGTCTCTTCTGCTTTTGAATAAGAAAGGACGTCACACATAGCCTTCAATAAAATATGTAAATACAAATGAGTCGCATTGTCTCAACAGGGCTGCTTGGTTTGGGGTTCTAATGGAACACAATAAGGCCAAAATAAATCTGTTGTTCCACTGGTGCCATCCAAGATAAAGCGTATGCATGATAATTGCCATAAAACGTCTGTTAGTGGAGACAATTTCAGCTCTCATATTTAAGTGCTCCATAGGGTCAACAATGTTAAACAAGGTTAAAGTGTGTAGGACTACATTGTACTACATGCTTGTACTTAACACTTTCCTTGCATTTCTCACTAGCATACCTTGTGCGTTTTTCTAAGTGAGCTGAGGTTTTTATAATGAAACAAAATGTACTTCTTTCTTACAGAAGAAAATATATTTTGTAAAATAGTTTTGAGCCCTCATGAGTAGAACCAAGTATCCCTCTCTCCCTTTTGAATGTTTAGAATAATGTACCTAACAGACAAACCTATTAGTAGAATGTTTACAACTGTTTTCTCAATGTTTGCTTTTGCATTTAAGCTTTATGAAAGTCATATGTTGTGGGGTTGACCCTTTGGGAGATACAAAACAAAAAAAAAAACTGTATAACAAGGATGTGACTAATTGCAAAAGCCATCTATGATTTCAGTATGTGTGTGTGTGTGTGTGTGTGTGTGTGTCTGTGTGTGCACTTCAGTTTCAGAAATCCAACCCCCATCATGAGAGGATTACATTATTTATTTTATGTCAGGTTGCAGTGAGTAATACGTCGTTTTTCACAGTAAACAAATTGTATTGTTTGAACTTGGGTGCCATATTGTTCTAAACTGATCTCAGATTTTTCTGGTATTTACATTTGTTCGCTGGAGGATCCTGTGGCAATTTAAAAGGGGGAAGGGAGGGGTCATTGCATGCATGAGCCTCTTAGGGATTATGATGTCATTTCCGGATATCTGTGGTATTTATTGGTTAGCTTGCTGTGAGTTTTGTAGGGGTGTACATCTGCAGATTGCGTATGTAGCTTATATTAATTTCTGTCATGTCAAGCACATCTACCAATTTGTCACCCTTATCCACAGTCAAAAATACATGAAAGTTGATTTATTTTTTAAAAAAATACTTTCCTTCCTTTTTAATGTAGGTTTCAAAATAATGAGTCATATGGCTAATCAAACAGGCTGCATATGTGGCTGATGAAGGGCTAGTTAACAGTTGCATCATCGCACCGTCCATTGGGTATGGTCTTCAGTCAGTCTATGTTAGGAGTATTTCTGTATTTTGTTCTTGCCACTGTTGGCACAGAAATGGTTTATTGGCAAGACGCACATTTGTGTGCAGTCCTTTCCTTTATCGACACTGTCCTGTTTGCCTCAATCATTTCAGACTTCATAAATTCGGTGTGTATCAAAGCCATCTGTTCTCACGACGTTTATTTAAGTTGCTACGCTTAGAATACGATTGAGGGGGAATAAACTGGCCTCTGGTCACTCTGTTCGGATTCAACAGCAGCTCACCCAGGTTACAAAGACCGTTATTCAGTTGCTATATCAGCTTAGTTTAGCTACTTAATTACTTAATATCAATTAATTTTCATGCCATTCACTTTGTATGCAGTGAACCATGTCAAATGGCTGTCTGCAGTTGGTGGACGTATGGACGGCATGTATCTGTACAAAATGAAATAGTTCCAAAAGAGTACACAAGGCAGTGTTTCAGTTTTCAGATGTAGCAAATCCCCCAACATGGGTATCTTACACTCGCAACAGAATAAAAACAACAAGCTATGTAAATGGACATGAAAGGTTGACTCATTTTTTGCAAACATGACAAACAATATGATTGGTAATTAATAATGTTCGCTAGTATTGGCTGAATTCAGTTGGAAGGTCAGGTCCTATACTTGCTTTAAGGATAAAGGGCATGTATAATTTTTTTTTTCTTTGCTGCACACAAAATATTCATCCTGAACTTGAATAACTTGTAAAAAAACACTTAGTGGAAATTACATCCGCCGTAGGTCTTCAACATTCAACGGTAGATTCATCATTTGTTCCTAGCGGTAACATTCCCTGAATTTTCCCCTGCATTGCAGTGTTGTTACTGGAATAATTAGCGTGATAAATGTAGCCTCTGAGCCAGTGATTGACACAAGCCCTCTTGCTTCTGTAGCAATAATAGCGCAGACGCACGTCCCTGCTTCATCGTTTGAGTGGCCAGTTGTGTCAAATTGATTCATCTGCTTTGATCATAAAAAAAATTGTCCTCTGTGGAGCTTCTACAGATTTATACTTTGTCTTTTATTTGTAGGAAGAGAAAATACTTCTGAATAAACCAAGCAACTGCAGAATTTGCTACTAAAACAGAGTATGACAACATGCTTTTAGAATGTTAAGATGGAGATGAAACCATTCCTTCCTTCCAAGCACAACCAAACCTTCTGGTTCAGGGAGCTTGTATTTCCGTTAGAAGGGTATCTGACACATAAAACTTTTCAAGCGATCTGTGCGTGATTCGGTCTGTACCCCAACATGTCTCCCACACAAAAAACCTGGCGAGGAAAAAAGAGGAAATGGGTTGCTGGAGAATGTCTGCAATTGGTATGCCCATCAGGTACAATATGTCCCTGCTTAAAATGCTGCTGCACCTGTCATTACAGGGAGAAATGCGGGCCTTTCTCTGTGTTCACACTGAGCTTCTCCTGCTTAGATTACTCTTAAATAGGCTTCAGGTGCATTAATGCGCTGGAGAAATTATGGCCTTACGCCATTTCTGTCAAGCCTTTCTTGAAATAAAAAACAGATGTTCCCGTACCTACAGATGACTCATTACATCTCACTCTTGAGATAATGAGAAAGATCCTCTCGTTCTCCAAGCTGTAAATCTCTTAATAAAGTGTGGCAGACAGTAGGTGTCCAGCTGAGCACACATCTCGCTTTGTTTGCTGGGTAACGTCTGCTGCCTGCTTTTCCAGTTGTGTAATATCTTTGTCTCCAGCAGTGATCTGTGCTGAGTGTGTGCTGGCTGGCTTTTAACAGGTCTGGATGCTTTGTGCTGGGCTGGTTTCCAAGGAGACAGTCGTAATCAGGGGAGAGTGGTCCTGAGCTCCTCTGATTTATCAGCAGTATTCAGGGTGGGTGGATGGGGGGGGGGGCAGGGTGACGGGGGCGTGTGTTTGAGGGGTAGGTGGTCAATGAAGGGCAGAGACTTAAACACCCTGCAGCATCTGAGCTGCAGTGGTTCACACTCAAAGAGCCAAAGATTTCCTCAAGGCAGCAAATTGTCAGCAGCATTTCTGTCTGATGGGCTAAACCACTGCATCGATTGGATAATACCTGTGTTTGTCCTTCCCTGGGTCTCAAGGGTCAGGTCGGCCTCCATAGCTCTGTATCAGGGCATCAGGGACACCCTGCCCTCAATTAACGGTAAAAAAAAAGAAAAAAACAAGCACGAAACCATCCAGACCCATGGTGCACCTGTACAAAGTGTCATGAGTAAAACTTGGCTAACTATATAGCTAGCTACCTATGGCATGTCCTCACCTCTGTAATGTTATTTGTTGTCCTCCGTGTGTCCATACATCTGTATCGGTGGTACACGCTAACTAGGTTAACTAAAGTAGGCGAAAATCTAACATGTTAGGGTTAGCTAAAGTAATGTTTGGCGATAAAACTGTGCTTAAAAATCTCGTGCCGTTCGAAGTGGTGATTTTGGGAGATGCACGTGCGCATGCGTCATACTAAACGAAGCACCACCTGCGCATACGTCCTACCAAACGTCCCTCTCAGGTTGTTCATGAGTGAGTGAGTGACCACAATTTGCCACGCATAGCCCACGGCGGCAGACAGTCCTGCGTACCGTGGGAAAAAAACGGTTGTTTTGCGGTTATACCCCATCTGGACCGTTGCTGTTCTCTCCTGTAGATGGCCTCCGCAAATGACTCCCGGCAGCAGCAGCAGCAGCAGGCCCAGAAGGACGCGGCGGACCAGAACTTCGACTACATGTTCAAGCTGCTGATCATCGGGAACAGCAGCGTGGGCAAGACCTCCTTCCTGTTCCGCTACGCCGACGACTCCTTCACCTCCGCCTTCGTCAGCACCGTGGGCATCGACTTCAAGGTCAAGACAGTCTACCGCAACGACAAGCGGGTCAAGCTGCAGATCTGGGTGAGTTCAGCCGGTGGGGGAGAGGGGAGGGGGGACCACAGCAGGCAGGGGAATGAGGGTGGCCTCTGGGAGCTGGGGAGTCATGGTACATGACGCACCTGCTGCCACCTAAGTTCTGGGGTTGATTGGTCTGACACTGCTTTCCATCACGATTGAGCCGTGAAATGGAGACCGCGGGAGAAAGTGCACTCTCAGTGATTGGACATTGTAGGGTTATTGTGAGTGAATACAGACCCATGTTTACAGGTCTCTTTTCCCAGTAATGGGGCGTGCTTGTGCCCTAAAACACTGCTGTGGTGGCTAGGGAAAGCCAGGTTCCACAGTGTGCTTGCGGTGTTTTATGTGTGCCGTAATTTTGTATTGAGGCACCAGGAGACATTACCAGCCCATTGAGGTATATAAAGGAATAGGACATTATGCTGCAAACAAAAAAAAGTACTTCTGAAGCTGAGCATTGGCATACCTTTTCATGGCTGCTGGTCAGTTTAGGAGCTATTTTGGATGGATGAAGTAAAACTGCACCCAAAAAAAGTTTTGAATATGATACATTATTCTGACCCTACATATTTTAATCTATTTTTCAGCCTCAGATCAATGGACTACTCTGTTACATTTGTTCAAAATGTTTGTGACTGCAGAAATATGCTGCTGGGGACATTTTAGGTCAGATACACCAATCTGTCTTATGCTGTCTGCAATATCGAATGAACCCTTTGAAGAGTGGTTTTTTGGAAAGTTTTTTCAAAACTCAAAGTCTGTGTTCGAGAACTCCATTGCTTTCTGTTACCAGCAGTGATTGTGACCTCAGCATTAGAATGTTCAGTTAAGAACATTCTAAGCACATAGGTTTTTTAACCCATTAACCACCTTAAAGGGTTAATGTTGACCCTCCCAACCAGCCGCATTAGAGAGAAGGTTGTCCTGACAGTTGTCCTGTTCTCCTTCAGCAGAATGGCTGGCTCTGGCAGACGTGTTTTCCGCTCTGGTGTCTGGTGTAATCCCAGAGAGGCGGGTCCGCTGTGTGCCTGTCTTGGTGTACACAGAGGGCGTGGGACCAGCCAGTGCCTCTGAGGGAGATTTCTGACAGACTGGCAGCTGTTAATGATCAGCTCTGTGCTGGGCAGCTGGCCACTGTAAAACCCTTTCCCCTTAAGCGCTGCCCCTTAGCTCTCCCCATCAGGCCCGTGGCTGCTGCTCATGCTGGTGACTGTAGCAATCCTGGAAGATTTCGGCTGAGCTGGATTAGTGTTCCACCGCCTGTCAGCGGTTTGGTGTCCACCTCTCGTGGCTCAATGAAAAAGCTCCATCAAAGGAAATGTAGTGCTTGACTGTAGTTTTGGACAGGGAGCTCTGATGGCCTCGCATGAAGAAAAGCATTTGCAGTGTATCCCTTGCTTTGCACACGGGAGTGTGCGTCTGCGTGTGTGTGTGTGTGTGTGTGTACATGCGTTGGTTTCCATAGCGCTTAATCTGGCTCCCTGTGTTTGAAGTGAGGAATTAATGCGTGACTCCTGTGGAGAGAATGGGTGAAGCCCAGGCAGAAGTGCAAACATGACGCAGGGGCGTTTGGGCGGAGGCACCCTGGGCTCCTGGGCCAGGTATTTGCCTGCCTGAGGTCATCCAGGATGTGTGTCAGTGTGCTTTCATTGATGCTGCTGACTGTCAAACATCTGCAGTTCCTCCCTGGCAGGAGCAAGCTGAGCCAAGCCCAGCCCCTGCCAACACAGACCCACTTCGCTGCTTCATTTTACTGCCATTTGAATTGTAGTGGCGAGTGTGTGCTGACATAAACACCTTAGCAAGCGGGGAACAGGTCGTTATGAAAACCTAAAGCGCTAAAGCTCTCCTTTCGCAAACACTGTTTTGTCAGCTAGCGAGAGAGAACGGGTGTGTGGTTTGCGCAAGCAGGCTTGTCTGGATGTGCAGTAGGCTACTGTAATGGCTGCGTAAATAGCTGTGCCTCACTGAATGTGGAAAAAACCCCCACCCGTAGAGCCTCCACCGTGCTGAGGCTGTTGATGCGGTCTGACGTTGTGTTATTGCTCAGGTCATTAATGTTGCTTAGAGTCAGGACTGGGTACAGACCTGCAGGCTGGTTTTACTCAGTGAAACAAAAAAAAAAAAATTAAAAATACAGTAAACCTAAACACATCTGGGCCTGGTTCTGGTACAGATCTGATAAAAGGGTATGGTATGGAATTACAGACCACACCTCTGTTTTGTGAAGCCTCGTGGAAACACAATGTAGGTTGTAAGTAATCAGTTGAGACTTCCTGTCTTTAAAGCCAACAAGGAATTTTGAGGTTCGTTCATGACTGTCACTGGTGCCTTATTGGTGCTAATAGACCGGCTTGTCTACCCCCTGCGTTTTCCTCCTCGCTGACCTCGGTCGGTGTGCGGGGCGCGCTTGCAGGCGGTAGCACCGTCGGTTGTTTCTAGCGGTTGAGAGAGAGAGCGCTCGGCCCGCGCCTGGGAGTCGGCCGCGTTAGTCTCCTCCGAGGGGCGGGGCTGCGAGATCGACCGTTTTGATTCGCTGCTCTGCCGTTTAACGGAACCGCGGGGACCCTGTGCTTTCACTCATCCCGCGTAAGTGAGTGTGCGCGACGGAGAGAGACTCTCCGTTCGGCTCGTGTTTCAGCTCACCCGGAGACGCACCTGTCCAGCGCACACTGGCTGATGCGTCCTCGTCGCCGTCTTGTTTGTGCCCCGAACGTCTGCTCGACCGACCAGGTGTGTTTAAATGGCGCTCTGAACAAAATAACTGTTGCAACAGAAGGCAGAGCAGGCGAATCAGAAGAGTTTTGGACACGGGCTGGAAGATCTTGTGGAGAAAGATTATATAGATCATAGACATAAAGAGACTGTCGAAAGAATTGTTTTTTAAATGGTTGCGCAATTAAGTGGTTTTTGACCTGAGCAGGAACTCCCTCAAAAAGATAAATCCCCTGTGTCACGAAGTTGCGAGATTCTGCGGCGTCTGATATGAATATTTCCTGGAAGTGGCAGCGCTAGAATTGCAGGTAGGCAGGTCATATCGGGTGAGGTTTGGGTGGAATACAGTCAGGTTCAGACTGGGTACCTGTGTGTGTTCAGAGGGTAATCACCTGAGGCTCAGGCTTCCCCGAGGACTTCATTTAGCTTGGCCTAAATTAAATAAACACACTTTGTGCTTACGTTGAGTCGAATATGTTTGTCCCAAAATATAAATCCCAGGTGTGAAAACCACCCTCACTCTCAGACACACATCAAAGCGACCGGGTGTAGTCGTCAAAGTGGAGGTGGATCCTAAGGAAAGCGTCATGGCATGGACAAGTGTTGATCATTAACAACTGGTTGGCATCAGCCTTGTGGCATGAATTGATGGAATCACCAATGCACCCCCCCCCCCTACCCCACCCCCCCAAGGATTTTCTTAGGAGCATTCAGAGCAAGTTGGTGGACTGCTTTTGGTCAGGTTATCTCTGCCTAAGGGACTATGCAGGAAGGCTGGTTAGGTGGCAGCATTCCTTCTTCAAGCAGCCCTGTGTTTTCTGTACGAGAGGTGGCCTGTTGCATAGGATGGGCGGGGGATTGCGGCTTGATCACCACTGGTTCGTCATGAGCTCAGGCGGCGTTGATACTGGCGCCATTATGCTTCACTGGCATGTGCTTGAAAACTCCTCAATGTCTCTAGAGTTGCGGGCCTGGGCCCTGGGAGTGGGAGGAGCCCCTTTTCCCCAACCCACTGTTGCCCTGAGCAATGCTAGACTGAGCGGCTGTGCAAGTTGCATGGGCAGGGGTATGTAAGGTGGCTCATCAGACTACTGGGGGGTGCTGGGGACTGGAGATCAGTTTAGCACTTGGCTCAACAAACAGACGTGTGCTGTAGGAGGCTGTTGGAGCAGTTTTTGGTCAGTGTCCAGTGGGCTTTACCACTGAAAATCCCAGATGGGCTGGAAGACGCCTCACCTGGTACCCCCCCCCCCCCCCCCCCGTACAGGTATCAATGGCAGCGGATGAGTGGCAAGAGGGTCCAGGGAAGCTCTTGACTTTTGGTTCCCCAGAGCTGGGGAATTTCCAGAATGTGAATAACAAATCACTGTACGTGGCATGCACAAAGGTTCGTAATATGGCGGGTTTAACTGATGCAAAAGGAAACCAGAGGCAGGCTGATGTGGAGGACCGCTCCTCCACTGGCCACAGATGCAGGGTGTCATACAAACAAATCTACCAAAGAGGTGAGGAGACCTCAGGAGGGAAGGAGGGAGAGATAGAGAGATAGAGAGGGAGGGAGGGAGGAATAGAGAGCGAGCGAGCGAGCAAAAGAGAATGGCTGAATGTCATCTGGGCATTGACACATGAGTTTGTGTTTTTGTTTATTTAAGAGGGGAGGGGGAGGAGTGGGAATCACACTTTTGTAGGCATGGCAACGGCACAGGTGCTGATCCCAGCATTGTTTTCTGCACTATTCATACTGTGTCACAGGACCATGTAGACTAAGACAAGCGCATTTTAATTTGCTCAAAATGGAGCCGGGCTAGAGGAAGGGACCTCAGTGAAGATGAGCTGCTTGTCTTTTTTTCTGATTCAGAGTGAGACTAGTTTGTTTATTTTGTAGCCCACCACTGCCAGGTATGGTACTGATACTTTGAGGTGACCAGTTATCTCTGTGCCTGTAGTTTTCCTTAACTGTTTGATGTAGTTGTATTCCCATAATGTACAGTAGTGGGCCTCTGTGAGTTTTGCATTTGGGACAGGGGCCATCCATGTGTAGATTATAGGAGTGAAGTATTGCCTGATAAGTGATTTAAACTGGAGAAGTTTATTGATGGTTGTTCTGAAATGTTGTCCTGCATTTTTTTCTGGCATTATGACCAGTTGAGTCCAGCTGGGGGAATATTTTGGCCCTCATTCCAGCGCAGTTGTCAAATGAGTGATAAACTGCTATGTTGAGAATGTTGTAGAAATGCTGTAGCTTGTTTTTACCTGCAGTGTCCGTAGTTCTGCTTTGTATATATACTACATGGCCAAAAGTATGTGGACAGCTGACATCCAACATCTCATCTAAAATTATGGGCATTAATATGAAGTTAGTCCACCCTTTGCTGCTATGACAACCTCCACTCTTCTGGGAAGGTTTTATACTAGACATTGGAGCATTGCTGTTGGGATTTGCTTCCATTCAGCCAGAAGAGCATTAGTAAGGTTGAGCACTGATGGGGTGATTAGGCCTGGCTCGCAGTTGGCTTTCCAATTGATCCCAAAGCTGTTGAATGTAGTTGAGGTCAGGGCTCTGTGCAGGCCAGTCAAGTTTTTCTACACCATTCTCGACAAAAACATCTGTATATGGACCTCACTGTGTGGCAGGCATTGTCATGTTGAAAAAGGAAAGGGCCTTCCCCAAACTGTTGGGGAAGCACAGAATTATCTGGAATGTGATTGTATGTTGTTGCATTAAGATTTGCCTTCACTGGAACAAAGGGGCCTAGTTCAAACCATGAAAAACAGCCCTAGACCAAGGGGTGTCCAGATGCCTTTGGTCATATAGTGTATATGGGGTCCGGTCCATGAAGTTTTGTATATAGGTTGTTGGTTACCACAAAGGTGCTTAGCTCACATGTTGAAATGAAGCTTGAGCTACGGTATGCAATCAGAAAACGATCAGTGGTGATGACGTTGATCATGAAACTGAAACGGAAGAACGTGGGGCCTGTCCCTCTGTACTGTGGGCCCCAGACGTGGGAAGATGGCGTCATCGCGCTAATTGATGTGCAGACGCGTCTCCTCTTGTCTCTAAAGCCGTATCTCCCGTGACCACTCTGACCGCGATGAACGCACTCACGGCCGGAACAAGCAGCAGCTTGAGTGACCCTCTGTTACCTGGGCAACCCCCCAAAGTGATGTCAAAATCACTCATGCGTAAATTGGGACTTAAGCCCGGTTACCAGGTAACAAGATGAGCTGGTTACCATGCCACTAGGATTCACTCGCTGATTGCCTCAGATTATAATCAGGTCCTTTTTTGTAGTCTCATTTATTTTTGGACAGCATCTGTCTCTGCCTGTTTTTGATTCACATGATTGGGCAGATTAATGATTTGGAGATTTGTGACACAGAATAAAGCTCTCTTTCACACAAATGACTGTGCAGGTGTACTGTGGTGTGTACTGTGCTGGCAGTTGTATTTAAACAGTGAGCTCCATAATGTTTGTGATGGAGGCATATTTGTTTTCTTGTTTTGGCTGTGTACTCTCCACAGTATAAGAGCACTTTCAGTATGTAGTCTTGATTCTAGGCTTTTGTTTTCCTTTGGAGTCTGTTATTAGCATTGAGGAAGTCGAGGAAGCCATTATGAGGCTGAGAAATAAGGCAACTAACCTCTAAAACAAGCAGGAGCTGAAGATGGCTGCAGTACGGGCCTGGCAGAGCATCAGCAGAGAAGCACCTGTGATGTCTATGGGTCACAGCTTTCAAGCAGTCATCGCATGCAATGGATATGCGAAAAAAAAAAGTACTAAGCACCGCTAATTTAATTTACATAACATTAATATGTCCGAAATATTGCGGTGGCCTGAAATGGGGTGTCTGTGTATAATAAAAGGGGCGTCGTTTCTACTTGTGTATAAAAATACCCTTAAATAAAAGCTGAGAGTGTGCACTTTCACCGTACGTACTGTGAGTTTTGGGACGGCTCAAAGAAAGGGCCGTGCCATCGGCATCCGTTGCCGGGACGAATACGCGTATCGCTAACGGCCATGTCTGTTATCTCCTCGGTGTGAAAAATCTTAGACTAGTAAAAACAGGCTTTGTTTTTGCAGCTCACTTCCAGGTCTTGTTGAGAGACGTTGCTCACAACGCCAGTGCGGTTGGCTCCAGCGTCGGCCTTCCTGCCACCCGTTTCAGTGTATGGCAACGGTACCAATACAGTCAAAATACGCCAGTTTTTTTTTTTTCTTTTCTTCTTTCTAATGGCTCCCTACATGGCATTTTGTTAGCCTGTTGTGTCATTTGGACAGTATTTTAATGTTTTGTGGACGAACTGCGGACAGCTGGCCTCGCTGCTGAGTCACTTGAGGTCAGCAGTATCTCGCTTGCTTAGTGAACAACCTCGAGCCTGCCCGGTTTTCAGGACCATATAAGGGTCCCCCCCCCCCCCCCCCCCCCCCCGTTTTTTTTTTACTGCGCAGTATCTGGCTCCAGTTTGTGCAACATGGGGGCATGAGAAACTGCACCTGTGGGACCTGGTCATAAATATTATTTTAGATTATTTTTTATTTTTTTCACAGTTTGGGTGATGTTCTTAAACTGTGAATTTGTCTCTTCCATTGTTAGGACTCGCAGATGTTAAGGGTCATTCTACACTGTCGCAACATTTGTGTTGTGTTGAAACTACATCTAACATTAATCATTTGTTCAAAATGCTAGTAATTGTTGTCATGTGGCATTAAAAAGATCTTTAAAAGTATTAAAATTATTTCATGAAACCTGAATGAACCCTGAATGTTGGATTGTTGTAATGCCAGGCTGGCATAATGTTGGCTTGCCGTAATGTTGGGTAGCAGGATTTCTGGGTTGCTATAATGAGTTTCTGTAATGCTGGGTTGGTGTAATGTTGGGTTGTTGTAATGTTGGGTAGCAGGATTTCTGGGTTGCTATAATGAGTTTCTGTAATGCTGGGTTGTTGTAATGTTGGGGAGCAGGATTTCTGGGTTGCTATAATGAGTTTCTGTAATGTTGGGTTGTTGTAATGTTATAATGTTGGGTTGCTGTAATGCTGGGTTGTTGTGTGTATGTCGACCACAGGACACAGCTGGGCAAGAGCGCTACAGGACCATCACCACAGCCTACTACAGAGGAGCCATGGGCTTCCTGCTCATGTATGACATCACCAACCAGGACTCATTCAATGCTGTGCAGGACTGGTGAGTTTGGAGAGTCTCCTGCCCCTGTGTCTGTCCTCTGCCTCTCCCTCTCTCTCTGTCTCCTACCCCTCTCTCCTTTACCCTTATCTCCCTCTGTGCACCATCTCTCTCAGTTCTCTAATCTTCACGTGCCCTACCCATCTTTATTCCTCTATCCCTCGGTCCTTCTCTCCCTCCGTTCCTGTCTCTCTGTCTCTCACACCCCTCTCCCCCCATCGCAGGGCGACGCAGATAAAGACGTACTCCTGGGACAATGCGCAGGTGATCCTGGTGGGGAATAAGTGTGATCTGGAGGACGACCGGCTCGTCCCCACTGAGGAGGGCCAGCGGCTGGCAGATGAGTTAGGTGAGCTTACGCCTACTGGCTGACCTGCAGAGCACAAGCACACACACCTGCACGCACACACACACACCTGCACGCACATACACACACGCACACACACCTGCACGCACACACACACTGCACGCACATACACACACGCATACACACCTGCACGCACATACAAACACGCACATACAAGCACGCATACACATACACATACACACACATACACGCACGCACCTACAACCACGCATACACATACACACACATACACGCCGTACACACGCGTACACGCACATACACACGCACATGCCAGCACGCATACGCACAGACACGCACATACACACATGCACATACAAGCACGCATACACATACACATACACACACATACACGCACGCACATACAACCACGCATACACATACACACACATACACGCATGCACATACAACCACGCATGCACATACACGCAGGCACCTACAACCACGCTTACACATACACACACACACGCGTACACGCACATACACACGCACATGCCAGCACGCATACGCACAGACACGCACACATACAGACATGCACATATAAGCACGCATACACACACACACACACGCACAGATACATACACGCACATCCACGCACACATACAGACATGCACATATAAGCACGCATACGCACACACACTCTCTCTCATTCACTTTTTTTGGTATAACAACCACACACTTACGTTGCCAAAGCAAATTCAAAGCATTCAAAGTTTTATAGTTGTACATAATTAATTTCTCTCATTTATTCTTTCTATCTTTCCATCTTTCTCCCTCTGTCCCTTCCTCCCTCCCTCCCTCCAGGTTTCCAGTTCTTTGAGGCCAGTGCCAAAGACAACATTAATGTGAAGCAAGTGTTTGAGCGTCTGGTAGACGTCATCTGCGAGAAGATGAACGAGAGTATGGATGGGGAGCCCAGCCCCCTAGCCAATCACCGGGCTCCTACCCTGCAAGACACGCCCCCTGAGAGCCAGGGTGGCTGCTCCTGCTAACCTAAGCTCCGCCCCACTGAATGCGACATGAAATAACCCCAGAACACAAAAACCTGAGATGACACACTAACCCAACGCCCTCATTTGGCCCCCCCTGACAGTCCCCCCCCCACCATCCCCCACCCCCTGGATGTACTCCCTCTGATGCCAAAACATTGAGTGACTCTTCCCCCCCAAGCCTCTTCATCCGCTTCATACAGCTCCTCGAATAACCGTGTTGTTGCCTGAAACTCGTGTGAAATGCGCTCCGCTATCTTGCCTGTAATGCTTTCTAAAATGTACCACAATTTCCCTTCCAATTCCCCCTGCCCCCCATATACAAGTTCCTCAGCTTTGAGAGCCCCACCCCCATTTTTATTTAACACTATGCCACCTGTTTGAAATAACTGAAGGGGGAAACGGCAAACACTGTGAATGCTCCCCACCCATCTGGGTTTCCACTACCCCTGGAGCCGTGTTATTCTGCCTCTGTCACCATGAACACACGCTGCTTAGTGTCCGCAAAGCAAGTAGCAAAACCAGAAGACTTAGTCGTAAACACTGTTTCAGCACTCTTGCACTACTATCGTGTTTTTCTTTTTAAGAGATAATAATATACCTAACACCCGCCGCACGTCCTTCTCTCCGCGTTTAAACCGTCTCACAAGTGCACGAGAGCGGTCCGCCCGAGCTCGCTCTGACCCTCACTGTGCGCTTAAGTGCCTGCGGGAGGCTCCCTTAAAAAAACCGTTTCTCTGAGAGAACGACTCTCCGTGTTTGCGGGTGTGAATTTACGTTGACCGACCGCCTTGCGAGACAGAATGTCGTGCCGTTTCCCGAAAAAACTGCGCGGGTGCAGGTACCAGAAGAAAAGCGGCCTGCCTCTACCGGCGCGCTTTGGTGGAGCCGAGCTGCGGTCGTCAGCGCTTTGTCAGGTCGCACGGCGTCTGTGTAAGAAGTGCCAGTTTGACCTGCTTCCGCGCTGTGAAGGTCCCGCCAAGCTCCGGTGACTCACCCGATTTGCCTCACAAATGAGTCGTTTTACTGGAAAAGCATTGAGAAGCAGGATCCAGCGGGTTTCTGAGTGTTTGGAGAGACGGGGCTTTATTAGAGCCTTTGAGGTGTGCCTGTGAGACCTTGTGCACATTATATGGCTTTTTTGGAGGGTCATGTTTTTTTTTTTTTGCTAGTAAATTAAATTAAGGTCCCAGAGGATTGTCAGCAATGTTGTGTGCTGATATTTATATAAATATTTTATTTTCCTTTTTTTTTTTTACAGGTGATGTCTGTTTGGATTATTAATATTCATATTCATACTCCCTAAATTTTTGAATGTAGCGATGGATATTGTGACAGGGAGGTGTAGCCTTGCAGTTTAATAAAAAAGTATAGTTTGCTTTAGAGTGCAGTGCTTCCTCCTAGTGGAGACTGAGTATTATTGCACAAAGCAATGTCCTGGTTTTGACTGTCTGTCTCTGTTGGGTTTTTTTGTCTAACCTAAGCCCTGAATCTAGTGCTTTTTAGAATTCCCCTGACATTTTTCATGTTTAATGAAGTACAACAAAATTTCTGTATTGCCCCACACTTTTCCCCCCCTCTGCCAACCCCATCTCTTACACAGATGCTGGACAATGGTCGCCCTAGTAATCCTCTGAATGTTGGCAGCTGGACAGAGCTGACTTTGCTGCTTTGCAGTGATAGCACCAACAGAAGTGTTTATGCCAAAATTCTCTACTAGTGGGCGGTTTTATCATGACTGACCAAGTTTTACATTGTGTTATTTCCTGAATTCTTTTAGGTTTTCAGGAGAGTGGTGTTTTGATGTAGTTAGTCTCCTGTTTTCTGAACCCCCAGACAACAAGGTTAACTGTTGATGTGAAACCGCTCGAGCCTCTGGACAGGAACATAATTAGCATCGAGGCGGAAATGAAATTAAAGATTACTAAAAGACACGAGCCATGTGGTCATTTCCTTTAGTAATACGGTCTTTTGAGTTAAACTGAAAGAGCCAAACCTGTATGTGTGTGCATGCACGTGTGTGCACTGCCAAACCTGTATGTGTGCGTGTGTGCATGCGTGTGTGCACCACCAAACCTGTGTGTGTGCTTGCAGGTGTGCACCGCCAAACCTGTATCTGTGTGCATGCGTGTGTGCACCGCCAAATCTGTATCTGTGTGTGCATGCGTGTCTGCACAGCCAAACCTGTGTGTGTATGTGTGTGCATGCGTGTACCTGTGTTCTCTATAGTTTATCAAAGCATGGTCTTTGGCTCATACAAACACCAGGAGTCCTAGTGTGTTGTATTCTTTGGAATATCGTTGTTTTGCTCATTCAGGAACAGCTGGATCAGTTGAATGGGACAGTTTTACTTCGTGCAGCAGTATGGTTTCCAATAAGTACATTGGCTTCACGTAATCAAGTAGTCGAGGGAAACAACCAGCAAAGGCTTAGATGTTAACATACCGGAGACTTTGCAACGTTTAGGTGCGTTTTCGTAATTTAGGTTGACCACAAGTGTTGATTAGACGTTTCTTCAAGGTAACAGGGAACACACGCTGCATCTAACGATTCTGCTTTGTGCGACTTTGCTTTTCTGTATTTTCATGGCTGAAAGCAAAGCCAGTGGGAGATGTGGGGTTCCCCACACTGTCCTGATGAAACCCGCAGTATGGAGAAGGCATTTCAATCTCTGGAAGTGTTTTTTGTGTTCTTTATGGATTCGTTATGTATTTTTAAGCTTGTCCATTTCAAGAATGCCAAACTACAAGGCAAAAAATATAGCACTATATTTTTTATGTCTTGTTTTTGTTTAGAATATGAATGTATTTGTCATTTAGCAAGAAACATGTACATGAAATATAAAGAAATATTTGTTAAAACAAAATAAAGATTGTATTCATTACCAGACGTTCTGCTGTGCTTTAGTGTATTTCTCATGAAAATGCTCAACATTCAGTCCAGGTTAAAAAATTTAAATATCTTACTACACGGAACACAAGGCTGCATTTTCCCTCACCAAAAGAAACAAACCACTTCCTGTACTGGTGGCCTTTCCTGGTATGTTTAAAGAACCCACACCATGCCAAGCTGGGTGTTAGTGTTCTGTAGGCTATATTGTAGTCGAATTTCCTTTTCCTAAATAAGGGAAAATAACGTTTAAGATATGCTTATTCACAAGATGAACAAAAACTGATGAAGAAAAACCAAGGCACACATCTATAGATGCACATCATAAAGTGCTTTTATTCCACGTTACAGGAAACAGTTATAAAATTGAGAGCATGCAAATCCTATAATTACATCTGGAGTTCGCTAGTGATTTGCTAAGATTACACCCTCACCTTTTTGCGTAAACCTGAAGTTTACGTATAAACTACTCACTGCAGCAATACTGACTGATGATCTCAAGTTTGCAACATAACTGAACCTAAATACCAGAGAAAGTTCTATAAAGCGGGAAAACTCAAACATGGCGCATATCTCTAATGGGGAGGCCTGCAGGTCTTGAACTGCTGATAACGTAAGCTACGCGCCAAAACTGAACGCTGTAACTTGCTGATAAGGGCCATTTTCTGTTATGTTACTACAGTGTCCCAAAAACATATTGCACCTGTGCGTTTTTGGCCACGTATCTGTGTCCAATATATTCAGTGACGTAGGTAGGATGCGTAGAGTTTGTTCATTTTGATGTTATGACTTGTTCACTTACCTACGCTACCGGTATCATATTGTATTCGTGCATTTTTCAATATAATAATTATTGCTACAATTACAGCTTTTATCTGGCTATATGTGTCATACTGTCGAACAGTGCATTTACGCAACCAAACTATTACCGTCGCAATTTGCAGCCAATTTATTAACCTGTGCGGTCGTATTTGTTTAATTTTCTGGGCACATGAGGGGGCGTATTTCAAGCATAAAACTCATCAATGGTTCGGTCGTATTTCTCTGTTTAAAGGTGTAGTTTTTATGCTCCTCCCCCAAAGATCAGAAAAGGGTAAACAGGTTGGTTTGGGAAATGTAGGCCTACGACTGCTGCACACGTTATCTTCGGTGACACATGTAATATCGTGAGCTCCTTCATATCTCTGCAAGCAAGCTGTCACAACTCGAGTGCTAGAACTAAGGCGGCGTGTAGCGCACGAGTTCTGTTATGGTGAGCGTTACGGAGGCATATTATACGTTGAGCTGGAAAAATGAGTAAAGTTCCACAATTGTATTACTGTGGTTTATTTATATTTTTTTGCTTTCAAAATGGTTTCTTCGCCCAAAGTGACCGAGATTTGGAGACCAAAGGTACGTATAAAATTTAATATTAAAACCTCTACTTTTCAGAAGACGTCTGGTATCATTTCTAGCCTAATATTAAATAAACAGTTTGCCTATATCTAGTAAAGAAAATTGTAAAATTAGGGCTAATTATAACCTTACATGTAAACTTGGTCCAATGAGAAAAACGAGTTACACTTCCTCTATTACTGTAATCTTTACTGATGTACAACAGTTTTACAATAGCATAGCCAACTGTATGCTACTTCTTGAGCGCTGCTTTGATGTCGACAGTATTCAGATAAACATGCTTTTGAGAGCGCGCTCGATGCGCAGTGGATGAAGGTTAATCTAGTCGTCTTCCAGATGTCTGTAAACTAAGAAAAGGGTGATTACTGTAGAAATCAGCAGGATTATTGATAAAATTGTTTCTTGCCATTTTTCTTTCTCGCTGTTTTTATTTCTACATGTAACCTAAAGTAAATTTAAAACGCATTTATTGTGTTGTGCCGTGACTCTTATCCAGTTTCCGTAGACGTATATATATATATATATATATATATATATATATAGTTTTTTTAATGATAATCAATATCACGTTTCATAAGCACGTTTTCTATCAACACTGGTTTAAGCGGTCTACGCATTTTCAAATGGTTAAAACGTCTGTTACTGTGGTCATGAGATAAGAAATCGTTTTGCAATTAAGTAAAATGGAACTACTAAAAAAAAAAAAATAATAATAACTTTGCTATTGTTCAGACGGGTTTTCAAAGTCTCCCATATCCCACAGTGGCCCTGTTGCTTAATGCTGAGCCTGAAGACCCAAAATGCTTTGCCTCAGGGAAGTACGACCTAACCTGCTTTTGGGAGGGTAACGTCACTCCTGAAGAGTACACCTTTACATACACATATCAGTGAGTTTCATTTACTTTCATATTTTTAAAAAATTGGATACTATAGATTATATTTTAGGTTTTTGAAACAGCTTTTGGGATTGTTCAATGCCTTTATGGGTAAATGTCTACAAATGTACTTTTTGAAAAGTAGGTTCCCCAGTGAACTGTATACATTTTTATTGCTGTGCGTGTGTTTTATGGTACCTGTTGTGGAAAGAGTATTCTCCTGATGAGAGGAGATTAAAGTATCTAAATGTAATATGAACTTCAGAGCTTCTTTTCAAATTTTGATACGTTAATCCCGGAATCTCATGGTTGGTTAGACTTTTTACATTCATCAGCAGCTCAAGATGATTTTCAAGTTCTGCTAACCTTTTTATGTTTTGTTCCATTTAATTCCTCTTTGTGACCCTGCAGAAATGAGCAGAGTATGGACTGTGCTGTGAGGGCCCAGCCAGTAGGTGGCGGAAAAACACGCTACTTCTGTAAGCTGTCAAAAGTTCTGCATTTTTTCCCTTTGGATCTCCATGTGTTTCGGGCCGGAGAGCAGATCTTCAACCGAAGCATATTCATTAACCGCATGTGTGAGTTGGCGGGCTGTGGGCTTGGCTGACTTTTTCGTCAGTCTCATCTACGTTTCTAAGCATAGCGGGTCACGCACAGCCTCTGACAGTTTCTTCACCTTTGACCCCACAGTTCTGCTGGATCCTCCTGCCAATCTGACAATGACACGGACAGGGAAGCCAGGTCAGCTGAAGCTAACGTGGCTGCCCCCTCCTCTCAAGTATATGGATGACAGCATGATGTATGAAGTCAACTACTTCGCCGCTGGCAGCCCGATGGGCAAGGTAGCGTCCTGCCTTTTCTGTGGATATGTCTGAACACTTTTTCCCTTCTGAGACAGGGAATGTCTGGATAAGTGTGCAGATCATTGTAATGAGGGCAGTCATGAGACAGGGTGTAGCAGTGCAGTGTAGTAGTCTAGTGTAGTGTGACACTTTAGCAGTTGAGTGCTGACATCCAAGGTGGGGTTGCTGTTATATTCTTAAGTGAGGCACTTAACCCAATTCAGTTTCTTCAGCAAAACAATGCAATGGATATTATGTAAAATTGAGTTGCTGCGGATAAGTTCATCTTCTAATCAAATAACTGAACAGCATACAACATTACATTACATTCTCATTAGTGGCCACTAATGCACAGCTAAGGAGTTCCAGTTACTGTTTGATAGTCTAGAGGTACTGCTTTGGCGTGGCATTCAGTATAGAGTATAGAGTGGCCACTAATGGACAGCTAAGGAGTTCCAGTTACTGTTTGATAGTCTAGAGGTACTGCAGTGGCGTGGCATTCAGTATAGAGTATAGAGTGGCCACTAATGGACAGCTAAGGAGTTCCAGTTACTGTTTGAGAGTCTAGAGGTACTGCAGTGGCGTGGCATTCAGTATAGAGTATAGAGTGGCCACTAATGCACAGCTAAGGAGTTCCAGTTACTGTTTGAGAGTCTAGAGATACTGCAGTGTTGCGTGGCATTCAGTGTAGAATATAGAGCCTGGAATCTCATTTCACTCACGGTCTTTAGTGTACAGCTACTGATGCACCGTACATTAAGTTCCGTGTGAACAACAGTATAGGAATTCTGTTAAAAGTGCCATGACTCCTCCCTGTCCCTAGAGTTGTTTAGAAGCAGTGAGGCATCGGTGACCTGTCTCTCCCTCTTTGACAGCGGGAATTGGTGAAGGCCCAGACGGAGACTACTCTGCGCGGCCTGCAACCTGGCACAAGGTACGAGGCACGGGTTCGAGTCAAATTCGACGGCATCACCTATGACGGATACTGGGGCGCCTGGACGCCCACGGTCTCCATGGAGACGCCTCAAATATAGCACTATATTTTTTATGTCTTGTTTTTGTTTAGAATATGAATGTATTTGTCATTTAGCAAGAAACATGTACATGAAATATAAAGAAATATTTGTTAAAACAAAATAAAGATTGTATTCATTACCAGACGTTCTGCTGTGCTTTAGTGTATTTCTCATGAAAATGCTCAACATTCAGTCCAGGTTAAAAAATTTAAATAAAATAAAAATTTAAATATCTTACTACACAGAACACAAGGCTGCATTTTCCCTCACCAAAAGAAACAAACCACTTCCTGTGCTGGTGGCCTTTCCTGGTATGTTTAAAGATCCCACACCATGCCAAGCTGGGTGTTAGTGTTCTGTAGGCTATATTGTAGTCGAATTTCCTTTTCCTAAATAAGGGAAAATAACGTTTAAGATATGCTTATTCACAAGATGAACAAAAACTGATGAAGAAAAACCAAGGCACACATCTATAGATGCACATCATAAAGTGCTTTTATTCCACGTTACAGGAAACAGTTATAAAATTGAGAGCATGCAAATCCTATAATTACATCTGAAGTTCGCCACAGTGATTTGCTAAGATTACACCCTCACCTTTTTGCGTAAACCTGAAGTTTACGTATAAACTACTCACTGCAGCAATACTGACTGATGATATCAAGTTTTCAACATAACAACCTAAATACCAGAGAAAGTTCTATAAAGCGGGAAAACTCAAACATGGTGCATATCTCTAATGGGGAGGCCTGCAGGTCTTGAACTGCTGATAACGCAAGCTACGCGCCAAAACTGAACGCTGTAACTTGCTGATAAGGGCCATTTTCTGTTATGTTACTACAGTGTCCCAAAAACATATTGCACCTATGCGTTTTTGGCCACGTATCTGTGTCCAATATATTCAGCGACGTAGGTAGGATGCGTAGAGTTTCTTCATTTTGATGTTATGACTTGCTCACTTACCTACGCTACCGGTATCATATTGTATTCGTGCATTTTTCAATATTATAATTATTGCTACAATTACAGCTTTTATCTGGCTATATGTGTCATACTGTCGAACAGTGCATTTACGCAACCAAACTATTACCGTCGCAATTTGCAGCCAATTTATTAACCTGTGCGGTCGTATTTGTTTATTTGTCTGGGCACATGAGGGGGCGTATTTCAAGCATAAAAACTCATCAATGGTTCGGTCGTATTTCTCTGTTTAAAGGTGTAGTTTTTATGCTCCTCCCCCAAAGATCAGAAAAGGGTAAACAGGTTGGTTTGGGAAATGTAGGCCTACGACTGCTGCACACGTTATCTTCGGTGACACATGTAATATCGTGTGCTCCTTCATATCTCTGCAAGCATGCTGTCACAACTCTAGTGCTAGAACTAAGGCGGCGTGTAGCGCACGAGTTCTGTTATGGTGAGCGTTACGGAGGCATATTATACGTTGAGCTGGAAAAATGAGTAAAGTTCCACAATTGTATTACTGTGGTTTATTTATATTTTTTTGCTTTCAAAATGGTTTCTTCGCCCAAAGTGACCGAGATTTGGAGACCAAAGGTACGTATAAAATTTAATATTAAAACCTCTACTTTTCAGAAGACGTCTGGTATCATTTCTAGCCTAATATTAAATAAACAGTTTGCCTATATCTAGTAAAAAAAATTGTAAAATTAGGGCTAATTATAACCTTACATGTAAACTTGGTCCAATGAGAAAAAACGACTTACACTTCCTCTATTATTGTAATCTTTACTGATGTACAACAGTTTTACAATAGCATAGCCAACTGTATGCTACTTCTTGAGCGCTGCTTTGATGTCGACAGTATTCAGATAAACATGCTTTTGAGAGCGCGCTCGATGCGCAGTGGATGAAGGTTAATCTAGTCGTCTTCCAGATGTCTGTAAACTAAGAAAAGGGTGATTACTGTAGAAATCAGCAGGATTATTGATGAAAGTGTTTCTTGCCATTTTTCTTTCTCGCTGTTTTTATTTCTACATGTAACCTAAAGTAAATTTAAAACGCATTTATTGTGTTGTGCCGTGACTCCTATCCAGTTTCCGTAGACGTATATATATATATATATATATATATATATATATATATATATATATATATATATATATATATATAGTTTTTTTAATGATAATCAATATCACGTTTCATAAGCACGTTTTCTATCAACACTGGTTTAAGCGGTCTACGCATTTTCAAATGGTTAAAACGTCTGTTACTGTGGTCATGAGATAAGAAATCGTTTTGCAATTAAGTAAAATGGAACTACTAAAAAAAAAATAATAATAACTTTGCTATTGTTCAGACGGGTTTTCAAAGTCTCCCATATCCCACAGTGGCCCTGTTGCTTAATGCTGAGCCTGAAGACCCAAAATGCTTTGCCTCAGGGAAGTACGACCTAACCTGCTTTTGGGAGGGTAACGTCACTCCTGAAGAGTACACCTTTACATACACATACTTTCATATTTTTAAAAAATTGGATACAGTGAGTTTCATTTACTTTCATATTTTTTAAAAATTGGATACTATAGATTATATTTTAGGTTTTTGAAAGAGCCTGATGAACTTCAGAGCTTCTTTTCAAATTTTGATACGTTAATCCCGTAATCTCATGGTTGGTTAGACTTTTTACATTCATCAGCAGCTCAAGATGATTTTCAAGTTCTGTTAACCTTTTTGTGTTTTGTTCCATTTAATTCCTCTTTGTGACCCTGCAGAAATGAGCAGAGTATGGACTGTGCTGTGAGGGCCCAGCCAGTAGGTGGCGGAAAAACACGCTACTTCTGTAAGCTGTCCAAAGTTATGCATTTTTTCCCTTTGGATCTCCATGTGTTTCGGGCCGGAGAGCAGATCTTCAACCGAAGCATATTCATTGACCGCGTGTGTGAGTCGGCGGGCTGTGGGCTTGGCTGACTTTTTCGTCAGTCTCATCTACGTTTCTAAGCATAGCGGGTCGCGCACAGCCTCTGACAGTTTCTTCACCTTTGACCCCACAGTTCTGCTGGATCCTCCTGCCAATCTGACAATGACACGGACAGGGAAGCCAGGTCAGCTGAAGCTAACGTGGCTGCCCCCTCCTCTCAAGTATATGGATGACAGCATGATGTATGAAGTCAACTACTTCGCCGCTGGCAGTCCGATGGGCAAGGTAGCGTCCTGCCTTTTCTGTGGATATGTCTGAACGCTTTTTCCCTTCTGAGACAGGGAATGTCTGGATAAGTGTGCAGATCATTGTAATGAGGGCAGTCATGAGACAGGGTGTAGCAGTGCAGTGTACTAGTCTAGTGTAGTGTGACACTTTAGCGGTGGAGTGCTGACATCCAAGGTGGGGTTGCTGTTGTATTCTTAAGTGAGGCACTTAACCCAATTCAGTTTCTTCAGCAAAAAAATGCAATGGATATTATGTAAAATTGAGTTGCTGCGGATAAGTTCATCTTCTAATCAAATAACTGAACAGCATACAACATTACATTACATTCTCATTAGTGGTCGCTAATGTACAGCTAAGGAGTTCCAGTTACTGTTTTGATAGTCTAGAGGTACTGCAGTGGCGTGGCATTCAGTATAGAGTATAGAGTGGCCACTAATGGACAGCTAAGGAGTTCCAGTTATTGTTTGATAGTCTAGAGGTACTGCAGTGGCGTGGCATTCAGTGTAGAGTATAGAGTGGGCACTAATGGACAGCTAAGGAGTTCCAGTTACTGTTTGAGAGTCTAGAGGTACTGCAGTGGCGTGGCATTCAGTATAGAATATAGAGTGGCCACTAATGCACAGCTAAGGAGTTCCAGTTACTGTTTGAGAGTCTAGAGGTACTGCAGTGTTGCATGGCATTCAGTGTAGAATATAGAGCCTGGAATCTCATTTCACTCACTGTCTTTAGTGTACAGCTGCTGATGCACTGTACATTAAGTTCTGTGTGAACAACAGTATAGGAATTCTGTTAAAAGTGCCATGACTCCTCCCTGTCTCTAGAGTTGTTTAGAAGCAATGAGGCATCGGTAACCTGTCTGTCCCTCTTTACAGCGGGAATTGGTGAAGGCCCAGACGGAGACTACTCTGCGCGGCCTGCAGCCTGGCACAAGGTACGAGGCACGGGTTCGAGTCAAATTCGACGGCACCATCTATGACGGATACTGGGGCGCCTGGACACCCACGGTCTCCATGGAGACGCCTCACAGGGGTGAGTGGCCCCAAAACGTGCTCTCTTCAACAAATTGTGAACTCTCCCACTGGTGGCCTTTCTCATTATGACCAAGACAGGGGCGGTGGTGTCACCTCACACTCTGGTTTTAATGGTGCCACTCTCCTCTGTGAACCCTGTAGACACAGACCCACTCATCCTGTCCCTGTGCCTGGTCATCTCCTTCATCCTCATGGTGCTGTGTCTCTCTGTGCTCCTGTCCCGTCGTAGGTCAGTAACACGCCCTCTTCATCCCAAAATCCCCGTGTCATTCTCCTTCTTCCTTACTGAGTTTGAGAGCCTGTAGTTATAACATCAGCACTTCACCAGTATGTCAACATCTTTCATGCTCGGAAGAAGGATTATTTTCCACTTCACTTTGCATAAAGGCCGTGTCTCCATACCTTGAACTCAGGTTTCTGTTGAAGAAAATGTGGCCTCTTGTTCCAAGTCCTGAAAACAAGTTCCCAGATCTCTTCACGGTCTATGGAGGTGACTTCCAGGTGAGGGGGGGGTGTTCATTTCTGGTCACGGGACAGCTGAGCATAGGGACTCTTCCTTGTGGCCTAAAGGAAAGAAAACCAGCTGTAACTCTGTTTGCCACTAACAAACATCTGTAGATATACTTATATGGCCATTTGAGATCTGTCACTTCTGTGCTGTCTGAAATGATTGTAATTTTGACTGTTGTCAGGCTTGGCTGGTCCACAGCACCGGTGGCTTGGGGTGGAGGTTTTACCTGGAGGAACTGCTTTACCTGGAGGAACACCCGGCCCCGCTGGAGGTGCTGTCAGAGGCCAGTATTGGGTCGGCTGTCCCCGCCTGTGCCGTTCCCTCCAGGGCCTTGTGCACCACGGGCGCGGAAGGTGAAGAAGAGGAGGGAGGAGGCGGGAGAGTGGATGCCGGGTTGCCGTACATTCGGAAGGAGATACCCCAGGAGCGGTGGCTGTTTGAGCAGCTGCGGCCCCTCCCCTGGCACCCTCTCCCTCCCTTCGGATGCGCCCCCCTGGAGTCCAAGGACGCCTACGTGATCCTGAACCAGGACTCCCAGCGTGACGTCCAGCAGGGTCCCCCGGACGACGTCTCGGAGGAATCTGTGCCACTGCAGGTCCTCTTCACCAGCCCCGGGACCCCCACGTCCCAGTCGGACCTGGGGTCTTTCAGAAACAGCTCTGGGACAAACAGCAGGCTGTCCTCTCAGTCCAGCTATGAGGACTCCCACAAACCCTGGCAACCCAAGGGTCCCGGCTACGCTTACTTGACCTTAGCGGACTCGGGCATCTACATGGACTACAGCCCAATGGGCTCGGGCAGGACAGTGGGGCCCGGGACGGGTGGCATCTACGCCAACGAGTACGAGAATGAAATCCCCCCTCACAGGTTGCCCCCCTCTGGGCGACCCGTTCACTCAGAGTGCTGAGGGTCCGAGATACGCAGGCTCGCAAAAGCACAGCCAGTCAGCCGTCAGGCTTTACGTCGTTTAGAACTGTCACGCAGTGCTTCACTACTGGACTCAAAAACCAGGGAAAACCCCACACATCTAAGCCAATGGGTGAGGAGACTGGAAAAGCCACACACATCTGAGCCAATGGGTGAGGAGACTGGAAAAGCCCCACACATCTAAGCCAATGGGTGAGGAGACTGGAAAAGCCCCACACATCTGAGCCAATGGGTGAGGAGACTGGAAAAGCCCCACACATCTGAGCCAATGGGTGAGGAGACTGGAAAAGCCACACACATCTGAGCCAATGGGTGAGGAGACTGGAAAAGCCCCACACATCTGAGCCAATGGGTGAGGAGACTGGAAAAGCCACACACATCTGAGCCAATGGGTGAGGAGACTGGAAAAGCCACACACATCTGAGCCAATGGGTGGGGAGACTGGTAAAGCCCCACACATCTGAGCCAATGGGTGGTGAGACTGGAAAAGCCCCACACATCTGAGCCAATGGGTGGGGAGACTGGAATATGACCCCCTGACCTGGTGAGGTGTGTTCAAGCGTCCTCCTGGAAAAGGGTGAGAAACCAGCAAGAGCAGCACATCCACAGACACTAAGCAGAAGCAAAAACAGGCCAGCCTGTCTGAGGGAGTCCAGTCAATTAACGAAGTTCAGTTTGTACAGAAAGTCTGGATGGACCAGTCAGCTAGACTTACGAGGTTAAGAGACTGTGAGGTTATTTTGTCTTCAATTTTTCTTCCTGTAAAGGTGTCTTGTCATCAGACACATCTTGTAGAAATCCCGATAAAGCACTAGCAGGCAATGCAGGACTATGTATCCAGCATCCTGGATAATGCACTTCATATCAAAACTGGCAGCTGTTGTTGGTAACGAAGGCAGGTATATAAAAATTATTTTTTTGTAACTTGTACCTTTCTACCTAAATATGTACATTCCATCACTTTATGTCCATGTTAATGTATGTTCACATAATAATGCTTGTTTTTGTCTTGTAGCATTAGGGTTTATTGACTTAGCTAAAAACATCCACTCACTGTGGGGATGGTGTATTGATAATAAATATGTACCTGTAATGTACACTACTTAATGACTCAGATCGAATAGCAACTTTAGCTATTTGCATTCACCAGAATTCGCCCAGAATTCCAATATGACCCTTCTTCTGTTTTTCTTTTTTTTTAGCTTTAACCCGTCCACCTCAAATGGATATGTATAGTGTAGTGTTTTCTTACTTTAAACAGTAGGTTGATCCTGCTGACTCCATCACAGATCAGGGGATATTGCTAAATTATTAAGTGAGTCAATGTATAAGATTTATGTAGTTATGAGTGCCTTAAAATAGCTTGCGCCATAAAACCACTCCTGGTCTTCCACTGTTATTCTTCTCGAATATTACACTGATGTTCTTCCTTTAACTGATTCAAAGATTGGCACGTAGAGAGTTCAGAAGTCAAATCGTTCAGGTATGAATAATTTATTACTGTGATAATCATTTTACATTACTGAGGCTATACTTGTACATAATGTCTGTCAATTGTATCATTTTGTGTATTTTACAAACTGTAAAAGATGCAATAAAACACAAATCAGTTGGGCATATTGTTGGATTTTGCTCCCATAAAGACATGTACTGTAACAGGAAGTCTTTTCACTGTAGTAAAGCGTGGGTTCAGGCTTCCTGTTTAATTTCTTTGCAGCTATTGTGTGGGGCTACCCGGAGTGACAAAGAGTCTTGCTCTCTGAGTGATAAGCTTATCTGCCCTACAAATAAGGGGGCTGGTGGAGAGTCAGGGACGCTGGAGAGATCACTGTGGAAATGGAGAGGAAGGTGTGAAAGAAAAAAGCACGCAAAAGATCTAGCATGGGCTCATTGGTTTTTTTGGGGGGGTTTTTTTTTTCGGGGTTTTTTTTTTTTTTCACACATGCACCCAAGGGGATCTCATCAGGACGGTCAGCTTGACCCACCGTTGTGATGACTTTGTAACGATAGGCCTTATCAGCATGAGCAGGGCAGCGAGCTGTGGGGTAATGCATACCGGTCTGGAGAGACAGACCTGGGCTGAGATTATGTGTATCCTACTGGGGCAAGAACCACCTCATGGGCACAGACTGACCCAGCGCTTCATATAGGAGCTGGAAAATGTGATCTCATTTACAGTGGGAGGAGCATACGGCAAACTCATTTTTTTTTAATGCAAAAGAAACACTTGGACCATTACCTTGAGTCAATATTCTGAATTGTGAAAGAATGAAAAGGATTACTTTTTTAGACTGACTTCTCATGTCTGACACTCGAGATTGAAAGCAAATTTGCCCATTCCATAACTAGCAAACTTTAACCTGACATGGCAAGTGTAACAAAGACATCTCAATACAGACCAAGCACCTCTTTTTCACCGTGTTCAAACACATGCCCTTGCTGTCCCTGATTCTGCCTGATGAAAGCACATTTGTGGCGGTCCACCAGGATTTTCCCTTACTTTTCTGATATGATTCATTTGAGTTTGTGTCGTCATGGAATTTGTGTGTGTGTGTGAGAGAGAGAGAGACTATGTGTTTGTGTGTGTCAGAGGGAGAGAGTGTGTGTGTGTGTCAGAAAGACTGTGTGAGAGAGAGAGTGTGTGTATGTGTGTGTGTGTGTGTCAGAGAGACTGTGTGTGTGAGAGAGTGTGTATGTGTGTGTGTGAGAGAGAGAAAGAGAGAGAGTGAGTATGTGTGTGAGAGAGAGAGTGTGTGTGTGTCAGAGAGACTGTGTGAGAGAGAGAGTGTGTGTATGTGTGTGTGTGTGAGAGAGACTGTGTGTGAGAGAGAGTGTGTATGTGTGTGTGTGTGAGAGAGAGTGAGTGTGTGTGCATGTGTGTGTGTGAGAGAGAGAGAGAGAGAGTGAGTGTGTGTGTGTGTGAGAGAGAGACTGTGTGTGTGCATGTGTGCATGTGTGTGTGTGTGTGTGTGAGAGAGAGACTGTGTGTGTGCATGTGTGCATGTGTGTGTGTGTGTGTGTGTGTGTGAGAGAGACTGTGTGTGTGCATGTGTGCATGTTGTGTGTGTGAACATGCTTCCTCAAGGTGGGACTTTGCTCACCACTCCCTCCTCTCGTTTTATATATATAACCTGCGCTTCGGTGACCAACAGGAAACAGATAAAGACCTTTATCTCCCTCTCGCTCGGCTGGTCCTCTCACTGTTCTGCAGTACCTGGGTGAAGGTAAGAGCAAGAGCTCTTTCTCATTCTGTCTCATTCTGAATTCACAGGGGTTAAGAGTCTCCTTCACTCTAGATAAAGTAACTGTTAAAACTGTGACTTTCATTAATTGACAGCAAACCTGAACATTGAAGGGAAACAGTGAAAATATCAGTCAGACCTTTTTCCCATTGATAAGCGACCTTGTCCTTCTCTCAGAATTCTTAAGCTATATTTACACTTTGATTATTGGTCATACAATATGTACGGTGACATCACATTATTTATAGCATCTGCATTTAAAAGCGTCACTTATTATTAACTTAAATGTCGACAGGCAAATGTAGGCCAGGCATAAATGCATTTACTAACATTCATGTATGTGTGTGCGTAAATACTGACACGGCTGGTCAGGGGACACCCATGTCAACATCCACATGAATATACAGAATTTGATTGTTAATGTTTTTAATGGAAAACCATGTCGGGTAACACTTTAGCCACCAGCCAATGAAAAGATGTTTGTTTAGCTAGGGCCAGCCCAGCTACAGAGGGATGATGTTTTCTTCTTACAGGAAGCACAACCCACAATGGATGAAAATGGACATTAGTGGTCCCTTTACAAATTAACGTACAGTTGCTGATGCTCTCTGTTTTAGAGTTGCCTATGTCATTTTGTCTTTAAACTAACATTTTTTGATCCTACAAAATGGCTGTTCTGATTGCTTGATTATAATTATCCCCCTGAGTCTGTGAGATAACCAAAGAAACCAAAAAAGAAAAAACAAAAACAACAACAAAAAAAAAAAAAACATTTCCAACAGAAATCTACAATTAGTCACTTAATTTGCCTTCACAGTTCGATATTCAATATCATTGCTCTTTCAGCATATTTTTCCTGAAGAAAATGTAAATGGTGTACTTCAGCATAACCTTAAGACAACTTTTTGGGACATTGGAAGTGAGCAGAAAAAGTTTACCATAAGCAGGGCAATTATGATGGTGAGAGCGTCTGTGCATAATAAGTCACTGATTTAGCCTATAGACTAATGATCGCTTATCTTTAAAGACACAAATGCAGGTACAGTATATTCTTGAGAGCATGAAGTCTTGGGATTGTTGGAGAGATGTTGCTATGACCTAGGCATTCATTCACTTAAATTCGGAGATGAGGGGGATTCCCCTGTCAATGTTTACAACCTCTCCTCCTCTGTTTGGTGAATGTTCATCCCAGGCCCGGATGCTATAATCCACTTGTCTCTCATTCTATGTATGTCAATGTGTGTTACAATAAATCCCAAGCTACGTATGAAAGTTAATACTTTCATACTGATAGTTTATACCAAAACTTTACCTTTTTAGATGTTTGCTGTTTTAAAGATATTGTTCTTGCGGCATTTATTGTTATTCATATGTCTGCAATGGGAACCCTGTCGACAGACCCCATCCCCCAACCATGCCCACCCCCCGCTCCAATTGAGTCCCTCCCCCCTCCCGTCCATTGGCTCAGCCACCCCAACCACATTCCCCCTCTGTTTTCTTGACACAGCAGCCGTCGACCTGTGTTCAAGTGCACTCCAGATATTTCAATTTAAATAATTAACCGCTCATGTGACACCCAACCATTGGAACACAGCTGGTTTATCAGTACAAGGAAAAAAATGATGGCGTGACATAATCACCGATGAAACGGCGGCCCTACCGCTTCCTTGTTCTCGCTAAGAGGCCAGTAAATCCACAGTGTGCTCACTCAGGCCGCATTTATGACCCATTTCATGTGCTGTCAGTTGCCTTTGTAATGTTTTTGGACCCCATGGTAACTTTCTTCTCAGTGGAACACACGGATAGTGCAAATACAGCCGAGAGTGACGCACAAAGGACAATGAAGAACAGGGCAAGGGCCATAAAACCAGCCAGGAATAGATCCATAGATTGCAGCTGTAGGCCAAGAGAAGGCAGACTCGAAGTGGTTCCTGGTAGCTATATTTTTTCCCCTTGTGATGTGCGGCCAACTGACACTCTGAACCAGGAAACACTTTGTTTCCACGTCCCTGATTATTCTCACAGTAGCTTATTTTATAGCGGGACAATTTGTCTACATGTGATCGGGGTAAATATTATAATTTTACAACAAATTAAAGTTAGGTCAGACAGCTAAACGTAGTTTCACAACACACCTCACTGGCTGTTGACATTTTATAATGGCTGGTTTAGCTTTGTTACCAGTTGTCCACAATGTGTCCTAGAATATCTTTCAAAATGAAGGGAAAGGCCATTAGCATTTTTTTTCCTGGCATACAAAGTCACTGTAGCAAGAAGTACCCGAAGACTTGTTCAAGTACTTCCAACTGTAGCATCAGTGTCTTTCTCGGACATTGACTTCTGAATGAACTTTCCTTGACTGGTTAACATCATTACTTGGAAAACTGATTGTGTTTTTCTTAACAATTCTTCTCGAATATTTGAGTCGGTGTGAAAGATTACATTTTTATGTGGTTTGAAGGCTTTGAGAAATTACACGATCTTCAAGAATTAAGGTAATTCACTTTATATCTGTGTATCAATGTATATCTAAACCGTCCTTACGAATTATTTTCTCTTTTACTTTACTTTCAGAAAGGAAAAGAACATCAAAATGGGTTGCTTCGGGTTTCTCAAAATGATGATGTTCCTGTTCAACGGGGTCATCTTTGTAAGTGTCAACTGTGTTTTTAGCATTGTACATGTCTGCATTTCACGTGTTCCATTTTAAGATACCATATACAGCCAAGGGAAACCGCAAGAGGCCTGCTCTCCAGTGAACTGTGGTCTTGTGATAAACTCTCTCATATTGCCCTGATTAAGCCAGTTATCTGGAGTAGCTTGTGTTTCTCAAGGTCACTCAACAGGTGTGCCTGAATGACCGTGACATTTCAGTTTCTGCTGTGGGGAAAACCTTTTTGTCAGCAAACGCTGTGGAAACTGGCACCACAGATATTGTAGATTACAATAACCTATATTTAAAAAGTTTTAGCACACTGGAATCGACGTGATAGCCATGGGGCTACGTTAGCTATCAGGGAAGGAAACTATAAAATGAACCTGATGTACTGTAAATGGTATTTGCTCAGCTATGACCAGACAGTATAACAATGTAACAGACAATGTAACTGAGACAGCTTCCCTGCTTCGCAGCCTGGTTGTTATGCACCTGCATTATGGTCACATTCACATGTAGGTTTGTTCCCTCTCTGCGTACAAGTAGCCGAACGGCAGCGTTTACAGTGGCTGAATAGATTTATGGTCGGTTAAGTATCTGTGAATTCTGTGAACTGAACTGATAAAGCTTTCATTAGATTAATGTTTGATGGGTCTTGCTCAAACTCCCTCCATTTCCTTTCCATGATCGCTTTGGAATCTCACAAATGTGTAAATGGACCATATAAACGCAATGTTGTGTGCAATAACTGCCAGACCTGCCGTAGACTCCCTAAAATGGCTGCCTTGCGTAACCGTGCGACCGTCGCCGTCTCCTCCCCCCCCCCGTTTCCTCCCTCAGCTGGCCGGTGCCGCTATTTTGGGCGTGGGGGTGTGGGTGAAGGTGGACAGCAGCTCCCTGCTGGCGGTCCTGGGGGAGATAGAGAACGCCCCGCCGGAGCTGGACCAGCTGCTCAACGTGGGGTACCTGCTGATCGCCGTGGGCGGCGTGCTGCTGATCATGGGCTTCCTGGGCTGCTGCGGGGCCATCAAGGAGAGCCGGTGCATGCTGCTGCTGGTGAGTCGCTGGTCCTGGACTCCAAGAGAGGGCCACTGGAAAAAAAATATCAGAAAATCACACTTTGCCGTTGTCACTGTCTCAGCAGCTGCTGGAATCATTTTGTCAGCCCTGTGAGCAATTTGCAGTGAAGTGATATGAGTGTGGGTTAGCTGGCAGGGTACGCATTTAGGGATGTTATGGTTATATTCTGTATGCAGGTTTCTCTTTACACTGCATCACCTTATGTCACCATGTTGGTTTGGGATTTTGGAGACTCCCAAATTCTCTCTGAATCAACAGCTGGGCTACATTGCTGGTGCTCGACACATCGATGTCTTTCCGAAGGGTCATGATTTCTGTCGATGAAAGATTGTTTTCGATAACAGGGAACTACAGCTGCATGACGAAAGCATTAAAACCCAGTTTTAATTTTGTTTCAAACTCTGTCTTCCCCATCATCCAGTTCTTTGTGACGGTGCTGGTGGTATTCATCGCGGAAGTGGCGGGAGCGATTGTGGTCCTGGTCTTTAAACCTCTGGTGAGTCGCAAAATGGCGGTCACAGGCCGTAGCGGGCAGAGGGTTCTGGCAGTTTTGAAACTGTGATGGTTATGTATTCAAACCGTATTTTACAGGCAGAGGATCTGGTTAGCCAGTTGGGTGAAAAAGCTGTTGAAGTCATCAAAAAGGACTATGGAGCAAACCCTGACATCACTGGCCTGTGGAATGCCACCATGGATGGGGTATGACATCATGTTCAGACAGTGCACTTTGAATTATATGCATCTAATGTGGAGTAAAAGGAGCAAAATAACTAACAATCTGAATTAATTAATAAATAAATGTGTGTACATGATGTGCAGTATGTATTATAAGTAACACAATAATACAGTGTAAACTCTTTGCAGAATGGACAGTTATCACAATAGATTCCTGCTGCCCCAGTAAAAAGGTGTCACTAATTTGTGAATTTCGGTTTGGTCCTTTTAAAAGTTATTCATCAGAATATTTCACCTGTGTTTTCTGTTCCTGCCAGTTGAACTGCTGTGGATTTTATAATTACACGGACTTCGATAATTCTCCTTTTTACAATAACAATGGCATGACCTACCCAAAAGAATGCTGCAAAGGCGTCATCTGTAATTTTGAAAACGCTGCTACATCGGTAATTATCGTTTAATACCATGTTTTTTTTTTTAATGCAATGTTTTCTATTTCGTCTGTCCCCTCTGTATTTTGACTGCCTCATCCCTGTTTCTTTAGCCTGAGAACACTATTTGTGTTGGCTTTCTTTCCTTGTCACCTGCTGTGACCCTCTTGCAGGCCATTTAGTTATTTTTTAAATGAGCTTTATATTCCTCTTATTGATGTTTTTCAATTGCCCTGTCATTGCGATTCTTGTAAGTTTTTTTCAGCTATCTCCCCTTTTCTCAGCTATATCACCGTTCCCTTTTCATGTGTGTCTTTGCATTTCCCTGGGCTCTTGCAGGATATCCCTGGCTGTTTACCTAAAATTATAAAACTAATAGATGACAACATAGTCATCATAGGAGCTGTGGCACTGGGAATAGCCGCTCTTGAGGTACAGTAGAACAACTCCCACCTCGAACTCCCACCTTGAGAGAGAAGCATGTTCACACAATCTCTCTCTCTCTCTCTCTCTCTCTCTCTCTCTCTCTCTCTGGATGAATATTAATTGTACAAACTACCACATGAAAGCCATGTGACAGACAATGACAAAACAGAAACGTGTTACTACTCAAGCAGCATCGACTGGCAATCCAGATACATGTTTGTGTTTTTTCTCTTCTTCTCCAGATTGCAGCAATGGCCGTATCCATGTCAATGTACTACCAAATAGGCGCCAAGTAGGGACAAAGCCAGAAGCCTCTCGCCATCTTTACACCATTAGCCATAATCATCAGAGATTCTAAATGAAGGGCCGTGAATGGCTTTCAGTCAAATCAACAGCCATATGTAACATACACAAAAAGTGGTAAGATGCTGTTCGTTGATGTGAGAGCCAACGATTTGATGTGTCTGCCTTGCACGTCGTAGTATAACATATGTTGTTTTAACACTTACCTTTTGCATTACTTTTCTAATCAAGCATCAAACTATTCCTCTTTTTACCCAAGCTGAGCACTGTTTTTATACTGTGTGATGAAGTTTTCCCAATCACATATCCATATCACAACTGTATTGTTTTATATTCAATAATGATATGGAAATAGTATTACTCTATTGTCTTCAATCAATTTTGCAAATGTACATATATGATATTTACAAAAACACACAAAACAAAAATACAACATTTATGATACTGTATGTTTTTGATTTCAGTTGTCGTGTATTTCATTCAAATTATAAATACTTTTTTTATGTCAATAGTATGTACTAGATCATACTTTATTTAAACTATTTTTGTTTCATTTTTGTCCTGTGTATATTTGTTGCATTTAAAATAATGCTGAATTGAATAAAATACGAGATGAAAAACTGAAATATTTTGAGTTTTGTGTTTCTGATAACCATATCATTTTTTTGTATTTTTTTCTGACTTTTTTCTGACATCCTGGGCATTATGTGTGTTGTAAATTTCTGTAATGAGCTATATGCCATTTTAAAATAATACAATAAACCAATAACACTGTACTGATGATTTAGGTTGAGTATTCAGATAGTCTATGTGGTACAAACCAGCAGGTGCCTATACCTTCCCAGCTAGTATAGGTGTGGAGCCTGCAGATATTTTTAGCACCACGGGATGCTTATTTATCTTAGGAGCTGAAGTTCACTGAATTTCGGGATGCAGCCAAGGAGAGGATCTATAGTCATCGATACCAATTTACATTCTCAAATCTTGCAGATCTAAGCATAGAATCTATAACATTATTATTAATTATTCAGGCTGACATAAACACGTAAATATTTTATTTGAAACTATTGCTGATATGTACATTACAATGAAAAAAACTGAAATCACCCTTTTGTTTATTCAGTTTCAAGATAAATCCGCCATTCAGTGATATTTTTTTCCAGTGTCAGACAATAATGTTAAAAAAACACTACATATAATATCAGATCTATCGGTATTTGTCCACTCTTTCTTTTGAATACCTTAATACCGTCTTCCATCCTGCCAATTAGTAAACAAGCGTTTTCTCAACAAAAGTTGTTACCAAAATTGTCAATGATGTTACCTAAAAACTCTTTGCCTTCAGAAGTGACTCTAACATTCAAACAAACAACTGCCCAAACCCAGCTTAACTGCCTCACAGATTGCTTTGTCATGTGCATCTGAAATGGCTAAACAAGATTTTTCTGATAACATTAGATATAAATTAATTAAACTGCATGAAGAAGGTGAAAGTCAAAGGAAAATAAGTGTAACTGAAGAAAAAAACAGCGGTTTACAAAACTGTAGTTCAAAAGACTCCTAACAACCGTGCAAGAACTGATAGATCACTGAAACTATCACCATCACAAAGACAGCACCTTACAGATGATGAGAGATGTGGGAAGATTTTTGGAAGTAAGAGAAGGCAGTATGTACGCCGCCAAAGCAATGAAAGGCTCTCAGCATGGTGGAGGGCCAGCACAAGTCTGGGGTTCTAGAACAACATCTGGAGTTGATGATTTGGTTTTGATTGAAAGCATCATGAATGCTGATGACTAAAAACAAATATTGAAATATCATTGCAATACCCCCCGGACAACATTTTATTGGGAGTAAATTCCTTCAGCAGCAAGATAATGACCCCCCACGCACTGCTAAGAAGAAGTTGCTGGTGTTCTCAGAACAGTGGATTGGCCACCCCAGAGCCCAGACCTACTAATCATTGAATATGTTTGGGATTACTTAGATCAAGAGAAGCAGAAAATGCAGCCAAATTCTTTGGAGGTGTTTACAAGAAGCATGGAAAAATATCCCTGCAGATTTTGTCGAAAAACTCAAAGCAGGTTTCCCGATAAGAATGGAAGCTGTAATCAAGGCAATGGGTAGACACACTAAATACTAAAAGTATTTGATACGGTACATAGTTGTGGAGATTTTTGTGTAATTTGGTATTAAATATATGTTTGCTACATTTTTTTCTGACACTGAAAAATAAATAACTTGCACTTAATGACTGTTTCCCAGGAAAGTAAATAAAAGAAAGGGTGGGCTCTGACTTTGCATATGCTAAATCATTATGTTTATAATTTAAAAAATAGCTGAGAATACATTTTAATGTTTGACATGTTCTTAACTTCAACTTCCGCTGCATGCTGTCGCTAGTTAAAAAAGGGGGTGAGTTTATTCTTGCAGACATGATAATGCCCATGACAGGACGTTCTTGCCATTAAGTTGTATTAAGGGGTTTTAAAAAAAAAAAAAAAAAACCCGAATTGTAATATTTTTTGCCGGGTGGGATTCAAAGCCAGCCACAAAAAAATGTGCATTGGAAATGCAATGGAAGCTTGCTTTTGTTCACGAACGCGAGAAAGTGTGTAACATTACCAGTTCAATAGCGCCCTCTTGTGTGAAGTCATCGTTAAAATTAAATGTACATCCGTAAGGTTACCAACTCCAGCAGTCATCATAGTTTATGACAGATCCAGAAGGGATGAGCTGAGTTTCAGTCTTGGGGAGATAGAAAGAAGCAAATAGCTCTGCTAAGCAAAGAAGGGTGGATGACCTCATTCCATATGACTCACTGAACTAGGAGTCAAGATAAATACCTTATTAAAGTGCCTTCAAGTGGACAGACGAGGAGTTAGCGTGCGTGTGTGTGTGCGCGTGTGTTTGCGTGTGTCCGTGTGCATGTGTGTGTGTGTGTGTGCGTGAGAGAGAGAGAGAGAGAGAGAGAGAGAGAGAGAGAGAGAGAGAGAGCTCCATTTTTTTGAGGAATGAGCTACTGTACGACCGAACAGACACTAGCTGCCTTCTGAACACTGAACATTGCTGCACTTAACTTCGTTATAGAATTTGCTTTTATATGTGCGAGAGCTCTCGAAAGTCTGCCTGGGTAAGAGCTTCTGGCAAATAATTAACTCTCTGTACCCAGTAATCGCATGAAGACAAATAGATGTGATATACTGATGATCCATCACCTTTTAAATTCATAAATTAATGCAGCCGGCGTTCTGTCAGCGGCCCGTATGACAGGGGGCATAGCGGTGAACCTGAGTCACTCAAGAGTTGTGCAAGATAAGAAATATTTTAAATGTGTTTGACTTTTGGGCTGTTCCATGGTCTCTCGTGTTCCTTCCCCGCCTCCACTGTGCGTGTGTGCCATATTACAGAATTCTATCGCAATATTCGGCAAAAGTGTCTCGCTGCCCCTTTATTTTCTGCGCAACGCTTGTCAGTCCTAGGGCCCTCATTCGAGTGGAAAGGTTTTCACTAGTAACCATTTGTTCTGTAGGTTTAAAAATAACATAATTCAAACAAAAAGTAGATTCATGTTGGCGTGTTTAGATTTCAATATGAAATTGATTCCTCGTCTGTATTTTCAGGCGCATTGTAAAGCAACAGTCACAAAAGTCAAATTGCATCTTATTTCCGCAAATGTCGCTGCTCAGTCAAAAACAGCACTGCCAGAGACTCTACCCCAGAGCGCAACTAAATTTACGTGCAAGTGGGAGAAGCGAGTGCAACCTACTCATATTTAAACTGCATTACACCTGTGCAACGCATTTAAACAATGTTTCCTATTTCAGAAAACGCAATGGTTCGTTGGTAACAGTTGTATGGAATTGCGTTATTCACCTTATTTGGTGAAGACGAAAAGGTGTGCGCGTGAGGGAGTGCAATCTTTTGTGTGCCTGCACGAGAGGTTAAGGAGGAGTCCACTTGCGCTACAGTATGTCTCTGCGCAACTGGAAGGCAGGTACTTCGTGAGTTTGGTGCTTTCGGTCGCTACCGTGCGTGTCCTTTTATGGTTCCGCAACTTTTACGCTCATGAAATGTATTATTAACTTTTCAGATATGTGAGACCGGCGATTTTGAAGAAACAGGCGAATCAAACAAGGACCGTGAACTAGTCTGCTGGATATTGGATATCAACGTTGTTTCTTCTGTTATCGCACTCCATTGCCAAGGTGTTTTGGCCAGTTCCCGAGAGAACATGTCAAACTGCCAGAAAGATGCGCGTACGACCGAGAAGTAAGTAACTTACAGAAACCATTTCCGCCGAAACGCTAACAGGAAGTTCCTGCGATGCTCTGATAAACACTAGTGGAGACATATGGGTTGGCCTCGACTAATTTCAAGCGTTTACGAGATTTGACTTTTAAAATGTTTTAAAGAACAGTTACTGGTGGAGAAAATATAACTTTCACGGTCTACTGGTGTTTTCTTTTGTGATAGAGGCTTCACGTTGAGAATGCCTGCACATGGACTGTGGTTTCCTCAGATCAGGCAATTCTTTTCCAGGGTTCTCCCCCAAAACTGAGCTCAAGATTTTCTGGTTTTTCAAGCCCCTCAGGAAAACATCCTCCGTCTAGCACCATTATAAGCTGCAGGGAAGAGCATTATTACTTACCAACAGTTAGTCACCACTGCAGGACAGGGTTCTTCTACCAGGGTCTCTGGATTAAATTCGTTTGAGAATGTAACATATAACACAGAAGAGGTCTGCACTTTTTATGCAGATGTAAAGTCTGATTCATTGAACAGACGTTTCTCTCGTCATGGCTTGATCAGTGTCAGTGCATCATCACTGATCAGTGTCACTTGATATTATTATATAGTGGCAGTGGCAAGTGTATGTGACACCTTTTTTACTGCATGGCTAGCTTAAATGAGCTGTGCCAGTATGTAACTGTTTTGTGCTCTAAATCCTGCAGATACAACTATTTTTTGATGTGTGTTCGTATGTGTGTGTGTGTGCGTGCGTGCGTGCGTGCCTGTGTGTGTTCAGACCCACACCACTCACCCTGCAGGCATGTCTGGAGGAATGCATGGAGGCTGTGGACCTCTTTCTCAACAATCACTTCACTGAGAGCCTGGACAAGCTGCAGCCAAGGTGAGAAGCAGAGGACCATGTTTCTCCTCTCTGTCGTCCTCCCCACTCCTTCCTCTCTCTTTCCCACGCACATCCTCTACTGATGTTTCACCTCCCTTTCGCCTGCAACTCTCTTCTCTCTTCTCCACAATCCTTCCTTACCCTTCTCTTCTCCCTATCCCTACTCTACTCTTGCTGTCTTCTGTGCAAAAATGACGGGGGAAAAGTGAAGGAAGTCTTCCTACATTGAGGAGAGATTGACAGAACCGTGAGTCATATTCTTCTAGAAGAAGAAGAAGATATCTTAGAACCAGAAATTCCACATAATTTCAAACATCTTTTTTCAGTTTATAAATGTACCAAAATGCTTTAGTCACATGGGGGGTTCTGACCCGTCTTTATTGTTTCTGATTTTATGAGACACTTAGTGTCCCTGATCTGCTCGTCAGTGAATGGCAGTGTGGGCTCTCTGTCCAGGATATGCAGTGTTTACTGAAGCTACTGCCCTGGGCTTGGATAGAGGCCCTGACAAATAATGAACAAGGGTGTGGCTGGAAGGAGATGGAAGGGAGGGAGGGAGGGATGCACTGACAGAGAGAGAGAGAGAGAGAGGATGAGAAAAAGAAAGGTCCCCAAATTAGAGCGTGAAATGATAGTAATAATGGAACAGTAATTTAATCAGGAGGATGTGTTAACTATGTGAATGTCCTGTGTGGGCTTGCGTGTCTACTTCAGGGTGAAGGAAAGCATGTACCACGCTCTGATCTACGCCACTGTGCTGGAGATGCAGGCCATGATGACCTTTGAGCACGATGACATCATCAGCGCTGGGAGCACAATGAAGAGTGCCCAGGAAGTCTGCCACAGGTGGACACGCCCGAGGGGGGGCCGGGCGTGTGGGAGTCGATAAACACAGGCGCACAGGCGCATGCAAACACACATACACACACGCACAGGATACTATGCTCAAGCACAGGGGGCTGGCTCACCACGCGTGCACTCACAAACACAAAATAAGGGTAGCGCGAACAGGCACGTGCACGCACACACGGACACGGCACGTGCGCGTGAGGTGCGCTCTGCAGGGGATTGATTGGTCGTGCCTGGCTCTTCCTGACGTTGAAACTGTGGGTGGAGCACTGGCTGTACTGACGGTGCTGTTGACTCGGGTAGCGAGCGGTGGCAGTGGCTCTGGGACAGCCCGTTTGGGCTTGTTGATGTAAAAGGTGGGGCCGCAGGCAGAAACGCTGTGTAAATTTATGGAGTCCCTTCGCTAGGCGTGCGAGCAGTTCCTCTGTGCCTGCTCTGCTGTGAGAGAGCTTTTACAAGGTAACCATAGTAACTATCTCTGCTGCCCTGTGCAAATTTGCCTGTATTTACATGCCATCTTAATGGTAGCAGAGTTTGACTATGGAGCCCCACTCTCTCACACGCATGAAAATGCATGTGCTCAGGCACATACATCTGCATGTGCTCACATGCATACATGTACAGTATACCGATGCATTATCTAAAGCCACCTGTGTGACATCACAGTTGTAATCTTAAATGTCCAGCATTTAAAAAAAATACATACAACTGAATCTGTATGCCTGGTCTGAGGTACTGAAAATAGGTGATTTAATTGCTCACGTAAATGTTACTTTTGTAATCTGCTGTCAGGTTTCGGAAGAAGGCAGCCTTGGGTGGTCCTGTCACCAACTTTAGCAGGTCAGCTGGTGACAAGCTGACTGAAGGTATGGGTTGGCAGTGGACCAATGTTTTCAATAACAGACAGGCACATCTATTGCGCTGGTACTGTGCGAAACTGATTTGTATTAATTGTGCCAGCTTTTTTTAGAGGTTTGGGATTATAGACTGTTCTGGTGTCTAGTCCTGGGTGGTGTATGTGCGTGTGTACTGAAAGTGCCACAGACTACCATGGGAAGAGTAAATTCTGACCTGTAGTATAAGTGCCTGGAACACGGTGTCTTTGAATCGTGTGTGTATGTGTGTGTGTGTGTGTGTGTATGTGTGTGTATGTGTGTGCGTGCGTATGTGTGTGTGTGTGTGTGTGTGTGTGTGTGTGTGTGTGTGTATGTGTGGGTGCGTGTGTGTGTATGTGTGTGTGTGCATGTGTACTTGTGTGTATGTATGCGTAGGTATGTGTGTGTGTATGCGTGTGCGTGTGTGTCTGCATGTGTGTGTGTGTGTGTGTGTGTGCGTGCGTGCGTGCGTGTGTGTGTGTGTATGTGTGTGTGTGTATGTATGCGTAGGTATGTGTGTGTATATGTGTGTGTGTGTATGTGTGTGTGTGCATATGTACTTGTGTGTATGTATGCGTAGGTGTGTGTGTGTGTGTGTGTGTGTGTGTGTACTCGTGTGCGTGCGCACGCTCACACTGCTCTGTGTTTTGCAGAGGAGCTTCATGCAGAGTTGTGCTATGCGGAGTGCTTGCTGCAGAGAGCTGCTCTTACGTTTCTACAGGTAAAGCAGCCCTGTGTCTGGGTCAGGCTGAGCTCTAATGTCTGCACTCCTTCTGAGAGGATGTGCTTCTGTTCCAGCAGCATTTTCAACACATGCATCAAGGCATGTTCATGTCATAATTCTTAATATCTCTTCATTATTCTACAGCATTATTGACATCGGAACAGCACATAAGCCTCATCTGGCTGATTAGTGCTCAAATGGCTATGCAGAGGAGGTCTGGTTTCACTGATTTGGCTGAAATATGTTTCACGTGCAGTACAGGACGTTGTGGGCCCTGCTAAAGGTGGTTAGGCAGGTCAATGTTGCAGCGTCCAATTAATTTCACCTGATATTTCTGCTGCCGCTTTCCCACTCCCTCTCTGTCCAGGATGAGAGCCTGGTGAGTTTCATCAAAGGAGGGATGAAAGTGCGCAACAGCTACCTGATCTACAAGTGAGTGTCACGAGAGGAGACCACAAGAGACTGCAGGGGCCTGAGTGGAGGATATTTATATCACCACTTTCATTGTTAGGAGTAAATGTGTATAATATGGTACATTTTCTCCTCTCCATTGTCAGAAATCCCCCATCTTTGTCACATTTTCTTGTTTAATTAACCGGTTTAATTCTTTTTTTTAATGTAGGGAGCTTAATGCTTTCATTCACTCGGCCAATTTTTGCAAAGGACCAAACCACTTGCACTTAGAAGGAGGGGTGTCCCTTGGGATAGGAGCCTTTAATTTGGTAAGTCCCAAAGACTGGGTTTTTTTGTTGAGCTGGAGCAGCATGTGTAAAACCTGGTGCACCTCATTGCGTTGTGTTCTCTACCAATGACAGACTCTGTCCATGTTTCCTGCGCGGATTCTCAAGCTGTTGGAGTTTGCCGGTTTCTCAGGGGACAAGGTAAGGCCGGCAGGTTTAGCACTGACTGCCAGTGTGTTTGCGTGCTCTGCCTGTCGGCATCTGTTCTACATCAGTGCATTTGTGCTGGACTATGGTCTCGAGAGTTGGTTTGTACTTTTGTGTGCGCTCTCTCAATCAGGGTGTATCTCTGAGCAGGGGGGTCTCTCAGTTGGGTTGTGCTTTCTGTGCGCCTGTGCGTGTGTGTGTGTGTGTGTGTATGTGTGTGTGTAATGCGTGCGTGTGTGTGTGTGTGTGTGTGTGTGTAATGCGTGTGTGTGTGTATGTAATGTGTGTGTGTGTGTGAGTGCGTGTGTGTGTGTAATGTGTGTGTGTGTGTGTAATGCGTGTGTGTGTGTGTGTCTGTGTGTGTGTAATGTATGTGTGTGTGCGTGCGTGCGTGTGTGTGTGTGTAATGCATGTGTGTGTGTATGTAATGTGTGTGTGTGTGCGTGCGTGTGTGTGTGTGTGTGTGTATGTAATGTGTGTGTGTGTGCGTGCGTGTGTGTGTGTAATGCGTGTGTAATGTGTGTGTGTGTGTGTGTGTGTGTGTGTGTGTGTGTGTGTGTGTGTATGTATGTGTGTGTGTGTGTGTGTGTGTGTGTGTGTGTGTATACAGGATTACGGTGTCTCCCAGCTGTATGAAGGTGCCACCTCTCATAACCTGCGCTCCATGCTGTGTGCCCTGCTGCTGCTCTGCCACTACACCTTCCTCTCCTTCATCCTGGGTAACACACCGCCTGCACACTATAGCTGAGAAACACACACACACACACACACACACACACACACACACACAAACACATTACACACACACACACACACTCACACACACACACACACACACACACACACTCACACACACGCAAACACATTACACACACACACACACACACACAAACACATTACACACACACACACACTCACACACAGACACGTGCACACACACATACACAAACACATTACACACACACACACGCACTCACAGACTCCACACACACACACACACACATACGCACCCACACACACACATGTGCACAAATGCATTCACACACATATATACACATCCACACTATCAATAAACAAACAACACTTACTGTAATAAACTATCCTGTATTTGTAACAGTGGACCCAGTAGGGTTAGGGTCAAGGTTAGGGTTTTCCCAACAGTGACCTCTCTCTCTCTCTCTCTCCCTCCCTCCCTCTCTCCCTCCCTCTCTCTGCAGGCACAGGAGAGGGGGATGTGACGGAGGCGGAGAAGCTGCTGAAGCCCTTCCGGGCGCGGTATCCGCGAGTAAGGGCAGCCGCTCCACCCCACACACACCCTCCCGGCACAAAGCACGGGTCCCCACAAACACACACTGGGTCCCGATAAGGGCAGCACATTCAGCACTGCAAACAAACACACACACACTCAGGGCTTCTGTGTGAGCGCACAGCGGACAGGGCACTGAGGCTGGGGAAATGATGGTGAAGTGTAGCGTACATATAACAACAGAAGAGCATTAGCAATGTGAAAAACACTACTGCGGAATCGGCACAGTAGCCATAGGAACTTCACGCAATGTAGACACACATTAAACAAGCTTGTGTTCAAAGCACTGATCACATGGGAACCAAATCACAGGTTGGACTCTGTCATTAAATTTATCCTAGGTAGCAATAAGGACATATGGACATATACACTGTTGAGTAAATAGTAATTATATGGATATAGCCACTGTACTTGTGTATGGCAGCCTGATTGAGTTAATGTGATTTAAAAAGATGAGATTAGTGTGAAACAGCAACTAAAATTTTTGGAAAAAAAGTGCCTTGTATTGAATTTATTTAGAATCATAAAATGTGGAATGCAAGTAAAAGCTTTAGTGTATGGAGTGCAACATCTTGAATTTGTTGTACAGTTTAATCTTTATTCACTGTGCATTTCCCATGACTACGTTCCTGTCATGACAGTGCACATAGCAAAGGCAAAGCCAATACTCTAATGCATTACACAAACAAGGGTGTAGGTTTTTATCAGGGAAAACTATGATGTCAGGGCTCTTGAGTGGCGCATCCTGTTAAAGGGCTGTTTCTCGCCCTGTCTTATTCTGTGCCCACTACCAGTGCCTGTAATGCCTGATAGCCCATTGGGGCAGTGCATAATCGGCCTTACCTTTGTCCAAGGAGAGACTGAGTTTCAGTCAACGAGAAATATGCATTTTTTAAAAATCAAGAAAAGGCCTTCTTAGGCTTATTGGCTTATGCCGTAAAGCCGCTCACTATAAACGCAAGCTGAACTCTGTAAGCTGGAGGCTAAGTGTTTAGCTGATTGTGATTGGTCAGCTAAGCCACAGGCTTCCTCCCAGCTGAGCACACGGAGGCGGAGGTTAACCGAGTTCCCACAGCACAATCGCCCCGTAGCTACTCATTAAGCACCCTCAGTTTGCCAGCTGTAATGAATGACAGATATGCCTCTCCTTTGATTAATATTGGTGTTAGCTTTCCTGTTGTTTTACTGTGTGACCTTTAGTGACACTCAGTGTGACTCAGGGATGAGTGTATGGGAGAAATGCACTAGTTTCAGCTGTGGTATTCTCTGCCACGGGGTACGTGGCACAGTGGTACATTTGGTTTATAAAATGGTACAAAAAGTGGTACATTTGGGGAAAAATGTGAGGATGTTGTGGATGCTCTCAAACGTAACACGGTGGGGGGGGGGGGGGGGGGGGGGGGGGGGGGGGGGGGGGGGGGGGGGGGTTGGGGGTAACACCCAAAATATTCAATCAATTCATAATCTTTCATTCATTATCATTTTATTATTATTATTATTGTTATTGTTGTCATTATTATTATTATTATTATTATTCATATTTTTATTTTTAATCTGCCTTTCTCTTAATTTTACAGGGGGCCATATTTCTGTTTTTTGCAGGGAGAGCAGAAGAGATCAAAGGGAACATTGATGAGGTGTGCCTGTCCTAAAAATGCCCACGCTTTACTGAAACTCTACTCTTCTCTGACCGGGCTCCATGATCCCTGTAGCTCTTAGACCGGTGTTTTATAGGGACGGGAGCGGTCTGTGTGTACATGGCATGCTCGCAAATGTGACCACGCATGCATTTGCCTGTCATGCCCCTCTCTGGCCAGGCGGTGTCGCTGTTTGAGGACGGCTGCAAGGCGCAGCAGGCCTGGAAGCAGTTCCACCACATGTGCTACTGGGAGCTGATGTGGTGCTTCGCGTTCAAGCGCGACTGGAAGATGGCCTACTTTTACGCCGACCTACTGAGTCAGGAGAGCCGCTGGTCCAAGGTAAGGCGGCGGTTCGAGACGCCGGTACCCCTGGGGTTCTCCTTGGGAAAGCTGGGGGGGCTCGTCCGGTCTTATCCAAAAAGAGCCGGTGTCAGCTTGGGCTCAGGTTTTTATTTTAGCCTGGCACTGAGACACCTGATTCTACTTCTCGAAGTCTTGACTGAATTTGTTGAATCAGGATGTTGTAGTGCAGGGCCAAAACAAAAACCTGCACCCACACCGCCGTGGGCATACAGGGACACATGATCACTCCCTGTGGTTCACTTTTCTACAAGATATTTTTTTTACGAAATTTACTTTCCTGATCTTTTTTTATCTAAATTTCCATGTAAGCATATCATTTAGCATTCTGATTCATTTGATGTTCATTTTTCAGAGCGCAGGTCTTAAAGTGTATGCTTCACTCATGTAATCTAGTCCTTACCCCCCCCCCCCCAAAAAAAAGCCTGCAGTCCCACAGTACTGCACGGGATTGGACGTTAAAGATGCAGACCGAGCGCGGTGATTGGCTGAAACGAGCTCTGTTTGAGTGCTGCGGGCGTGCTTTGCGATCTCTCTTCTCCCTCCCAGGCCATGTACGTGTACATGAAGGCGGCCTTCCTCACCATGCTGCCTCCGCACGAGGCCCGGCCCTTCGGCGAAAACGAGGTGGAGCTCTTCAGGTAAAACTGACCGCGGGAAACGCGCACGTGTGCGCATGCGTGCGCGCGTGCGTTTGCTCCTTTTCAAAATGGCCGCACGTTCACTCGAATTTGACGTTGAACCGTGCCGTGGGCAGGACTCTGATTTCCCCTCGGAAGCCCGAGCCCTGCCACACGGTCTCTGGGACATTTCTGAGCCATTTCTGGTGGGGTGAGTTTACCCACCGCGTGCGTGTTGTTTTTGGTTAAATAAAAGCGTAGCTCTGGCGAACGTCTGTCAGGAGACCTGATCGCGTGCCCGGTCTCTCTGCCCAGGACGAGCTGTTCCCCTCACCCTTCGTCTCTCTGCACCTCAGGCAGGTGCACTCCCTGAAGCAGAAGATAGCGGGGAAGTCCCCGCCCACGGAGAAGTTTGCCGTCCGCAAAGCCAGACGCTACCGGGCCGGCTGCCCGGTGAAGCTGCCGGTGCCCGCTCTGGTGAGACCGCCCCCCCCCCCCCCGCCGACGGCGCCGTCCCCACATTACCCATCTGCTAAACGTTAGCGTGAGGGGGCTGTGACCGCACCCCTGACGGCCATTTTTTTTTATTTCAGGAGATGATGTACATGTGGAACGGCTTCACCATGATGCGCAAGAGGCCAGAGCTGACCGAGGGGATGGTGGAGACGCTGGCTGAGGCAGAGCGCACCCAGCAGGACACTCCGTGTACTGCAACTCATTACCCTGCATACATTAGCCCTTTCCTGTGAAACCGACTGCGCAAAGACTTAACAAGTCCCACGGGCCACAGTGGTGTCGGAAGTCTAGATCTCCATACCCAAACTGCTCACTTCATTTCCTGTGTCGCAACTTGCATCTCAGGGCCCTGCCACAACTGAGCCACTAGCATATCACCACTGCTTAGGCCTTTATCGCAGCCTTATGCATGCATTCTGTACTTCATTTGCCGTGTCCAAAGTGACATCACAAATGGCGACCACAGGTGAGCTGCTAGCACACCACAGTTACTCAGACACACAGTCAGGCCTCTTCCGGGACCTCGTGAATGTGTCTATATCTGGACTTCAGAACCACAGGCAAAGTCTCGAGTCTTTTTTCTCTCACTAATGCGCCTGTGGTCCCTCCCCATCGTTTGGCCCCCCCGCGTGACTCTCTCTCCTGTCCCTGCTCTGTGCTTCAGTGAGCGAGTACACGGTGGACGACCGCTGCGTGGTTCTGCTGCTGAAGGGGGTGTGTCTGAAGAACCAGGGCAGGACTGAAGAGGCTGAGGACTGCTTCAGCAAGGTGCACAAGAGGTGAGGAACAGGGCCGTGATGAATGGGCCTTTATGTCCTACGGAGACAGTGCAGTCCCAGTGGAAGCCATATATCCATTCTGGTGTTTAGACTGGATAATATCAATGTATGTTTTATTATTATTGCCTGCCACACAGGCACAGACACAGACACACACGCACGCACACACGTACACACACACACACACACACACACACACACTCACATCCCTGCAAGATTCCAAGAGGGTGTTTACCCAAAAAAAAAAAAAAAAAGAACAATGGCTTGGTTTTCGGGTAGGAAATAGTTTTTGGTGTGGTCACAGTGGCAATTTTATTGCTTATTCATTACTCAGCAATGGAATTTGCATGACTCACAGCTAAGATAAGGCAGTGGCAGCTGACCAGACCTGTAGCTGAACTGCTTAACGAGGGAAACCTGCATGTAAATGTAACAGATACACCGAGTTAAACAGAGGCCAGGTAAAATGGCCTCACTGGGATCAAGACCAAGGACAACAGACAGTGCTGTGTGCAGAATACGCCTCTGCTGTAAGAGCATACAGACAGCCTGTGAAAGACAAATATTTGAATTCCAGGACATTCCATCTGTAATTACATAATGTAAAACTGTACAGGTAATGTACCACCAAGAGTAATGCAGTCCATATGCAGAATTTCTCTGAATGGTGCATGTATGTGGCCTACTGAGTGGCACGTTGGTGCGGATATTAGGCTCTTTCTCCCTTTCCACCGCGCAGCGAGAAGAAGATTAAGTTTGACCACTACCTGGTGCCCAATGCCCTGCTGGAGCTTGGGATGCTGTACACACAACTGGGGCGCAAAGAGCAGGCCGTCAAGCTGCTGCAGAAAGCCAAGTGAGTCTCAGACCTCTGTCGCCATCTGCTGGCCGTGCCAGAGACACACAAGCGCGTGCTTTCGCCCAACCCCAACATGGCTGCTCGCTCATCCAAAAAATATAAACAGGAAATGAATGAAAAAGGTAGTGGGGAAAACTCCCTGACTGGACAATGTAAACCATGCAAACAAATATATGTATAGTAAATGCGGTTGTCGTTTACCCAGTGTTCAGAACAGATGACACAAAACTGCTCAATACTTGTCACTTGAATAAAACATGGAATCAAAATGCACTGCATTACTTGACTACATATTTTTCAGTCTGTGTGTATGTATGTATGTATGTATATATATATTATTTTTATTGTATTTTAAATTTTAATTTTTTATTTCAAATATGGTCACTCCCCTTTAATCATCACATAAATTGCATTTATGATTTTATCTTTATGTTCTGATATCACAGCCATGTGAACATGAATTTTTTTCCCGTTTGGATCAGCTACTTTATCCTTTCTTTCTTCAGACACAATTACAAGGACTACTCCATGGAGTCTCGCACCATGTTCAGGATTCACGCCGCCCTGTCCAAACTGAAGAGTGACAGCAGCGAGGAGGAAGAGTACACTGAGCTGTAGCGCGCGGCACTTCTGCGTAGACAGGACACAGCGGCTGCACCTCCACCGTGGCCCCGCCCCCCTTCTGACCTCTGACCTCTGTCCAGGACCGCCCAGCTGCTGGGCCTCAGTTCTTCTTCCTGTCCAGGCAGGGATCAGGAAGTCCCCCCCCCCCGGAGCCGTGTGATTGGCTCGGCTGAGACGCAGTCAAAAAAAACAAGTGCGGGTTACTGTGGACATTTTCCTTCCACCCCTGCTGGGCGTGATTCAGAGTGTCCCTCCTCTGTCCCTTTCCCCCCCGACAGGGCACAGGAACACCAGTGCAGAGGAGCGTTTTTTAACCAGGACAGGACATTGCACAACTTTCAGCTGAATCCATCTGTGTCCATATATTTATTTGATGAAGACATGCAGGAAGTTGCTGGGCAGCCCCTGATCGTGTGTAGCCTGCGTGGCACCAGTGCAGTAGCGGGTCGGTACAGGCCTCTGCAGCCACAGCCCTGCACAGCTTCAGACTCGGGTCCATGGCAACAGAACTAATCAAGCTTTGGTCTGGGTGCCAGGGGCTGGTGTCACACTCTTTAGTAGGCCTGTGTACTGGGGCAGATTGTACTGCTGCGATCTGCTGCAATTTAAAATACCGTGTTTTAATTTCTCTGTGTGCTTTGTCACAGCAATCCACTGTAAAGCCATATCCTGGCCTACCCACAATTCCATGTTTAAAGTTAACCTGATCATATTTGTTACCCTTGTCAGATTCTGTCTACCGTTATGCAGGGTAGACACAGGGCGACGTGTTTTATTGAGAAAGTAAATTCTTATACAGTACGGTATGCAACTGTAACAGTGACAGGAACATGTGCAACATGCTAGACTCTGAGATTTTTACAGTTAAGATGACCAACAGTTAAGTCCAGCTACACAAATCATTGTAATGCCTGTCACTTTAATGATAAATTTATTAAATGTTATGTCTGAAAGGCACTTAAATGTCAGAGGCCCCCTCGGGAGATTTTGAAGAGCCCCACACAGAGGTTACTGTGTCTTCCGCCAGTTTCACAATTAAAGGATTTTAATGAGCATATTGCCACCCAGCCATCACACGGATATCTGGGCTTTTATAGAGACCAATGACTGAAATGATCAGAAGTACAACAAGCACGACACTGGGTATAGTTACACTCTAATGTCAGTCCCAAGGAGTTGTGGCACATCACAGGAAAACAGCTAACTATCCAAAGTAGACCAGCTGTGTGCGTGTTTTTTTTAACAGAATACACATAAATTTTGTCTTGCAATGACTTGCACTGAACGTACCCAACTGTCACTGAAGGAATAAAAGGGATTAATAACCTTAACATTTTCTCCTCATCATTTAATTTATTCATGAGGAAAGTGTGACTCAAACAACCTCCATTGCACAATGACCTTAACTTATGCAAGCGTTACCTCTTAATTCAACGCAGACCTCATATCATGAGTTTGATCATCACAGACATTAATAAAACAAAGCATGTTTTATAAAAATACTATGTAATACAGTCCATTACTGTTTAACTGGGACTTAGCTAAAGGGTTAAGAGTTCAGCAGTTAAGGGACCTGTTTGACATACAGTCTGTCCATCCATCCATCCATTATCTATACCCGCTTATCCTGGGCAGGGTCATGGGGGGTGCTGGAGCCCATCCCAGTCTGCATTGGGCGAGAGGCAGGAATACACCCTGGACAGGCCGCCAATCTATCACAGGGCACAGGGCACACACACACACCATTCACTCACACACCCACATACCGTCTATCTGCATGTTATTTCTTACACAAATTGATCATTGGTTACATGCGCTTTTTTTCAACAGACTGCTTGTCCAGGAGTTCATTTCACTCATATAACAATAATAGCATTAGGCTAACATGACAGTAAATGCATCTTTTTGCACCAGCACATGTAAAAACAGAAGGGACACATAGGTGGAAATAATATTGCATTATTTTACAGTACAGTTTCCTTAGTTCTGCATTCATATCTATGATATAATCCTTTGAATGATCATGTGTTTGACCATGAAAATTCATGTTCAAAGAAATTTCAAATTATTCAACTCATAATTAATGACCATCAAAAATACTTCACAGGGTAAATTACGATTTCAAACAAATGCATAAAAATAAAACTAGCCTTTTTTCTTGCATTTAATACATTCGTGGAAGGCTTTTTCATGGTTACCTTGGAATTACACTAAAACTACAGGACCTGTAGCCACAAAGCGTCTTAGAGAAGGTACCGTTCCAGGACCAGTTCAGCCCATAATTTCATATGGGGAAGGACAAACACGGGCAGGGGGATCCTGCTTCTAGATTGGCACTCCCGCTTGGAGAAGCTTTCTGGGGAAAGTGTTTGTCTTATTTCCTGGTTGCATTATGCTCAGCCAATGTCATACAATTCATATTGACATTCATACAGCGCATACATTTTTATTTGAGTTCTGAAATCGATTCAGTGTATTCCCTATGTCCAAGGTCAGACTTACTGCACGTGTTAATCACATGTATGTATGTACAGGCATACCTATGAGGGCAGGCTGCTGAAAGCCTCTGTGTTAGAAGCGTGTGTTGTTGTGTTCAAGTGTTTTAGAGCACACGGGCTCAATGGAAGCCCTGGGATGTTCTCCAGCCTCCTGTCCTGAGCAGACCCCATTAACTGGTGTCAACTACGCTCGATTAAATCCGCAATCCAGTGTTGCTACTCGCCGTACACGTTTGTATTTTAAATGATGATAATATTCTAAATAAATACGCTATCTTAGGAAAATAGCCATGAAACCAAACAATTACCTAATACCTTTAAAAAAGTGGAAGATGTCTTGGAAAAGTTTCTTCAGAAAAAAAGAATGAAGGCCTGCGAATGGTGCATATTTGTCACTACATTCACACAGCATTCTTCATACCAAGATGTATTTCATACGGTGCACGAGAAACTATTTGTGGGAGATTTGATGGACAATTTGGCTGTTTGCTGAAAACACATAGTCTCCGCCAGAATTTAGAAAGCATACACTTAAAAACAACTGCAGATCAGATACAAAACATGCACACACGCAATATTTAAACCTATTTTTTACCGCAGTCAAAAAGTACAAATGGAAAGTAAAAAGCAAATGCAGCAAATTTCAGCTTGTCAATGTTCACGTGCAGTTTTGTTTTGCATTTTGGTTCCATATTTATAAATCGCTGTACTTCCATCGACACGGCTTCTGTCTTTTACATTCTACTGTATTTCCTTGTATAAACTCCCATTATTTTAGCCATAAAGCTGGTAACTGAGAATGGCACGAAATCCAGGGTGTGAGTGTGTGAGTTCACCTTTGCACGTTTGAGGTAAGGGGGGGGGGGGTGTGGAATACCCAGCCAGGACCGCTCAGGTCCCTCAGGTGTCACGGGCGGCAGCGGGGAAACTCGCACCGCCGTGGGGCTGCCAGCTGCTCACGGCCAGGTGTGAGGACAGGTACCCCCGGCCTGGGAAACCACCGTGGAGAGGGAGAGAAGTGGCGAGAACGTTAAGTCCGAGGGCTAATTAGCACCAACATACCACGGGAAACACCGGCAAGGCAGGGAAGGGGAGGGAAGCCGTGGCATCGCGGAGGGCCGCCCAGGCAGAGCCTGGTGAACATATGATAGACCTGTTGCAGACTGGTGCAAGTCTTTCTGTCGGTTTACTGGCCATTAAATTTAAACTGGCCATTTAAAAGACCACTTGCCCTGCTGTGTTTTATTTATGCTCATAAATCTGAATCTGCAGTGTAAGGATAATACAAAAATCCAAAACGTATTAATAAAAACCAAACGAGCTATGAGGGAACACAGTCCATCCTTATCTGATGAAGCATACTATTAGTTCTGTGACAATTAACTCAGGATTGGGAGATGCTGGGAAGGGAGACTTATTTGGAGCCAGTATTGGCCAGCAGCACCACCGTATCACTGCACAAACCAGTAGGCTATTTCCACATCGTTTTATAGGATTATAAACATATCCGTCACCTTACTGTAAATTACCTGCATTTGCTTTGATGCAGCCACTGTGCAGTATGAACCGTTCGTTTTTAAGGAAACGTGTATTTGCACAAGCTCTTTTGTCCTTATACCGCTATTCCGCATCATATAGATCGAAGAACAGTAGCCAGAGCTAACACTTTAACAGCCTTGTCACCCCCTATCGAGAAAACTCACCTGTTATAAACTAGATCCTTTAATGTTTGACATTTCCCTTGTCATATTAGGCAGGCGCGAGATGTGTCCGGCAATTAGTATGGGAATATTGGCACCCTCTAAATTTTCCTGCCATGTCTGTTATAAAAGGGCGACAGCGACTACAGTGTCTCATAATTTCGACAGCAAGGTAACCCAACGTAACCTTGAACCACATAACAAAAACGGAACATTAATTCACGTTAGCGCCAGAATAGTTGTTTTCTGTGTTTTTTTTATTTTTTAACTAATTGCACAATGATTTTATCAGTCAGCTACGTGTTTCTGGCGGCATCTTGTGCTGTGCTTCACGGTTTCCCCCACTTCGGATTTAAACGTCCCCAAGACGGAGCAAGAGATTTAGAATCGTCAGGGAACGGAGCAGAGGAACCTATTCAGGGAAGAGTGAAAGTAGTCCAAATTAGCCCTAATTTCCTTCGTCAGTCCGCCTTGTTTAGAAGGGGTGCCGCTATCCAGAACAGCCCGAGCAGAAGAGGGCCTTTGCCTGTTTTCTTGTCGCACGGGCGACCGGGCCCTGCGCTGTCTAACAAGGAAACGCGACCTTCTGCACCGTTCCAGCTCTTTGGTGCGAATATGAAGCGAAGACAAGGGCAGGAGATGTGGCAGAAGGCGATGGACAAAAACACTCAAGACAAGGAGGTGTTGGCATTGCCCATTAACCCAAAGGACAGCTCCAAGCAGAGCTGTGCTGCAGTGCCTTTCGCGCAGGTAAACAGAAGCTACCCAGCATGCTTTTGGCCCATAACCTACAAAAACAAATGTTCTATAATCAGTCAGTGTTAACGTTTTTGCTTTTGTAACCTATCAAATTTCCCCAATAGAAAATTTTAAACGGTACATTATTTTTTTTTCATTAAAACATGAAAAAACACATCGCCTATACTGGATTGCTGAGCTGCGCGTGGGCTGTCTTTAATGCTTGTTTTTCTTTGGCAGCGAGTGTCAGCAGCGGGCTGTGAGACGGTGACGGTGCAGAATAAACTGTGCTTTGGTCAGTGCAGCTCATTGTACGTGCCACCTGGCGGGGAGTCTGTTGGATCAACAACGGGTGGTGGAATCAGCTCCCCCTGCTCCCGCTGCGCTCCCTCAAAGGTCAGGTCCATAGTGGTGTCCTTGCGCTGCCGGGGGAAGGCCGAAGCGCGGGAGATGCGCGTGATGGTGGTGGAGGAGTGCAAGTGCGAGACAGGCCGCGAGGAGGAGAACGTTGAGAGGACAAGGCCTCAGCTGAAACGTTGATAAATCTGGACTACGATTTCCATTTCACCAAGTGAAGTACCTTCCAATATTTAATTATTTATAGATATTGTAGCTTTATAGATATTTATGTTAGAAGCAAGCTATTACAAAGACATGGAATTCTTAGATAGGAATTCTCAATTGTTATTTAAATGTAAAAACGTTACATTTATTCAGTACCCTTGAAATTGACTGGTATGTAGGGCTAGGCTAAGCCTACACTAACAAGTTTATAAATTAAAACATTTGGTAAATATATCAGTTGCGCAGGGTAAATATTGTATGTGAATAGTTATTGTAAGCTTTATTTTATACAATGATTTGTAAGCAAATACTGCCAATTATTGTTTGTGACATGACATGTGAACCTGAAATGTATGGTTCATGAAATTGTTTGTGACATAGTGGTCTAGCCACGGCCTTTCAATATTGAGTCTTCCATAATGGAAGGTGTACTTTTCTATTCAGTTTTTTATTTTATTTTATTTTTTGTTGGAGCCATGCACTGATTAAATTATTCAGTGAATGACAGGTAATTTGAGTTGCACCTTTTTCACAGGTGTAATATTCAGTCTCTGAGAATATGTTTGACTTTATCGCATGTAGAATAGGATTCTTCTATTCGAGTGTGCACACTTATTCCGACTTGTAGCTATTGCTATATGACAATCTGTATTTATATATGACTCAAATTTGGTATGTAATTTCGGATTTGGCCTCCTTAAAAATTGTAATGGAAGAATTAAAAGATAAAAATTTTAAAAAATGTATTTTTATTACTTTGAGCAGGAGATATATATCAGTATGTTATGACATAACAATGCACAAATGTAAGGGAAGACAGAATGTTGCAATTCACCCCATCGCCTGTGGAAAAAAGAATGCTCTAAGGCAACTAAATGTTGTCACTAAATGTTTATCTGATAAAAAACTGTACCTTTTTTTATAACAAGTCAATTAGTGGTCCCATATTTGACCAGTGTTGGTGCTTATCATGAAGTCTAATTAGGTGGCTTTGTTTTACCTATTTTGCCTCTATGTGTAAGAAAAGACCGATTGTGTAGCAGAGCAATGCTTTCCTGGTTTATTGTGTTTTTTTCATTTGGATGTTTAGCAGTACATTATTGCATCTCAGCTACTGTTCATATCTTTAATTTTGAATTTGAGCAAGTGTACATTTATAATATGTGACCCTGACAGGCCATCATGTGAGTCTTAGTAATGCTCTAATTTCAATTTGTGAAGACAAAATATGTTGTAATTTTAATATTAGAAAAAAATTTTGTTGGCAAAATTTTTTAGATTTTGAATAGTAGTTTCACTTCACACAGAAAAAAAAACATTTGCATGCAAACAGAGCATTACAATGAACATTAACTGCTTTAAAGTTATTAGCATAATGTAGAATTTTTGCAGCTTTTATTTTTATTTACTTTCCCATGTGTACCAATAAACCATTAATTTTATCCATGATGACAGAAGCCCTCTTTTAATAGGAAATGTAAAATTATTAGATTATCAAAAAAAAAAAGCTTCTTGTTTGAGCAGTATTCCTGTGTACATGCATGTGAAGTCAGGAGTTGCATTTTTGAATGAAATTTGGATTTAGACTTTTAGTGTTCATAGATGGAAAAAAAAGTTTCGCATTTTAATTGCGTTAAGCATGCGGTTAGACATGCGTACCTAACGCAGTTACGATCGACGGGTCTAGAAGTTCTTATTTATCCGTCTTCTCAAAAACAACAAGGATCATGGCTGCACATATCTAAACCACGCTAATGATTGAATTAGGTCACTGGCCCTCAGCTGGGACCTAGCCACTCTCCTGCCAGCTTTTATTGAATGGCGAGTTGTTTAATTTAACACCTGCTGTTTGTTCAGTCGCATATTTACCTCACGCCTGTCATTCCCTTTTTCGTTTATGACGCTGATTGTGAGCGGCAAATCTGCACAGTCTGATTGAGACTAACATGCACTAATACCTGAAACCTGACATGCTCTAGGAAACGGGGCAGTGCTTTTTTGTCTTACGTTGTCCTGCATTCAGAAAAGCACTGTGGAGAACATACAATCTACCCTGCACTCCCACCAAGCGCTCTCAGCACTGTATGGGGGCATTAACCACAAAATTTACTTGGAAAAAATATGCGCAATTTCAGATAAAAGCTGAAAAGAAGCTTTATGTTTTTTCCTCCTTTTCTGTTTTAAGAACCCAGCGCATCCCTCCCCCCCCCCCCCTTCCCACTTCTTTTATTCTTCATTTCTTTTCAATAGAGAGTGATAGAACAAATGAGGCGTACTTGAGTGCGGCACTTAGTGAGGCAGATGTCACAGCTTTTGTATGGCGGAGCTGGTGTAACTCTCCGGTGTCATTAAAGATGCACGGTTCCCATGACGGGAGAGGGCACAACAGGGGCTTCATTTGGCAAAGAGGTGATCCGGTGCCAAATTAGGAGCTTTAGGGATCAAATCACCGTCAGTCATTTGTAAATAGGCTTGTTAGCAGTTAAAAGGTTAACAATGACATGCACACAGGGTTGCTGTGTTCGGGAAAAGTTGGTGGGAAAATGCAAATATAAATTTTCATTGCATTTTATTAAATGAGTACAATTTTTAAATGTTTAAATGTAAATAAAGTTAAATGGAAATAAGTATGAAGATGAACCGAGAGTGGAAATGAACCTACACTTTTACGGTGCACATTGCATGAGGATACTAATTAGTGATTTCTGTTTCCTGTCTCCTCCGCGGCCTCGAAAAGGACCCAATCCGTGAGACAGAGAATCTGAACCCAGATAGGTGCGCGGAGCAGAAGTTTCAGCGTGTGAGAGGTCGTTGGACTGGCTGCACGCAGGCTTACTTCTCTCTGCCGAGACGTTTGTGCCGTGCTCTTTAAACCGCGGCAATGCTGATTAAATCCCTCGCGGGGGGGGAGAGCGTTTCGCGCTGCTGCGGCTGAACTTCAGCTATTTGAGCGCGAGCGGGATGCCGGAAGAAGGGCAGCGAGACCGGAATGCGTCTGCGAGCCTCCAGGCCTGCGGGGCCGAAATGCCAGGGCCAGGTCAGCGGCGGCGGCGTGGCGGCGATAGGTCGCCTCTGCGCCCGCGCTGCCGGAGTACACACGACCAGCTGGCGACCATTGGCACCCGCCGGCCTGCGGGAGACAGCGCCCCGGGCGACGGCAGCTTGGCGTATACTGTGGGGAGCGGTGCTAGGTACCAGCGAGTGCGGGAATCTGCTGCCACGCTCGACTCACTAATGAGCGAGGAGGTCTGTGTGCCTGTTTGTTCAGGTATTTATTATGGACAGAGCTCTGCATTTTTATATAAATTAATAATAATAGTAATAATAATAATAATGTTATTGACGCTGTAATAGTTATTCTCTCATCAATATTATCTGATATGGTAATAACAATATTACTGACAGAAGATAATGCAAGCACATATCTCAGTATCTGGGAGATGAACTGTGGGATGGCCTGCCTGAATCGTCTGGAGCGTGAGTGAAGCAATAGAACGGCTATTCTCGCCATCTCTTCCCGCCAGTGTCTGTTCTTCTGCTTGTTTTTCATCGCGTGTTGTTTGGCTCTGCTGAAAGCACTAAGCCCCACACCCATTCTCCGCCACGCCGAAGCCTTTAAACTGGCACCTGCTGGCGTCCCGGCTGTATGTGGGGCAGTCCCAGAGGGTGGCACTAATTGAAGGAGGCTCTGGGTACTGAGTGTGCCCGCCTTACCAGGATAGCACAGCGCCACTGAGGGGGGGGGGGGGTGTGGGGGGTGGGGGGGCGTTCAGGGGCCGCAAAGCAGAAAATTCACACGCTGAGATATCCTTACTGGAGAAGCGACCCATATGTCTCATTATTAAACATTTAAAACCTCCCATGCTTTTAAGTAATTAAAATTTATTTTTTTCTTTTAATCTGACCGTCTCTTTTCCTGTTTTCTGTGTTATCACCTATCCCCCTGCCGCATCGTGCTAAGTGGAGTGGGTAAAGTTGCCGTTGTGAAAGGGAAGTTTAGTTCTCGTTAGACCTCTTTCGATTCGATTCCCCTGCAGTTTCATGACTGAGTGAGCATGTGGAGATCCCTGCTAGTTTGTGTGTGGAATGGTCTGTTCATGGATGAGTACAGCAGGGCCTGCAGAACTTGGGTCTGTAGGCATATACAGGAGGCCCTCACCATTACAGGCTTTTTTGCTAAATCCTGACTTGATGTTACTCAATTATTTATTAAAGATAAGAAAATGCATTACTGGTGTATTGTATGATGGTGTTTTTAAGATTATGACAATGAATATGGTGATGACCATTACTGTAAAAATAGCAATAATAGCAAGAACGATAATAGTAATAATGATGATAGTAATACCAAGAGAACTATTTTTGTCTTTGTGTTTTAGCCTTCGGTGATGGTTCAATACACGACTGCTTTCTCCCAATTTGTGGAGGTAAAAGTTGTTTCCCCAGGGTCCTGAAGAGCGATGATGTAATTTATGATTCAGTTTATGATTTGAGTTTAGCCCATTGCAGTCTTCAGGATTTTGATTCTCATTTCTTTTTCAAGCAAAGTGTGAGCGCAAGCTATGCGGGGGTCTCCTGTAATATCAGCTGCCCAAGAAGGGCAGAATCTTTAGGCCTCGGTCCTTCAAACTCAACGTCAGACGACATCCTGTGATAGAAGGAGACAACAAGGAGGCTGTTTAGATACGGTGGGATTCTGTGACTTTAATTAGCTCAGAAGCATATCAGGTATCTGGGGCGCTTCACGAGGAGTGCTGAATAATTTGCTCTCGTCCGTCTCTAACAAACGCCTCTTTCATACTTGTAATCTGCCTCTCTCACAGCCCTTCCCCCCTCCCCCTCGCTCTCTTCAGCGGATCTTGTGTTTCTCAAAAGATTAAAGAAGAGAGTACTCATTTTGATAATATTAATATGGCCCCGCAAGTGACTGTGGGAGAAAAAAACCATCTGGCTGTCTTGCTGTGTCTTTTTGTGTGCTTGACTTTATTGGGACGTTAAACTGTACTTAATAGTTTTAAATATTAGGCTAGGTCATTGTGAAAATGCCTTGCTGAAAACATTTTTTTTTTGCTGATTTTTGAGCAACCCCAGGAAACGTGTCTTCCTGAAACTTCTTTTTAACTTCAGTGCATTTGCTATTCAATATGGTATGTTTGGTGCACACAAATGTACAACAAGCTGTAGTTTGTAAGGTTTGGTCCTAATGATGCTGATGGGAAATGTAGTCCAGAGCTGTGGGTCATTGGGTACATTCAATCTGGCTGTAGACTTCAATTCCCAGCAGCCCCCCCCCCCCCCCCTCTCCAGGGCATACAGGGAACCTGCAGGCCTCCACAAGGCCATTCTGTGGCAGATTAAGACCTGGGAGAGTCAGGCGATGGTACCTAGCGATGCTAATGAGTCATTAAGACCAGGCGAGGGAGGGGAACTCAGAGACAGTGATGCAGACCGGTGAGGGTGGAGATCATCCTCTAAGGACCCGGGCCAGCTTTAGCCCCTGTGCGCAGGTACAGGGTGCTGTGTGCTGCCTCTCCCTGTCTCCGGTCTCTTTGCGTGGGGCATTTTGTTATCGCATTGCGCCCCACAAACTCCAACCACCCTCGCTGCCGTCGCCTCAACAAAACAACAAACCAAAAACAACACAACTTGCAAAGGGCCCACTTCAGATGCACTTCAGTGAGCGTTTCTGCGGAACGGGGGGGAAGGAGCCATTTGCCAGGTCCTAATGGAGGCGGGTTTTTGTGCTCTCTTCTCGCTGAGGCTCAGCTGGTGGCGGGACGCAGTCGTAGGGGTACGACGCCGCCTGCGCCTCCGGGTCGGGAACGAGGGAGGGAGGGAGGGAGGGAGGGAGGAGGGTCGGTGATAAAAGCCCTCTTTAAGAATTCATCCATCTGGGCTGTGAGAGGCGCGAGCGCTTTAGTTCTGCTCAGTTTGCACAGACACACGAGCGCGCTCGACGCGGAGCGGGATTGGCCCGCGCCGCCTCTCCCCCCCCCCCCCCCCCCCGCTCCCCAGCCGCCGGTCCTCTCGCCGAGCGGAGGTAAAGGGCCGTGCCGCTCGGCGGCGGCGGCGGCGGCGGCGGCGGGACGCGCGGAGGCGAGCGCGCGGTAGGTACGCGCAGCTGTCGCTCTCGCGGCGCTCGCAGCGAGAGCTCATCCAGGCTGACTCATCCAATCTGGCCCGCCGGTCCCGGGATCACTCGCACGCACGCGCGCCGCGCTCGCTACGCTGACTCTCCGCCGACGTCCCGCCAGCCCCCCTCGCCTCGTCCTGCCTCCGAACCCAACGCCGCTGTCGTCTGTTTCTGTTTCGCGCGGCTTTGCGGCTCGTTCTCTTCCGGCTCGCGCTTTAAGCGTAGCTGATACGGGTCCTTCTGTGTTAGAAGGTCTGCTGCTCTGGGCCTGCGGAGACACAGTCTGCTGCTTTTAGTTCTCCGCTTCACATCAGCTACCAGCTCAGATTCGTTAGACCAGGTGAGGATAACTGAAACTTATTTAATTTATCAAGTAAATCACTATCGGGGCATTAAAAAAGCCCAGTGTGTCTCTCCAGGACCACGGTTGGGGTCCCCAGCAGACCCTGTGGCTCTCCAGGACCACGGTAGGGGTCCCCAGCAGACCCTGTGTCTCTCCAGGACCACGGTTGTGGTCCCCAGCAGACCCTGTGTCTCTCCAGGACCACGGTTGGGGTCCCCAGCAGACCCTGTGTCTCTCCAGGACCACGGTTGGGGTCCCCAGCAGACCCTGTGGCTCTCCAGGACCACGGTTGGGGTCCCCAGCAGACCCTGTGTCTCTCCAGGACCAGGCCCGGAGACCTCTTTTCTGGGCTTTGGCGCCAGTGTCGTTCCCTGTAGAGTGCTCTGTTTCCTCGTGGTTGGGCTGGATCTGATATAACAGCCTGCAGTCAGAACCTGAGCTGAAGGCTGAAGAGCACCACAGACGTCACTGTGGAGGATCAGCAATGTTTGACCTCACTATTATCAAATGAATTCTCTGTGGTAGAAGGCTGGTTCAGGTGATTTTTATATGAGACTCGACACCATTTCTGTTTTTTTTTTGTCACCCTTGAGAGTGAACCTTGGGGTCCTTTTTAATGGCAGTCATTTACAATAGTATTGAAAATGGTGTGATACTGTCGGAAGTGTTGGGCAGTTATGAGTACACACCTCCTCTGGCACATTGGGCTGCGGTTCCCTGGGTCTGGAGGGAGGATGGGGTTCACTCATCCCTGTCTTCGTTCATCACACGCGCATGATCCTTCATTACTGTGGCACGGCTCTGACAGACACTAAATCTCACATGGCAGCTCGCTTCTGCAATGCAGGCCTGCCATTACAGCATACACTGTGTGTGTGTGTGTGTGTGTGTTAGTGTGTGTGTGTGAGTGTGTGTGTGTGTGTGTGTGAGAGTGTGTGTGTGTGAGTGTGTGTGTGTGTGAGAGTGTACGTGTGTGTGAGAGTGTGTGTGTGTGTGTGAGTGTGTGTGTGTGAGAGTGTACGCGTGGGTGTATGTTTGTGTGCACATAAGTGTTTGTGTGTGTGTGTGCACATGCATGTTTGTGTGTGTGTGTGTGTGTGTGCGTAGTGTATGTGTGTGTGTGTATGTGTGTAAGTGTGTGCGTACATGTTTATGTGTGTTGTACGTGTGTGTACGTGTGTGTGTATGTATATGCGCATGTACGTGTGTTTTTGTGTATGTGTGTGTGCATACGTGTGAGTTGGGGGGGGGGGGGGGGGGGGGACCCTAATTGAACTTGAATTTTGGTTTGGTGTGTACTGGTCTGGTCACATAATGCTTTGAGAGTTGTCATCCTGTTGCGCTTCTGATTGGCCTTGGCTGGGACTGTGGCTCCAATGGCCTGTCACTGTTTTTATGAAGATTAATGGGATAATTAGTGTGTTTCTGTCAGAGATCACGTTTCTGTGTCCTGCATTGGATTTGTTAGCTAAGCCCTGTGAAACAGCTTAGCATGCAGGCCCCTCTGATTCTTTTAACACATTTTATGCAATGAGTATTTGAAATTTGTCAACACAATTTAATTCAATACAATTAAATAGCTTGATGTGCCTTTATAATTCATCCTTTGCCTAATTGAAAACTATAAATGATCTTACTGATATGGGGAAAAGAATACTGACATCTGGATGATCTCTCCATTCATTAAAAATCCAAGAAGAAGATGAAGGATCAGCTCACAAATACATAGTGCGCATGAGCTTATAGCTAACTCTTGAACAACTAAGAAGCTCTGTTTTGTCCTAGTCAAACAAACATAAACACTGTTTTTCCTCACAGTGGAAGAAATGTCTGTGTTTAATGGTTTTGCTGAACAGCTTGTCCTTTGAACTAATGGCTTACTAATTTACTCTAATTTTTAAATGGAATACTTGAAGTATCAAGTCCTGTAAAAAGTGTAAAGTTTGCTGAAAATGTTCTAATCATTACAGCAATTTAAAATGTTAATGCTGAGGGAAAAGGAGGACCTGTTTGAGTGCCCTTCACTGATAGGATTGCGCAGAATTTTTGGCTTTGGTTCTGGGTATTTAAATACGATGAGCACAGTAATCTGCATTGTACATGAAATTACAATTGTTTTCTTATGTTAATTGTTAAGTGCTGTAATTTGTGATTTAATGTGCTGCAGCCTTTTAAAAAAATCATAGTTCATTTAAATATATAGATAATAATATATTTAATATGTGTCAACATAGCAATATATATGACATATTCTATATAGATTTTCACTCAGAAAAATACATGTTATGTATATGCAAATAGCAGGACATGTTTCAAATGATTTAATCATATAAAGTATAAAATAATTCACAATAAGATTATGCTAAATGATGAATGTGAATATCCAGCCCATATTTTTAATATTCAAATGAGGAAAGGCATGTCTTAAATCAGTTATAGTATTATCTTTATGTTATTATACCTCATAACTCAAATTGGCACAGTTGCTCACATGTATGAGCTCTTGGGGTATTTAATTGATTGAGTGTTCATTTGTTGTTCTTAACTGAACTGGCTGCAGCTGAGTAATCTATTTCAGGTGGCTGGACTTTTATCAGGAATAAGGGCCACTCCTTCAACCCAGCAGCTGTTAACTCACCCCCCCCCCCCCCCCCCACCCCCCACCCCCCCAGTGATAAAGACCCTCAGACACAAAGACCCAGTGAGTCTGCTGTTTCTGCTGGGGTCCTCTGGCTTTACATCTTATGAGTCTGACATTGTTGTCATGCAACGATGAAATATGTATTTTGTGCTTGCGCTTAGATTGCTTTCTAATGGCCAGCCGTCTTATGTTAATGTTTTCGTGTTCACATTTGACGTTCGAATGTTCATTCAAAACATTCTGAAATGTACTGGGTTTTTTTTAAAAAAAATGCGGGATGAACAAAACAGAAAAAAAAAAAAAAATGAAAATCTTGTGTGATTTTGCAAAATGAAACGTTTTTTTGAGCTGTGCCCTGATATACTGCTGTAACGGGTGAATGTAGTGGGCAGCGTGCCGTGCTGCTGATGCACGGTTCTCCTGAGGTGGCACATGGGTACCGCTGCAGACCCCCGGTCTCTGGCACGCTGCTGGCCGATCTCTGCACCCTGTGTACCCTGTGAACTCCGCACACACAACACACACACACTGGGAGGGCGAGGGGGAGAAGAGGAGGGTGCAGAGAGGGAGTTTAGGGGGGTGCAGGTGGCACAAAGCTGGCACAGCCCCGTCCACCGTCCCCTGGCTGTGCCAGCGCCATCTGTCATCGGCACGAACATCTGCAGCCCAAGGTGCCCTTGTCACCCAGCGTTAGAGTAACGAGTTTGGCGTTTCCATTAGTGGAGCACTGGCAAAGCCAAAACCAGAGAGAGAGAGAGAGAGAGGGACAGAGGACAGAGAGAGAAAGGGAGAGAGAGAGATGGGGAGAGAGAGAGAAAGGGAGAGATAAACAGAGAGAGAGAGAGAGAGAGAGATAGAGAGGGAGAGAGAGAGAGAGGGAGAGATAGAGAGAGAGAGAGAGAGAGAGAGAGAGCAGAGAGAGAGAGAGGGAGAGATAGACAGGGAGAGAGAGAGAGAGAGAGAGTGAGCGAGAGAGACAGAGAGAGAAAGGGAGAGATAAACAGAGAGATGGAGAGAGAGAGAGAGAGAGAGAGAGAGAAAGGGAGAGATAGACAGGGAGAGATAGAGAGGCAGAGAGTGAGCGAGAGAGACAGAGAGAGAAAGGGAGAGATAGACAGGGAGAGAGAGAGAGAGAGAGAGAGAGAGACAGAGAGAGAAAGGGAGAGATAAACAGAGAGATGGAGAGAGAGAGAGCGAGAGAGAGAGAGAGAGAGAGAAAGGGAGAGATAGACAGAGAGAGAGGAGAGAGAGAGAGAGAGAGAGAGAGAGAGAGAGAAGGGGAGCCCATTTAAATAACAGCAGCACTCTGTAAGAAGGATGGCTCAGCTGTACTGAAGATAAACGCAGTGCAATTTTCATTCATGATGGCTGAGTGCTCGACATGGACGCTCCCCTGCCAACATGCTTATCCTCATCTACTGGGCCCGGGTGCCTAGCGCCCGCTCTCCTCCTCTCCCCCCACGCACTCTCTCTCTCCCCCCCCCCCCCCCCCCCCCCCACACTCACTCTCTCTTTCTCTCTCTCCCGCAGGCTCACTATTCTGACCCTTTTTGTTGCTTTTTCTCCCCCCCCCCAAATCTGTCATCTTTTCCAGCTTTTTTGTACTCCTCCTCGTCTCTCCAAAAAAACAGATGGCATCTCTTTTCCTGCGTGTTTATTTATTTATTTCATCCTCTCTCAATCTCACACATTTTCTCCCTTCATTATTCCTTCTTTTTTTTCCTCCCCATCAAGCAGGTGTGTGACTGAGCTTAACTCCACTGTCCACCTGTTTATTTTTTCTGCCGCTCTTTAGATTTTTTTTGGAAAGCGTTTGGCTCTTGAAAACACAAGCGCGCTTTCATAGGACTTGTTCCGTCCAAACGCGAGCATGTGCGCATTTGTCTGTTCAAAGTTCCCAGAGACCCGCGCTCTGCGCCTCTCACGCCACGGCCCGTTCCCCTGCCATTTAGTTTATAGCGCGTGTGCGGATTCCTGCCGATTTTCAGGCATGGTTTTTGGGTGTTTTGAAAGTGTGATGTGGTAATTCATTTGGATTTTGTTTTCTTCTCCCTTATTAAAAGAAGAATCAATTTCCTGCGACTACAGCGACGTGCCAACGTCTTTCTGAGATTTTCTGCCAACCTCATCCTACTCCCCCTCCTCCCTCCCTCCCTCCCTCCCTCCCTCCCCCTCCCTCTCTCTCTCTCTCTTTAGCGGTCTCCCCTGCTTTGGAGAGCGGATCGTTTCTCTGTGCTCTCTCAGTCCTGTGCTTTCATTGTTTTTCGGGGGGAACTGTGACTTGCTGGGTGAAAAAGTGGGAGACCAGCGCCTTCCCCGTGGCCTAGTTTCCCGCCGGCCGCCATCAGGCCGAGGCGGGACTCTGTCAGCAGCTCAAGCTCATTATGCGAGAGCCATTCCACGCGGAAATAAAACGCCCTGCAAGCCGCCGTCGATTTTTCGGGATATTTTCTGTGAAACCGTGTCCATGATGGTAACGTCCGTGTGTGCCCCAGTACATCACACTGTTAAGCGCAATCTGGGGCGGTTCCAGAACGCCGCATAAATAGCATCATCATCATCCGCGGGGATAGGGGCCGGGGCTTATGCAGATTCTCAGATCACAGAGACAGAAGGTTACATGAATCTTTAATGAAGGCTGAATTAATGATCGCATGAATACCATGGGAAAGGAATGGTCACGGCGGGTCCCGTGCACAAACTATTTTCGAGCTATTCCTTTTACACGTGGAAGTTCTGTTTCAGAATTTAAAAAGGACACGTTTGAGATATTCAAATGTCACGCTTGTTTTTAAAAATATATATTTATTATTGGGATTTGAACACTTTAGGACCTCAAAAGCTGCTGCAGTTTCTGTAAGTGACCACAGGAGGGTGAAAGACAGCAGTTCTTTCTGGTTTGGGGCATCCCACAATCCTTCACTCCTTCTTTTGCCTTGCATCTCCTCAGCCTCTGTCCAGGGGAACTCTGTGACTTTTTGTTCCCAGTATGACCCTTTTCGTGACCTCAGTAAAAAAAAAACAAATCAAATGGTACCAGTGAAACATCTTTTAAATGACCTTTTGTTGGTTGTGTTGTTTAACCGTGACTGAGGTAGAAGCCTAGGAGTGACATTGTGTTCTGCTCATAAAATGTACACACACACACACACATCCGCACACACGCACACCTGTACACACGCACAAACACACACTCGCACACATGCACACTCGCACACACGCACATGCGTCCCAATACTCATCGCCACATTAAACACAAGCGCAAACGAACATGTATTCACTTGTCTACCTAAATTCACCAATTCACATGCATTCATATGCACACAAAACACACACATACACAGACGTACACGCAAACACGCACACAGAGCTATGAGGTCCGCAAGATATTGAACACAATGAAAGGCTGGCTACGGGCGGTTTTATGGGCATGAAGTTTGGCCCAGTTCTGCAGAAATAAAGAGAGAACAGATCCTGTAATTCAAAGCTGCACGCGGGCACTGGAACACATCTTGCAAAGCTGGTCAGCACTAAAACACTCACAGTACCGCCGCGGAATATTTATTCCGGAGGGGAAGTTTTAGAATTGGACTTTTTAATGTAACTAATTTGAACACAATCCTCCATTATGGCAATCAGGGAGAGGTCTGCTGCCTTTTCTGCTTCTCTTTCTGGCCCGTCTTTAAAAGGTTTTCCACCGTCGCCCGGCCGCTTGAAAGAAGACGGGGACGGGGTTTCAGCAGAAGAAGCTACACATAATCAATAAAGCGCTCGCTCTAACTCTCCCAGGGCCCTGACACTGGAGACGAAGCCAGAAAGAGCCTGGCATTGCCGAGCTTGCCTTAACAAGAAAACACCTGCCAGATAAAAAGACCAAAAGGGGGGGGGGGGGGGGGGGGGGGGGGGGGGGGGGGGGGGGGGGGTGTGGGGGGGGGGGGGGGGGGGGTGGGGGGGGGGGGGGGGGGGGGGGGGGGGGGGTGGGGGGGGGGGGGGGGGGGGGGGGGGGGGGGGGGGGGGGGGGGGGGGGGGGGGGGGGGGGGGGGGGGGGGGGGGGGGGGGGGGGGGGGGGGGGGGGGGGGGGGGGGGGGTGGGGGGGGGGGGGGGGGGGGGGGGGGGGGGGGGGGGGGGGGGGGGGGGGGGGGGGGGGGGGGGGGGGGGGGGGGGGGGGGGGGGGGGGGGGGGGGGGGGGGGGGGGGGGGGGGGGGGGGGGGGGGGGGGGGGGGGGGGGGGATCTTTTTCTCCCTCACAAAGTTTTGGCAAACATTGTGTAAAAACGAAGAAGAAAAAAAAACTGAAATAAACAAAAAGAAGAAAGCCGTCTTCTGCTGTGGCAGAAGTTTCCCTTTCCTTTTGTAATTAGCCACTGTGTTCGTTTCCCATTTTAACGCTCACCCCTCTTCCTCCAGGCTTCTTACCCAACGGCCGGCCTTTTTCTCGGCTAAATTTTATTTTTTATTTTTTTTACTGAAATGTGGAGGTTTTCCCTCCAATTATAGGGCATGAAATGTGACTTAAAATGTCATAAAATGCCATATTTTTTGCATGCATTTATGCTTGCAATAAAGATAAATGCATATTGTAACGCATCCTTCATTTCGACATTTAATTAAACTAATTGTTAAATTATTATGTAATGTGAAATTATTTTCTAACTAAATATGTGAACGATAAAAACAGATCATACACATTCATAGACATATATTGTTGTTTATATGTATTCATAGCAGAGCAATTATTATTTTGAACAATTTTAAACTGAAAAACAAGTTACCAAACATTTGTAAAATGCATGATGTATGCAAACAATGGACTTGTTTTGAAAAATTAAAAATATATTATTAACACATAATTCAGGTGGCAGTCCATCTGTAACAATTATTTTTACTGTAACATTATGTTGTGTTAAATACTGCAGTGCTATGCAGTGATTTAAACTACGATATCACGGTCAGTAATGCTGCAATGGTATGAAGTGCTTTAAGCTTTCATTTTACGCAGTGATTAATATTGTAATGCTATGCAGTGATTTAAAACATCACATAACACAGTGATTAATGCTGTAATGCTATGCAATGATTTAAACTACTATATAAAACAATGATTGATACTGTGCGATGGCTTAAGCGCTCACATTATGCAGTGATTTACAGATGGTTCTCGAGTCATTGGAAACATATGCGGAGTTCAATTCAGGACAGCGATGCTGCACAAACACTGCAGCAACAGTGGTATAACTAATGCTATTCATTTGCATGTTTATGTTTTATTTATATATGTTTTCATCCATAGTGACTTACATAATGTTCACAGATGCAATTACTAAGCACAAAATATAATAAAGTACAAGTACTGCCATAGGCTGCTAACAATCACATTAAACCATTACAATAACCACTATATTTTAAAATCGCCGAAGGCAATTGAGTCTATTGTAGATATGCATACAATATATGAAATGTACCCAATTATCAATTTAAACATGCTGTTGGGATTGAGAGTTTCTGCCAACATGTAGCAAATGTTGACTGCCGTCTTCGAGTTTTCCTTTACATTTTTTTCCCCCCCAGTGGACTGCACTGCTCTGCCGTTTTTCCTAAATATTATCAGAAGGGGATTTATGCGCCCCGAGTCCTTAAACACACGTGAGTATTCTCTGGAATTTATGTGCTGCGAGATAAAAATAATCTAAGCGAGGTAGCCTGTCTGTGAGGCTAGCGGTTATGAGCATCCAGATGGTAGCTCGTCCTGCTTTGAGAGAATTATCCAGCTGCTCTGAGATTCTGACTGCGACAGCAGTTTGTGTGCACTGTGCTTTTTTTTCTTCTTTTTTTTTTGAGTTCGATAACTTGTTGATTCCCTTGCCAGTGAATGTACTCTTGCAGGTGGGAGTGAGAATGCGTGCGTTTGCCTGTATAATCGTTCACATGTGGCTATTGGCGTCTGATTAACGCCATTTTTAATGTGGGGGTCAGAAAGCGTGTGTGTCTATGATGTAGGTACGGTGTGTGTGTGTGTGTGTGTGTGTGCATGTGTGTCTATGATGTAGGTACGGTGTGTGTGTGTGTGTGTGTGTGTGCGTGCATGTGTGCAGGTACGTCAAGGTTAAAAAACCCCATCTTTTCTGCTGCAAGCTTTTGCTTTTTTCCACTCATAGCTGATATGGAACGGCTTAAAGCGTATCTCAGTATGAAGACTGAATAAGAATGCACAGCTCCTGTGTCAGCCAAGGGAACAGGGTACATGGTAGCCTAAGGAAAAGGGCAAGTTCTAGTCAATGAGACGGGCGAGTGTATGTTTTCCAAGGGAAAGGAAAGGGGGGGTACATGCTCAGTGACCAGGGTAAGGGGAGCTGGGGAAGAGTGGAGAGGGGGATGAGGGGAGAAGGAGGGAGGGGAAAGGGGAGGGAAACTGAAAGCAGATGGTAATGCTGGCGCCGGTTTTGCGCTGAAATCTGTTTGGAGCTGTTTTCCGCATGTATAAAAAACCCAAGCCCTTCCTCTGCCAAAGTTCCAGGTTTAACCCTTTGTGTGTGCCCCCTCCCTCCCTCCCTCCCTCCCTCCCTCCCTTCCCCCGCCACCCCAATTCCTGTCCTTGCCCTGCACAATAATGAGAAGTCTCGGCACAGGAGGGGATGCAAAAACAAAACATGCCTTCAAAGCATCTTCTCTCACGCCCCAGTCTTGTACACACACAGAGGGCTCATTCATGTTATGAGCAGGAGAAGGCCTCATTTGAGATAATTAATCTGTGCGCCACATGCCGCAGAAAAGCCATGTGCGGAGCAGAGCAGATGCAGACGCGGGCGCGGGCGCGAGCCCGGGTTCGACGGCCGCAATCGCCCGCGGAGTGGACGGGAGAGAGCAGGCACCGCGGAGGCGCGGGAGATGGATTTCTGCTTGGGCGACTGCAGTGGACCGACACCATAATCATTTCCTGTCTTAAGTCCCATAATCGTAATGAAAAGAGACTGTCAGAGATGAACTAAAGCCCTCTATTTCTGGGGGGGGGGGGGGGGGGGGGGGGGGGGGGGGGGGGGGGGGGGGGGGGGGGGGGTGAAGTGAACATGCAATGTCCTTCCATGACATATAAACAGAAAATGATGCTCCAAAACTGAGGCGGTGAGGACAGTGTTGTTTTGGAATTGTGAGTGACTATAATTGACTTAAGGAATCCAAGTTGATCCAAGGTCTATTGGCTGTAGAGCCAGCACGGCTCTGCAGTAAGTTTTAATTAAGTGTGCCCGTTAGGATTTTTTTTTTTTTTTTTGGGAGGGGAAGGAGGGGGGCTGGGAGGGGTAGAGAGGTGATGTGTTTTTTTTTTGGTATTTTCTGAAATTCTCTTTTTACAAACCAAAATAATTATCAAGAAAGCATGATTTTGTGACATTGAGAAAAAAATCCATTGGTGTTTTGTATGCATTGTGTTCAATGTGTGTGGTGTGTGCGTGCAGGCATAAGTGTGTGTGTGTGTGTGTGTGTGTGTGTGTGTGTGCATTTGTCTGTTTCATCCCTATGCCTTATATCTGAAAAGATGAACTCGTGTTTAAGTGTGAAAAAGTGCTCTTAAGGGAATAGCTATGTCTGACTTGGAGTCCAGATAAGTGCTTTGACAAAATAAAGTTAGAAATCGGCACTCTGGGATATTTACCAGGGCTGTTCTTTTCCCTTGACACTGAGAGATCAAGTCAAGGAAAACAAAATCTATTTTAAAGTAAAACCATTCTGTTTTAACAGAGAAACCAGACAAAAAAATGTATACATTCTTTCATTTTTTTACTGAAAGTATGCATTACTTTCCCAGTAAAGCACTTGATATGTTATGTTTTTGATAAGTCATATGATAAGTGAAATATGTTTCCTGTAATGGCCAGCTAGCTAATTTATTTTAAATCTTGTCAGTTCCACACAGCGGTAGAAAACAGTTAATCATGCTTACTGCAGTGTAAACACTTTCACTGAAAATGAGAAAGAAAAATGTGCGTCTGCTTTGTCTTGATCCATATAAGAGCTGAGCATTTTAAATTTGAAAAACCACAGATTTTTTATGGTTTCATAAAGGGTGCTGTAAATCTTGAAATTTAGTGAAGAACATAATGCACTTCTGAAAATTTATACAGAACATCATAAAACTGCCCACGGCAACTGTGCAAACAGTTTTATTTGATAGTGGTCTGTACACTTATAAAAATCTACATTTGTCCAAATGGTGATAGCATGTACACCCTTGAGACACAAAAGCAATGAAATTAATTTATTCAATAATGAATTTAATATTGAAATCTCACAATTGAATTTTATTAAAAACCGATATTAAGGTGGTTGGGCTATTTAGCCTGGGATATATTATCTGATGACTTATTACACATAAAGTCTCAGATGTGCATAGATAACCATGCTCTTTTTTTCTTTCACTTCACACAATATAAATCAGATTTAACCAAGAATTTAGACTTTGGGTTAGGAGGAAATTAATTCAAAGATTTATGAGGACAACAGCGTCAGTACCATGGACAGTGCAAACAGAGCAGGTTGTAAAAGTATGTCTTTTAAATGTAAACTTTTAACATGTACAGTTAACATTTTAAGGCAATGGACAATGAGGGGTGGTGGGGGGGGGGGGGCATCACTAGCATACATGGCTATGAAG
>CM045884.1:69267439-69304939 GCA_025169545.1 Anguilla japonica | reverse complement strand
ATAAAGAAAAAAGAGAGAGAGAGAGAGACAGAGGGGGGGGGGGGGGGGGGGGGGAGGGTGACATGGTAGGGAGAGTGAAGTTTCCTCTTTGTTGCTTTTGATGTGCTTGGTATACTGATGTGTATAATGTGTAACTTCAGGGTTGGTCTGACTGAATTTTGTGCTCTCAGACTGCAGCCAAGGGAAAAGGGATAGATCTCCTCCATCCCTTTTCCCCAACTGCATAGCATGACAGTCCTGTCCCCTTCCCTTCCGTCCTATCCACAACCCCAGCTCCCTAAACCGCCCTGCCCCTCCCTCCACCCCTGTCTCTGTGTCCTGCCCACAACCCCAGCACCCTAAACCGCCCTGCCCCTCCCTCTACCCCTGTCTCTGTGTCCCCCACCCCCCACCACCAGCACCCTAAACCGCCCTGCCCCTCCCCTCTACCCCTGTCTCTGTGTCCTACCCACAACCCCAGCACCCTAAACCTCCCTGCCCCTCCCTCTACCCCTGTCTCTGTGTCCTACCCACAACCCCAGCACCCTAAACCGCCCTGCCCCTCCCTCTACCCCTGTCTCTGTGTCCTACCCACAACCCCAGCACCCTAAACCGCCCTGCCCCTCCCTCCACCCCTGTCTCTGTGTCCTACCCACAACCCCAGCACCCCTAAACTGCCCCGCCCCTCCCTCTACCCCTGTCCTGTGCCCTACCCACAACCCCAGCACCCCTAAACCCTGCCCCTCCCTCTACTCCTGTCCTCTGTGGCCCCCACAACCCCAGCACCCTAAACCTCCCTGCCCCTCCCTCCACCCCTGTCTCTGTGTCCTACCCACAACCCCAGCACCCTAAACCTCCCTGCCCCTCCCTCTACCCCTGTCTCTGTGTCCTACCCACAACCCCAGCACCCCTAAATCGCCCTGCCGCCTCCGTCTACCCTCATGTCCTACCCACAACCCCAGTACCCTAAACCCCTGCCCCCCTGCTCCTCTCTATCCCAGCACAGATGCCCTGGTTGGCCTGCAACAGCAGATCCCCCGCCATGTGCTGCTCTCTATCAGCACAGATGCCCGGGTTGGCCTGCAACAGCTGTCCCGCCATGTGCTGCTACCAAGTGTTGCCGCGGTGCGGAGAGTGGCGTGGTGGGGGCTGAGCAGGGGGATCGTGAATATTCATGAGCTCACGGAGCCCACTCCGCCAAACAGAGCCCGGCCCTGCCAAAGCTCAGCCTCCTCTTTACGCTCCTATGAGAGAGAGAGGGGGGAGAGAGAGAGAGAGAGAGAGAGAGAGAGAGAGAGAGAGAGAGAGAGAGAGAGAGAGAATGGAGGGTAAAAACATGGTAGGAAGACTGAACAAGTGTGTGTGCATGTGTGCTTGTGCATCTGTGAGTATCTGTGTGTGTGTGTGTGTGTGTGACTGAGTGTGTGTGCACGAGTGTGTGTGTGTGCATGTGTGTGTGTGCATGTTGCATGTGTGAGAGTAAGTGTGTGTGTGTGCGTGTTGCATGTGTGAGAGTGAGTGTGTGTGCGTGTGTGTGTGAATGTGAGTATGTGTGTGTGTTTGAGTGTGTGAGTGTGTGTGTATGAGTATGTGTGTGTGTGTGCATGTGTGTGTGTGTGTGTGTGTGCGTGTTGCATGTTGAGTGTGTGAGTGTGTATGAGTGTGTGAGTGCGTGTGTATGAGTATGTGTGTGCAAGCGTGTGTGTGTTGCATGTGTGAGTGTGAGTGAGTGTGTGTGTGTATGAGTGTGTGAGTGTGTGTGTATGAGTATGTGTGTGTGCGAGCGTGTGTGTGTGTGTGCATGTGTGTGTGTGTGCGTGTTGCATGTGTGAGTGTGTGAGTGTGTGTGTGTGTGTATGAGTGTGTGAGTGCGCGTGTATGAGTATGTGTGTGTGTGTGTATGAGTGTGTGAGTGCGTGTGTGTGTGTATGAGTGAGTGTGTGTGTGAGTGTGTGTGTGTGTGTGTGTGTGCGTGTTGCATGTGTGAGTGTGTGAGTGTGTGTGTGTGTGTATGAGTGTGTGAGTGCGTGTGTATGAGTATGTGTGTGTGCGAGCGTGTGTGTGTGTGTGTGCGTGTTGCATGTGTGAGTGTGAGTGAGTGTGTGTGTAGGGGGGGGGGTGAAGAGAAAGGGAGAAAGCAGTCTGCATGGCCTGGTTCCAGTCTCCCCTCGGTCCCAGGGAGGCTGCAGGGATGGAAAGAGTGTGAGAGAGGGCAGGAAACTAAAGAGATTGAGAGGGGAAAGAGGGAGAGAGAGCCAGGAGACAGGGGACGGGGCCAAGACGGGAGAGGAGTTGGGGTGCGGGGGGTGCGGGGGGTGCGGGGGTGCCTGGGGTGCGGGGTGGGGGGGGGGGGGGAGACCTCTATAGCACACTGCGAGGTGCGCTACAGTAAAGCATCACGACTGCCTACCACAGGGCTCAGAACCCGGCCCCCACATCGCGCCGGCGTCCGCTCGCTAACGAGGGAAGGAGCGGATCGCAGAGAGAGGGGAGGCGAGAGGGAGCGAACTCTTCCTCAGACGACAAGTACGGGCAGAGGAGCGAGTATTCCTTCGACGGAGCGCCCCGACGGCGCCAAAGGTTACGCCAGGGCACGCCGGGTCGCTCTCTGTCTGTGCTTGTCCCGAGCGGAGAGGGAGCCCTTCTGCACGCCGCCCGCGGCGCTTCAAAACACGCGAATCGCCACGGAAACGCGTCCCTGCGTCCCGCCGTCCGGCCAGAACTTCCGCGCCCGTGTCTGAGGCTTGGAGTGACGCTGGCGTGCCCGCTGCCCGGTGGCCCCGGATGGGCAGCGATGGCCCTGGCTCGATTGGATGACACAGCGTCTGACGGGGGAAAGGCAGAGGCCTGCAGATCGGCGATTGGTCGAAGCGGGCGGCGACCCGCAAAACCGGAAGAGGCGGAACCCGCCGGCGCGACCTGTTGCCGTGGCGCCCGGGCCGGATCGGGGTTCCGGTGTGGCGTGCTCGGGCAGGGAGGACCACGCCCGCTTCGGAAAGCCAGTGACTCCAGGCTGCTGGGTACAGGACGGGACTGCAAACGAGCGGATCGCACGAAGACGGGAGAGCTGGTCAGCGGGCGCCGAGCTGCGTCCAAACGAAGCCGCTGCAGACCAGGGCAGCGTCCCTTATTCCCTCCCCAATACTGCATAAATACACCCCACAGTACCCCTGTGAACTCTGCCCATATCAGTCCATGAATCACTGGCAACCTTACTGTATTTTTACTGCATTATTTATCTTCCTTGTCTGGATCAAATCACCTTTCACACAGATGTCCATTATTAGAGTAGCAGTGCATCATTGCCATATTTTCTCACGTTAAAACTTACATAAATGTCTAGATCATGTTCCCTGTGTCGTACAAGTATCTCCAGAGAATACAATACAAGTATTTTTTTTAGGATGGGAAGGGTAACCAAAAAAAAAAAATCTTGAAGATAATACGAAGAGACAGTCACGTGACGAGGTCACAGCTACTTCACGGTTAGAGAAGCACATGACAAGAGGACATGGCACTTTTTTTTGTGATGTGTTTAAAAACACAGGGGACTTTCCTACACAGATACCAGGACAAAAGCAGTAGGAAGTATCAGGAAAAATGTGAAACAAAAAAGGGCTTGCTGTCTGGAGTCAATGCTGTGTCTGCCATCTGGACCAAAAACTTTGTTATGGAATATAAATGCATTTTTTTTTGGGTATGGGTACACATTATTCCAATAACAATGCTGGCGCATAGCTGCACTGATGACTGTGGTGTGGGCTTAAGTAGCCAAATGTCTTAAATGATAAAATGACAGAAGAGGAGGAGGTGGAGAAAAAGAAAGAGGAGGAGGAGGAGGAGGAGGAGGACGAGAAGAAGGAGGAGGAGAAGGAAGAGGAAAAGATGAATTGGGGTATGGCGTTTAAGAGAAGAAGACACTGGGAGGAAGGTTGTTGAAGAAGGGGAGAAGTGGGCTGTGTTAGCAGGAGCAAGAGACGTGGGGGTGGGGGTCAGAGAGATGAGAGGAAGGGGGAGAGATAGAGAGCGGGAGAGAGAGAGAGAGAAAGCAGATGAGAGGGATACAGCAGCGATGGAGGGAAAGAGCGAGGGGGACAGTGGCTCAGAGGGAGCCTCTAGTGCGCTTCTCTCTCTCTTTCAAGAAGTGCCAGGAAAACAGATTATGAGTCCTTTTTTTCTCCTGGGGGAGGACAAGCCAGCTCTCCCCATATCTCCCTCCCTCCCTCCCTCCCTCCCTCCAATCCATCCGCTTTGCCTCAAATAATAGCGATGCCCACTAACAGCGTGGAAAGCACCACATGGACACATTTTAAATAAGGTCAGCAGAGTTCAAACTTCCCTGCTCTCCGCCATTCTCCAAGCATCTCAGGTGCGTGTGTGTGTGTGTGTGCCTGTCCATGTGCATGTGTGTGTGTTTGTGCATCCACTATGCTTTATACATTGTCCAAGTTTTATTTATTTATTTTTCACATTCAGCCTTTAAAGGTGCTTATCTAGGACACACACAACTTAAGCAATGTACTTAATGACTCAGACGTTATTCTAAATTATCAGATCAATATGGCAACCCTGTGTGCCAAAGATCACCTAAAAGCCGTTGTATACATCTTGTTTTCAAATGATGGGAGTCCATATCCCTGCGCTACATCCATTTCAGGAACCATTTCAGATGATTCAAGGAACAGTATCATCGAAAATTCAGACAAAATGACATTCTGAGAACTGTGCTCACCCCTTATCAAGGACCTCTGACTGTTTATTCTGAAGTGCATCTGTGTGATATTCATCCACACTGTTTCAGAGCCTGGCAGCAGTATGGCACCACCCCCCACCCCATAGACACACACACACACACACACACACAGACACACACACAGGCCTAGTAACACACTGTCCTTCTCTTTCTCTCTCATACACACACACACACACACACGCACACACACACTGGCAGGGTTGTACAAACACACCATGTTTCTCTCTCTCTCCATGCACACACAGGCAGAGCTGTACAAACACACACACACTCTCTCTCTCTCTCTCTCTCTCTCTCTCTCTCTCTGTCTCTCATACACACACACACACACATACACAGGCAGTTGTACAAACACACACTCTCTCTCTCTCTCTCTCTGTCTCTCTCACACACACACACACACGCACACACACACACAGGCAGGCACCAGTGCCAGCCGCTCCCACTGCCTATCAGGCCCGTAAAGCTCCCTTGCCATTGTAAGATAAGCGGGAGCGCTGGTCGCTCGGCCTCCGGAGGACTGCCCCGCTGGAGCGGCGCTGCGCGGGGAGCCTGATTAGGCGCGAGAGCAGGGGGCAGTCGGAGAGGAACCCGCCTTTCCTGTGTTCCCCTTTTCCTGGCAGAACATCCCGCCATCAATCAATCACAGCTCCGCCGCGCCGCCGCCACAGCCGCCGCGCTGCCCTCAGACGGCCGCCGCTCTAATTACACCTCCGGCTCCTCGCGGTCCTGCCCCTGCCTCAGCTTTCAAAATGGCCGCCCCGCATTCCGGAGCGCGCTCCCACTGTGGGGGACGAACAGCGCCTCCTGCGAGCGGTCGGGCCTTCGACTAATTAAAAAACAAAACGGTCAACAAAATGGATGCGCATGCTTTCAGTCCACCTCATCAAAGTAAATTATCTTTTTATTATCTTAAAGTCTTTTTTTTTCCTTTCCCTGTATTATGGAGTAAAATGTTCAGTATTATGTCAACATTACTTTTATATGAGATTGTTTATATGAGTCCATGTAAAATGCATTCTGTCAGTGTAAAATGCACTCTAGCAGAGCTGATTTAACATGGACCTTTTTGCTGCACATTTGTAGGCATGTCCCAATGTCCCACACAGGTGAGCTCAGGCTAGCATGCGTGTCCTCTAAAATACATGTACCTGTAGTCAGCCACGGCTTCTTCACCCTGGGCATCCCACCGGTCATGAGTTATCACTGCGCCCGGTCTGGAGAACTTTTACAGCAAATGAAGCTGCACCCAGATCAACCAGAGGAAGCGCAGTTGTGTTTTTTCTTTTTTTTCTTTTTACTGCAGGTACCTTACTGACTTTCTCTCCCCGGGCCACCCTATGAGCGCATTGTGCCTTGCACTGTGCGGTAGGTGAGCGCAGCCAACATTAACGTGGTTAAAATCTGAACCCGGAACCACACAGCTGGTTAAATGAGGTGCTTTAGCTGAGCGTGTCAACCGATGTCCCCCATCTTTGTGGATTTCTGAAAGGACTGGCTTTTATTTTTCATCCGAGTTCAAGACTCAAACAAACGTTCTGTTATTGTACTAGGCTTACGTCTGCCGTACAGAAAGACCATCTGGAACCAATCACACTATACCTGTGGGAAATGTATATATCTAATGGATGGTTCTCATTTGCTAGGAGTAAGTATCTAAACAGACAGTTGAGATTTTTGCATTACTTCACAGCACTTCTGGAACCACTGATTGTCGGTTAGTCCCCTCAGGACACCTTCAGCTAGAGATGTTGGACTTTTTTTTTTTTCTCAGTAACTTTGGTGAAAGGGGATCTGTGAAAAATGAAAAATCGCCCCTGTGCCATAAATTGTACAGAAAAACTTGCTGCTGCACAAGCCGAACATCGTCAGACGGTTCTGTAGATCTGTGTGTGGAAATGGACTCCGTTGTGCTTCTTTCTTTTGTTTGTTGATTACCTGGTAGTCAGTACAGGAAGTGGACTCCTTACTCTATACAATTACCCTGTGTAGAGAACAAAATGGAGAGAGTTTCTGGGCATGGTAAATGCTTCAAACATGATCGCTCTGTAGTTGGGGTTAGCATTCCGTGGTTCTTTGTTGCCTAGTTGCTCTCTCAGTTTTTAGTCATCCCCATTCTAGACTTTTTGTGCATTTCCTTTTGTTTGTTGGTGCTTTTGTTCCTGCTGCGCAAGGTTCACTTCACAAAAGTTATGAAAAGTCGGTAGAAGTTGTGTGTGTGTTTGTGTGCTTGAGTGCGTGTGTGTGTGCACACATGGACGTGTGTGCATGCGTGTGTTTGTGTGTGTGTGTGTGTGTATGTATGCATGTGTGTGAGTGTGTGCATGTGTATGTGTGTGTGAGCGTGTGGGGATGTGTATCTGAGTGTGTGTGTGTGTGTGTGGTGTTTGTGTGTATGCATGTGCCTGTGAGTGTGTGGGGGTGTGTGTACGTGTGCGTTTAAGATCGGAGATGCAGAGTGTGTGTTCTCTCACTGCCACTGTCACTGGTCCTGGGAATTCCATGTAGGGCAGAGATGGGAAAAGCAAATTTAATGCCTGCTTTGTTAGATAAAGAACATTCTTTGTTACTATGCAAAAATCACAGATTCGGCAACTTTGAAAGTGGATTGGAAAGACCAAATGCAAATCATAAAGTTGATAAAATACACCATAATTACAGCCTACTACTACAACTACTTCTCTACTACTATTACTACTTCTACTACTACTACTACTACTACTACTACTACTACTACTACTACTAATAATAATAATAATAATAATAATATCATTATTTTCCAATAAATTAACTTATGAAACTTACCACCGCATCGTATTTTACACCCGAGCCAATTTTAGCGTGAGAGTAAGGGAAAAGCAAGACCCAGCTGCGGGAGGCTGTTTTAAGAGCTGGAGCTCAGCCTGCTTTGCCGGGAGACCGCAGCACTATGCCGCGACCCTTTCCAAGCCTCCCCTTACCCGCTTTTCTAATTATAAAAGAACAAATGCAAAGGTACACATCATCACATTGAACGACAATGGCCTCACTGTTCATCCACACAATGTATTAGAGCTTCTTTATCTTCATGTACTAAATTTACTTTTTTTTATATATAATAAAATGTCCACCTAACGTAGCCTAACATAGGAAAAAATAAGGCTGCCCGGTACCGTTGGTTTCCTGAAGCTATAATAATACGTTCTGAAAAGAACCCTGAAAAAAGACAGAAAAACAGAGACCAACAATGACAAGTTTGCCGAGAAAATGAGACGCAAAACCGGGGCAAAGATGAGAAATCAGGCGAGTTCGTGAAAACTTCCAGATGGGTACGTATAGATTTCATTTTATAAGCAGAACTGATTTCAATAATAAAAACAAAAAGACAAAAAACTCTATTAGGAGGGCACTTATTAAAACTAAAAGTAGGCCTGCAATCATAATTAAAGCCTTTAAATTTAATTATCAGCAATAACGGGCCCGCACAGCAAGCAAAGTGTGAAAAGAAGGGTGGTTTCAATAGTTTCGCCAACATTATTTTACAGTTTCTATTGTAAAATATTGTTGCACCTTTAACTTTCTGACGCCGATAAGTAGGCCAAATTCTTCAAAACGTAATAATAGCTTCATAATATCCAGCATGGAATTTGTAGACAACAGTTTTTCTTTTTCAAACTTACTTTCCCAAAATAATAGTGGGCCTATATAGGTTACTTTCCAACACCAGGTAACATCATTTTACAAAAGACTTGTCAAGAAAACAAAAGCCCTGTCATTCTCTTAAATCGCGAACAACATGACTGTGTGTGGACAATCTCTTAAAAGCGCACATTAAACGGATGGTGACAAATTGTCCTCAGATAAGTGTTATGACTACCAAACGTCTTAGCCGTTTTCCATTATAATTAGATAATTTACAGGCGCGTTAGGAGGAGCCCATGCTGTTTCTACGTTCAGGCAATTTTACTGTAGGAGAAGACTATAAAAATATAGCGTACCTTTACGCTTACCCTCTCCCTGAAACTAAGCAAACTAAGTATACTGTGCAAACCAGTGAGTTCGGTCAACTTTGTTCCAGTTAATCTTAGGCAAAATATGTTACACCAGTACATAAGTTCATCTTAAACTCTGAGTTGTAAAAGTGTATTCATTTAATTAGATTAAACTCCAGTTGCTAATCCAATGCTAAAATGTGTATAGATACCAACTGCCTTGTTGTTTTGTTAGAGGGCAATAGGGCGAGGCCGATTTGTCCCTATTTATCTGGAAACCATCCATTAAGACTGTGTTCCCGTTTATTCACATAATATCTGTGCAAAATGAAATCCCTTAATATAACCGATGTTTTTTTCCACATAATTCAATAATGCCAAGGGCTGCCATGTGTTGTAACGTTAGCTTCTCAAGTATAAATAACTACGGGAAGCCTAAATAGGTTGCATGAGAAGATAGCATCACTGGCCAGGCTTGGCTCGTCGTAGTCAACTCGATGCAAACATGAGCGAAGCCGCCGCTTATAGTGTTTTGTAGATTCAATGCCCACATTATGCTGCGCAGTAAAACAGTGTGGTGTCAGAAAAGCTGTGTCCGCGCTCGCGGTGAGAACCGCTCCGCTCCGCGCTCATTACCCGGGTTCTAATTGATGCGTTCAGGCTTAACTTTCCCTCTGCATTCCCCGTGTGAGTACAATTAGGAGACATTACACACATGCCAGCGAAGGTTTAACAGTTATTTTTTTAATCCCCCGGGACGCCTTTCGGTTCATTCCTCCATTATAATCGCCTTGATTTTGCCATATTCTTTAAGCATCTGAAAGGAAATTCGTCGACTGAAATGTAATTGTAAGAAAATTCATAGGCCAAGATGAAGCTATCTGAAAAAAGAAAAATAGATTCGTTTTAAAGGTATTCTGAAAACGAACGTGTGAACGAAGACATTTTAAAGTGCGGTCGTTAAGGAGGCCTATCGTTCATCCTGTAGCCAGTCCTTAATTTTTCTATTTAGTTATCATGAAGAATTATACATACAATTAAATCTATATAGCAGAACCCAAATTATGCAGAACTGAGGAATGTACATTTTTTGCAACTTTTTCCCTCTGTCATTCAGTCGTAGTCAAATGTATTCACCAGTGTACGAAATATAACACCAATGACCACTTATAACGAAAAATGCAAGAATCATATTTTCATTATGGTCGTAAATTTGGTTCCAAAATAACTTGATTTCAAATAACGAATATAATGCAGCACACTTATTGGGGACAGTGGCATGTAATTTAATTAAATGTAATATGCTCAGAATGTAGAAAAATGTCAGTAGAAAATAATTCCTTGAAAAATAAAAATAAAAGTAAATAAATTACCTGCTTCTAAAACTAATAATAATAATGTAACGATTCCTGCAATGTACTGATCTAGCTGCAATAAGTGCAATGCCATTGCATTTTGGACATTCAAAAGCAGTAACCATTTTTATGCAAAAGTTGAACAGTTGAAAACTAAATAAATAGCAAAGTTTATTAACTAAAAATGTTTAATTTTATGCATTCAATATTAACAAATAGCCTTTACACATTAATAACTTAGTGAAACCATAACGTGGAAGGCGTGTTTAATGAATGACGTTTATAATATTATCTCGTCCGTCAATTGAGGTGTTCCAGGTTGATGCTAAAATGAAAAGGATAAAAATAGCATTAAACACATAAGACATCGATGCAATTCTTTAAGGGGGCAATTGCTTAATTGGGTGCACCAGAATAACTTTAAAATTGAGAAATGCCTTAAGTCTGGATGTGGTGTGCATTCTCAAGGCATCAATAGCCTTATGGATTATTTAAGCTATTCAAAAGTCCATTCTTATATAAAATCTTTTTATTAGGCCTACATATTTGTTTTATATTATGTCTAAATATGAAGGTTAGAATGATTCTGATTTAAGAAATGCATCCATGCCTTACGCAGTAAGAGCAATATCTAAATGCGAACATTAACAAAATATTTAAATGATGGGAAGGCATTCGACATCATTCGAATTTAATATTTTAATATGAAAAAAAAATATTTATTCTGATTAATTTTAACTGGAATTTAAATTTTTATTGCAACAAGTGTAAACGTTAATTAAATAAATAAATTCACGAGCAATGACAGGAATTTCTACTCCACGTTATCTGCAAGCGTAATCAAGTGCCACGGATTGTTATATAAGTTTCCCAAGGGAAGGTGGAACTGTATTACTTTTTTCCATAATTTTTCCCACAACAAACAGATGCAATTAAATTATTCTAAAATGTTTTTTTAGTTTTATGAGAGGCCACATGGAAGTTTTAACAAAAATTCCACCAACTAGAAAGAATGTAATAAACTATAGCCTATAAATTATTTTATGATAACGCTAAAACAAATAGGAATGGTGTCCAAACAGAAAATTATTATTATTTTTAGTAGCAGCGGCAGCAGCAGCAGCAGCAGCAGTAGTAGCAGCAGCAGCAGCAGCAGCAGTATCAGTAGTAGTAGTAGTAGTAGTAGTTGTAACAATAGTAGAAACAGTAGGATGTGCTTAAATATAGTAAATATGTGTTAATGCTGAACATCATCATAGGATAAGACTTTTGAGGGTCAGACAAAATCCACATCACTGAAATAGGACGGGTAAGAATTAACTAGCAATATCAAAACCATCATGACAAGCAGCTCATCTGAGGTTTACTTGCAATGAACGGAGCAGCAATAGCCTGTTGGTACTGTACCTACTCAGATAGCCTACCACAGCAACATATTGCCTACTTGTCATCCTCAACTTTTGACTAATGCACAGTACCTTCTCCCAACATGACACATGCTTAAATTCTTTTGTTTTGTTTTTGCGCTGCTATGATACTGATCGATTGAATCAAACATAAATAAAATACCTTAAATACCGCAGGTACAAGCTAAACACTATTTAGGTTAGATAAACGGAACTGTTTGCTCTTGCAGGGCGGGCGAGGCTGTGGTACTTTACTGTGGTTCACAGTTCCACGTTTCACTGCAATACAGGCGATAAGGGAAATGGGTACTTAATTCACTTTTCTGTTTCAAGATAGTGTCAAGATTCAAATCTATTAATGAATTTACAAATGCCAAGGTAAATATTCTTTATTAATCAAGTAATAGGGAATGACACGTGCAATTTTTGTTTTTCCCTAGCAGGATATATCAATTGCATGTGTCATAACTCATATTGTGTATATAGGCTGATCAGAAACCACGACCATCATCGTCCTCATCATTATCATCATCATCCAGAAAGACGTTACAGGCTGAAGGTATGCTAGCAGTGGTAGCTTGAAGGGCCTACGCTACATGGTAAATGCCCGAGATATAAATCTCTTGAAAATCATTGTGATGATAATGATGAACCAAACCGATCTTTTTAATCATAGGCTGACTCAGGCCGGTAAGTCTTTCTTGTAAAATGGGTGATATACAAAAAAATTAAATAAATAAATAGAAGGCCAACAATGTAAAATTATATAGATCAACTTGAGAACAGGCTATGCATCTGAAGAACGATAATAATTGCATCATGACAGGATGCTAAGACAGAAATCACCCTCAACATGTGTAAGAATATTGACAATAGCATTTTTGTTGGCATTCCTATTAGCCAACTAAACATCAAGATGCAAAAGGTGAACCCAGAAAATTCTGATTGTCGTATATTCATCATGATTGTGCAGCTGATTTAGCTGATTACATTTAGACTGATTAGAGTGAAAAGAACAAATTTGGAAGTTATTTTACTTACCCTAGTTAGTCATTGTATGACCTGTATTAAAAATAATGATGTAATCAATTTTATTTTATTATAGTATATATTTATTTAGGTTTTTAAGGAAACATGGTATAACGTCAATGACTCTTACAGTAGGTGTGTGTGTGTTTCTTTGAGTAGTTGTAGTTGTAAAAGTAGTTGAGTATGCAGGAAAAAAATCTGATTGAAAATCAAGATGATTGACATTCCAATAGCCTTGACACATGCTCTCACTCAGTACATCTCAGTTGGTGGATCTAGTTCTGAAAAAAAGCTGCCTGAAACTTATGTGATTTCCTTTTAGACATGTAAAACAGCATAATAAATGGTAGCAGAAAAATTGTATTAGAGAAGTTATGAATTTGAATTTATCTAAATACGGCTACAGAAAAAATGATCACAATGAAACTATTACTGTTATTACTTTATTAGTGCTACCAGCATTACTACAACTACTACCAATAATAATAATAATAATAATAATAATAATAATAATAATAATAATAATAATAATAATAATAATAATAATAATAATAATAATAATAATAATAATAATACTACATAATAATAATAATAATATTATTATTATTATTAAAATGGGAAAAATTGTTTACAGCCATGGACATGTATGTCTCCATATAAAAACATAACCATATAATCCGCCTGTATTTCATATTTCACTATAATAAAAATCCTAATCATGTTGAAATGAATTCTTCTCAAGAATATTATGAGGGTTAGCTGATATATATCAGGCTTGAGGAATAAAGTGGTACCTTTCTTCGTTCATTGAAAACTTTGGGAGATTGGCAGTTTCTCATATTAACGAAAAAAAGTTCGGTAAGAATCGAAAAATTTAAATAAACCCAACATATCATTCTCAAACCCATTCAGAATCACAATCAGAAAGGCTGCAGTATTGTGCCTATATTATAAGCTTTTTAGCCTTTTTGTTCTTTATTTGCGTAACAGCAATCGATGGCATAAGAAAATACGAATAATATGACAAAATATTATCTTTATATTAAATTATAATGTATTTCACCTGTGGCTTAATTCACATATCTTACACTGGAACAGACGTTCAATTATATTAACTTTCATGGAAGGGCATAAACTTGTCTTGTAAATAAGGCTATAGCCAGTGCACCAACATAATAAAAAAATTTTACTTCACAATTTATAACATCACTGAAATTGTTCATTTGAAGAAAATCTGAAAAATATTTTTTAAAATCTAAAAAATCTTAAATAAAATTTAAATTGTACTTCTAAGAGTCAAATAACAAATAATACGACCATTTGTTTTACAGACCCCAGATTGAATTTGAATTTCAGTCCTCAACGCTAAACTTTCTATAATTTCAGAGCTGAACGAGCACACACGCACACACACACTCGCGGACGCGCAAATTAATAATGTTTGAACACCTGATGGTTGGAGCTATTAGAATTGTTTAAAATTAAGAGACTTCTACTGCAAATTTTTGAATTACACACAGTAAAATATATGCATTCTGCATTCCCCCCAAAAAATATTGTATTTTGTTGAGAAAATACCCAACAGTATTTCCAGAACAGAAAAGAGTTCGATAAAATAACAAAACAACAGTCATGCTTTAACACGCTTTACTGTGAACGTGAACTTAGAAAAGGAAATGTCACCTCCGTGCTAACAACAAATTAACGTTTATTCGCCAGAATGCACTGTCAACACAGCGCCTTCTAAAATAGTTTTACACAACAACCAAATAGTCAGTATTCATAGAAAAAATGTCTATATATTGTTCCAAAATTACCAGGCATATGTAAAAATACTTTCAAACTAAGTAAAGTTCCTTTGAAGATAGTTTTAAAAAATTCTCAATAGCAACTGTACAGGTAAAACACAGTATACACCATAAAGTAGGCCTATTGCTTTTCTCTTGGAATATTCCAGTGTAGATATGGTTTGATTTTTAATATACATATATGAGAGAGAGAGAGAGAGGGAGAGAGATTAATTCGTTTGAAAGTGCAGGAGTTTGTATAGATCTATGACAAACAGAAAAGCTGCATTCGCAGTATTAGCTGTTAGTAGCATATAGCAGTAATCATAATGCTAATGCCTACATTTGTACTATCTGCCACACAGACTCAACATATGCTTCGAGTGATATTTTCAAGTGAGATCCGAGTTTATTCGTCGTAATTCAAACGCATTGTTTAATATTTTACAATTAAACGCTTACGTGCAGCACTGTCCTCCAAAATTTTTGAAAATGTCAGTGTCAGTGTCAATGTCAGTCATCTTACTGCCGTAGATGATAAAAAAACTGTGTAAATGGAGAGCATAAATTAAGGGATGATTGGCAAGCAGGTATAGGCAACACACATTTATTCTTATATTTTTGGAGAGTAGGCCTACCACAGTTTAAAAATATCTTGATTAACACTGAAATAAAAATGTACATATTTTCATAAATTAGTACATGCTAAGTGCACATTTTTGGTGATCAAATAGTTAATGACACTTCAGAAGTACACATCCGCTGGGAAGGAATATGGTTTACTCACCGCATATCGTTATCTTCTTTGATGACCTGTTCATACTACATGAATGTACGGACGTTTCATTGCTGTAATGCATAGGACCAATGGGTGGTTAAAACTGAAAAAAGTAAAAAAAATATGTACATGTTTCACGTTCAAGCATAACATAGGCCTAGCAACCATTCCTGACAAGACATGTAGTGCTTCACATTAATATATATATATATATATATATATATATATATATATATATATATATATATATATATATATATATATATATAACACAATTTATTTTTCTGAGCTACGTAGGCCTACACATAATAAAAAGTTCAGTGTTGATTCTGCTCTAGCAGCGTCTATGTAAACCCACAAAGGATAAAATGTACTACATCAGAGTAAAATTAACTCTTGTTGATTTAACACTGAGCATTTTGCTTTGTTAGTATATTTATTCAAAAAACACCACTGTCCGATTGCTTCAAAATTTAAGCGCTCCATAAAGGTAAATTATGAACTTATAGGCCTAATGGAGTGTTTCATGTAATGAAGGCCAGTCGACGGTGTAGCATCGATGTCACTGCACTTCAGAGAGGGAACCTGAAGTCACTGTAAAACAAGCAAATAACATAAATTAGTATACACAAACCCAGCACAAGTAAGAAACACCCACGACTGGAACAACGTGAGACGAAAAACGTGAGAAATAGACATGCAAGTCTGGCCTTTCGGATACCAGGTTTGCATGGTTCTGTTTACATAGCTGCACATGCTGAGGGACATTTCAATCGATGCGACTATTTGACAGAGGTAACGCCAACATTTTTACATTTCATGTAATTACTGATGAGACAAAAGTGTGTACGTATGTTGATGACGGCAAAGTGTACTCAGTCCGTTGTGTTTATTGTTGAAACAATTTAAAGACATCAGATGACAGAACGAAACCACACTAGTGGTAACATATCAAAGTGCACAATGGTTGGATAGCACGAGCACATGTGCAGAAAATTAATAGAGCATGTGTTTATTGCATATATAAAGACAAGTTGCATGCCGTGCGCTTATTTCGACCCAAAAAAAAAAAAAAAAAAAATACCAACAACATTTAAAGGCCTGCATGGAAAAAGACAAAGGCTTTACATAGCGTGCATAGCAAATTCGTTATTTAATGAGGTTTCAGAGATTATGATTCATTCTTTTTCAGAACAATACAAGGCGTTGCGTGTGAATATTTTAACAGCAATTAAAATAATTCAAATCAGTCTGATATTCAAGGCAAAACTGCATTTCGGAGCATTCTAACAGTATAACTATTTGCCTGAGGCGAGGGGGGGGGGGACTGGACAAACGCCTTATATATAAGAATTACTATTGAGACTGGGGTAATATTGAAAATAACTGTTTTAAAACAAGCACCGCCATGTCCGACACACAACTGGCTTCACCTGGCTCTTGTGGCGCACCCCGCTGCGCTCTTGCTACTAGTTCCAACATCTCTTTAGAGCATCTCTCTCTCACTGTCATATATATATATGTGTGTGTGTGTGTGTGTGTGTGTGTGTGTGTGTGTGTGAGTTATTTTTGTGCAGGGAAATATGAATCGAGTCAAGTGGGGTACAGTTGTTGATTTTGAGCGCACCTTTACACAGACTACCTGTCACCTACCTAGCCACATTCGAGCAAATTCCAGCAACAGTCATAGCAAATGGGGTCTTATTTTGGAGTTTACTCTGTTGCCACGCTTGCACTGGGCAGCTTCTGTCCCGCTCCCTTTCTCCCCCTATCCGTTTTGCAGCCGATACACTGTAGCCTGTGAGCGGTAATCCCCACCGTCCACGATTTACCCAGAGCCCGTCTAATTCTCCTAAAGCCCCAGCTGCCACCGTGGCCACTCGTTGAACACGACAGACTGCGAGCCTCTCAGTTTATTAATAATTCACCAGCTCTCCGCTTCCCCGACCGCGGTCCAGGCAGACGCAACGGTCTTTCTGTATATTCACGATTTATTGTTATCTGCTTACTTACGTCGTCGGACTGGGTACATACAAATATATGGTCGATCTGTGGAAGCTTTCATTTGGGTTTACGTATTCTTTATCTCTGCTGTCTCCTCTCTCGCTCAAACACCTTTGGTGTTCGCACAGAAATCATCGTTATAAGACGAACTTGATCTTTTTTTAATCAGGTCTAATCTCAGTTTGGAGGAGGAGGTGGAGAAGGACCAAAGGGGGTTCCACTTTTTGGTACAGGAGGAGAGGAGGGGGATAGTGGAGAGAGCGATAGAGAGAGGGATGGAGAGAGAGACGTGATGTAGTCTTAAATCCTAGAAAGAGTCAACAGCTGATATTTAATCACATATACGTTGAAAACAACTTACTGTCAATCTCAATTTCATTCAACCTGTTTGTCACTTTTTTTCTCTTGTTTCTGACGAACCACAGACATCGTGAACGGTATCGGCTGAACAGCTCCGCGAGAGATTTGGTGGACAGAGCGCGGCGTTTTGAGCCAGACTGCAATAGCAAATCTCCTGGAGCTCCGAGGTTGACGACTGTTTCTGATGGAAGTCACTCGCGTTAAAAGTGAACTGAAACATCCAGAATGACGCCGAGGTGGTGAAGGCCTGGATAATCCTCCTCTCTTTCCTTTCCCTTAAGCAGAAGACTTACTTTTCAACAAAATGTTCGCTGGGCCACAGGCCGTCTTGTTTTAAGGTTCTTTTTCTGCTTCCGGTATCACCGAAGAAACCAAGTCGCGCTCTCTCGCCCTTTCTCCCACTCACAGTTTTTGGAAGCTGAGCTTTTTTTTTAAAGGAAAATGGGTCTTTGAGGCTGTTGGCAAATTTCCCTGCTTCACAATGGTACGTGCTGTGTAAATCAATATTTTGCTCTTCTTAAAATACATTTGAGAGGTTTTGAACAAGTATTTTTTTCTGTTTAAACATGAAAACTTTGCTCAGGCGAAACCGTTTAGATTTAAATAAGAGATTTTAAAAGTGGATTTCAAGCAATGACAGCTTCTAAGTTAGTTTCGACAGGACTCGATTTTTAATATAGTTTTCAGGTTTTCGGTGTGGATGTGATGGCTTTTGATCAAAGATGAACTTTTTGTGCGCGCGCGCGCGTGTTCAGATGTCAAATGATTTAGGTGGAACGATAATTTTTCACTGAAAAGTATTTCAGCGTTGGAGAACTTTACATAAACTTTGTCGTCGTAGCCTACTCATTTAAAACAGTACCGTCTAACTGCCCGAAAACTCTCTTGAGCCCTCCTCACAGAACCCTTTTCACAACAATTCAAGCGAATCTCGCTTTTAGCTGTAGTTCTAGCCTCTAGCCTCTAATTGCACTTGTCAAGCTTCTTCTTTATAAGCTGAGCACGGCACAGTGCGTTGCTTGCCAGTCTTTATATGATTATATGCAGTTTGGCAATGCAACTTAGCCATCTAAGTGGTTTACGATAAACAAACCAATATATTTATATTTAAAGCATATAGACACTTTTCTGTTTTTAATTTTTTCCCCACTTAATATTTGAACCACACTTATCTTTGGAATATGAAACATGGACACTACAATTTACCTTCAGCATAATAATAAAACTGAATAATAGTAAATAATTATACTAATAATAATGATAATAAAATAACTGTTATTATTATGAGTATTATTATTGCTGTTGTTGTTATTATTATTCAAGCTGATGACTGAAAACGTGCAAAGCCCTGTTATGTTTAGTTAAATGTTTAATTAAAAAAAAAAAATTCTGCTACATCCTCGTTATCCTATAATAAGTCGTTATCCTATCGTTTGTGTTACCGAGTAGTAAAGGTAATAGCCGTGTGAACGATCTTACAGCAGGCTGAGCAGAGAACAAGGCGACAATTGCAATTGTCAGACTTGACCGAGGTGAAAGAGAAGACACTCTCCTCACACTCAGTAAGATCATACAGAATGTAGTCTACACGTGACGACAGCATGTTTTATTGTAATATTAGGCCAACGTTGTATGTGAATTGCGGATGATGGCGTTTGTTGGAGACATTTCAATCGGAGTAAGCTATTGAATCTCCCGGCTTGAAACGCTTATTGTATGATTATTAGGGCTGTAATAACGTCGACATTGTCACTTTATCAATTAGCATTCTTATTGCGTCGTCGATGACACCATGGTCCCCAAACTATCAACAAGGAGGGGCAAAGAGGCAAATATGTACAGTAGCCTATACTGAAATGCTTACTCCGAAAAGCACTCTCAACTGTTTGTAATAAAATACGAACGAATGTTTTTGTTGTAATAATAGCCTAATTACAAATTACCTGAAGAAGAATAAGAATATGTGAATGAATTTGATGTATTTTGTTCAATAATAACCTCATACTCAGAATTCTGGCTTTTACTCAAGACAAACTTAACAGTAGGTAAAGTTAAGATGAAAAAATAACCCAGAATCTTGTAAGATCGTTGCAGATTTCTGCCTACTCGTATTATTTCAGTATTTGTTCTGTTGAACCCATCTGTGTGTGTGTGTGTGTGTGTGTGTGTGTTGTGGATAAACTCATATCCAGCTTCTTCAGCAGGGGTAACATGGGATCTTAGAGGGGGTTCATAAGTTGTTTCTTTCTGAGTCCTCTTGGTATAAACAATGCATTGGTTTCCCAATATCTACTAATAGCGTGGTATTTGGCCTACTAGACAACCACAGCAACACATTATCTAGGTATTTTTTCATTTTATTTATTCCCCAATTTTTTTTTTTTTCAAAGAGCAGCTGCTGCACACACAGACCGTTTTGGCCTTATATAATATAATAAACAATAATAGCGCTTCTTTGGTCTCTATGTCCAAGTGGCGGAGTTCAGTTGGCTCCTGTTTCTACACTCTCTGAAAATATAAAATTGTAATGCAAATAGTAGCAGGGGCCCTCGTGTCTTTTCCTGCTTTGTACCCGGTCCAGAAAAAGCGTGGCATGTGTTTGGTCTGTGAGGAGAAATGCTAACCCATCGTTGTGTTTTCAGTCCTGTGTAAATTGTAAATAATGACACCCACAGATGAGATGTTGATGCCGCATTTAAAGAGTGGGAGAGACTGGCCGCAAAAAGATCAAATGTTGGACGAGAGTCCCGCGCACCAGGCCTCTTTTGGACGGCGAGAGGGAGTGACGCAGTACTCCGAGTTATTTATCTTTCGGTCAGTCCTCCTTCCCTTCTTGTGAGCATTTTCCCCATGCGCTTTCTCTTCTGCTGTGGTCTGTGGATCTTCCCCACTAATCAGGGCTAGAACCTCTCTTTATGAGAGCAAATATACAGCGCGTAAGTGGCCTGCGTTTACAGGCTCACCTCTGTAATAATGTGCTGCTTTTAAATCTCATATTATGATGCAGTCATAGCCTATGTAGACTAGTTTTACAGACAGAATGTTATTCCTGGTGCAAGTTAGTTGCATCCTATAGGCCAATTCAAGGGCTCCTGTTCTGGCATTTAGGACCAGTAAAACATATTACAACAATCTGAAATGTTCATTTTCATTATTTTTTTGTTAATGGATATTTTTGATGGCTCAAGGCATAGATTAACTTGGTTAATTCAAAGCTTCACAAAGCATGGTGCATATGTTTTTCAGTAGAAATATCTTTGAATGAACACAATAGGCCTGATTTGAGTGCATGAGCGCACTGTTGCAGAGTATTGCATGTGCTGCATTTGAAATTTTCTCGCATGAACACGGTTAAGGTTTAGTTCTGTTATCGCTCTCTCTCCCACTCTCTTTCTCTCTCTCTCTTCCCTCTCCCTCTCTCTCTCTCTCTCTCTCTTTTTCTTTTTTTCCCCTCTCAGGACAGACTCTCTAGAACCTAAGACGTACATGATACGATACGAGCATCTAACTAACCTGATTTGAGAAGAGCAGGCCGGGTTGTGAGACTGTTGTTGTCAAAAGCGAGTGAAAAGGCTTGAGCGTTTTTAGGCGCTCAGCTGTGCGAGCGCAGGCTAGCGCAGGCTAGCGCAGGTGTGCGAGAGCGTGAGACAGTGGGAGGTGAGGAAGCCGGGACAGGGAGAGGACAGGGAGAGAAGACGGGAGCGATGCTCCTCCTGTGTTACCAGCAGCTCAGGGTTAAATAAAAAAGGCTTAAAGCAGGGAATTTATTCAGCAACGTCCAGTCGTTTCTGCACCCCATCGCAGTTTCAAGCACCCCGAGAGGAAAAAAAAAAAAAAAAAAAAGGGGGGGGATAGGCTAAATGGAGCTTGTAGCCTCCCGGCTTGGTGGCGTGGCCTTGGGGGAGCGGCGCGTGACTCTCCCCATGGGCTCTGCAGCTCGGCCGGGAGGATGTGAGTCCTGCAGATCGTGTCCCTCGCTGCAGGAGAAGCAGCGCAGCACGCAGTATCACTGCTTAGAAGTCACGGGCGTGGTCACAAAGGCACACCTGCATTCCGGGCTGACATTAGTTTTATTTTATTTTAAAAAAAAAAAAAAAACATCCTTCCTTTTTACATTTATGCAAACTCACTCAAACTAGGTCAACGGTTTTTGAATCAATTGATGTTTGCCCTTAATTGATTTGCAGTTAAGTGCAAGTGTTGGTTGTTGATTGACTTCAGACTTTCGGTCCTGCCCCCCAAATTCAATTAGTGAAACAGGAAGTTAATGGCTGAAATTTACTCAGCGATAGCTCTCATATTGACTCAAGGTCCCTCAGTGCTATTTTAAAAAAACAAACAAAACCAAAAAACATTTTGAAATGTTTAAACAAATACGCAAACCTTACTGTCTTAGATGTGGTAGCCTTTCAGCTATTTGCTTAGTTGTTATTTGGCAGTAAATTCCCACCAACAAATCATAATGAGAAATAAAAACAATGGTACTAATAGTAATTAGAGTGCTAAAATGCATGCTGATTGTTGTGTGGCCAGAATGAGTGTTTGGAAAGTAAAAGGGAATAGCAGATGTGTGTGTGTGCGTGTATGTGTGTGTGTGTGTGTGTGTGTGTATGTGTGTGTGCGTGTATGTGTATGTGTATGTGTGTGTGTGTGTGGTGTGTGTATGTGTGTGTGCGTGCGTGTATGTGCTTGTGTGTGTGTGCGTGTGTGTGTGCGTGTGCATGTGCGTGTGTGTGTATGTGTATGTGTATGTGTCTGTGTGTGTGTATGTGTGTGTGCGTGTATGTGTATGTGTGTGTGTGTGTGTGTGTGTGTGCGTGCGTGTGTGTGCGTGTGTGTGTGTTTGCGTGCGTGTGCGTGTATGTGTGTGTGTATGTGTGTGTGCGTGCGTGTATGTGTGTGCGTGTGTGTGTGTGCGTGGGTGTGTGCGTGTGTGTGTGTGTGAGTATGTGTATAAAAGTGCCAAATATTCTGATATAAACTTTTCATTGAGCTGTCTGTTTGATACGTTCTCAGAGCACGCTCCGTTGTCACAGAGCTTGACGCTCGGCCATTTGCTCTAAATGATTTATCTGATAGGTGTGAGGTTATGGCGATTATCTTTATTATTATAAAAATCTTTCCCAAAAATGAGAACACATTTGGGCTATTGTTACTTTTTGAGTTCAAAAACAGGAAGACTTGCGTCTTGCAAATGTCCAGCAGGAAATATGCCATATCTTATATGTTTCATGCCATTTGTGTGAAGTAATTTATCTCAGTTAATTTGTTCATATATTTTGACTTAAAATAGGTCACAGTGCCCTGCCTTAAAACAATTCTATTTCCTCTTAAAATGTTAATTAAGGGTGGCCTTGAGAGTTGTGCTCTGGGCTGGCCATATGGATTGGGCATATGTTCTATGTATATAGAAAATGTTGCAATATATAATTAATTCTGTGCTTAATAATAATGTATAGGTTACAGAGAAGGGTATGTGTGTGTGGTGGAGGAGGGGGCGTGGAGAGGCAATGGATGGTAATTTAAAAAACTAACTTTAAAAGGAAAATTTTCATTCATAATGTTTTCATGTATTCCTTATTTGGATAAAACAGCAAATAATATATATACATATATATATATTTAAATCTAAAAGTTGGCTGCCTTAAATTCTGAGGCCAAACCTTCATGCTATTGAATTGAATCATCCCCTTAATTCACAGACCTCACACTGACACACTAAGTTTACTGAAAGCTGGGGACATCGAGTCACAACCACAGAAAAATCCACCAGTGCATTCATTCAACTGTGCTTCTGACACGTAGTTTTGCGTCCGCCGTTGCTCTTTCTGCCAGGCTGCAAGAAAGGCCATTTCAGTTCGGATCAGGAACTGTGCATTACATAAATCAGACCAAAAATAAGTCATAATCCATGCACACGCTAGGCCCTGGACTCTACTGAATGTTGGCAGATGCAGATGCTGAAAATAGGTGTTAGATACCTGTGTAGCAGTGACAGAGTGCGCTGCAAAAAGATTTTTTCCACCTCCTTCGGTCAATAGTTCTGTAGCTTCTCAGGTAGAAACCTCATATTTAACGTGAAACATTATGCATTCGTAAAAAAGTCAACTGCGAATTGTGTAATAATGTGTCCAAATGTGCAAAAAGGAAAACCAACGAAAATCAAACAAAAAAATAACAATTCTTCAGGCAGAGAGAACCCTCTTTAAAAAAGAGAAAGGCAACAGTTTTGAAAAAGCCTCTCATTGCAAAGGATATGAATAGCCTGTGTTTTCACCACAAGTTCGGGCAGCGTGGTTTGCCAATATCTGGGACTTATTATAGTTCTGTGCCTCTGTGTGTGTGCGTTTGTGGTGTGTGTGGATGATTAATTGTAAGTATATGTGCGTGTGTGTGTGATAGTGTACCTTTGTTTTGTGTGAGTGTGAGTATATGTGTGTGTGTGTGTGTGTGTGTGTGTGTGTGTGTGTGTGTGTGTGTGTGTTTGTATCTGGTGGAGGTGTGTGTGTGCATGTTTGTACGTGAGTTTTTTAAAAATCTGTGTGCGTATGTGCACGTGTGTGTGTACATGTCTGTGTATGTGCATGTGTGTGTGTATGCAATTATGCATGTGTAACTGTGAGTCTATGTTCATGTAAGTGTCATGTGGTGGGGGGCTAGTGTGCAAGTCTGTTTGTGTGTGTACATGTGCATGTGTTAGTGTGCACTTGTGCATGTGTGCGTGTATGTGCATGTGTGTGTGAAAGAGTCCAGACTACACTAGATAGGTTTAGAGTAAGTGTGAAATTGGCTTTGGGCTCGTATAATTGCTATGTTTCAACTGTGAAAGTTGTGAAATGAAATAGGATTTCACAGGATTCTGCTGGTCTGGGATTTAGGTTTCCTTTCAGCTAAGTAGTGTGGGTTAGCTTGATCCAATCGACAGTAGAACTGGAATGGTTGCTTATTCACTGCCCAAGGCCTTGCTAGTGTGTTCCTCAGCATACAAATGAACTACTTTGAATGGAGGCGACTCTTTAAAAATACCTTTCAGCGCTGATCAGAGAATGTAACCTGTGTGAATTTGTGGTGTCATAGACATGATAGCAATGTGAAAAACTGATAAAGGTGAGAACAGATGAGCCTTTTGTGTGATGTATATATCATATCTTTTTAACAGTGGATTTTTTTCATGGTAACATACAGCTTCTATTTACATGAAAAGTAGCCCTGTGGACAGCTTTGATTATGAAATCTGATAAAATGTCTACACTATTTCTGATATCCCCTTCCACCCTGATTAATTAGGAAATGTGATAGTTTATAGATATAAATGGTCTGTGTGTGTGTGTGTGTGTGTGTGTGAGAGAGAGAGAGAGAGAGAGAGAAAGAATGATTTTAATTAGTAATGCCATTTTAAGGAATCAGTCTGACTTATTTCTGAGGATGTATATTATGTTCTTTCTAGAGCTTTATAGTGTTATATAATATTAGATTTTTTTTTCCTCCAGAAGCTTAAAAGTCACTGACATTGGACCAAAAAATGCATAACCACGGAGACAACTGCATAGCTGAATAAGTGTGTGGATGCGCAATAATTAATCCGCAACCAAAATTTGGAAAGCTTTTGTGCTTTCGTACATTTCATATATTAGCATCTTCTTGCGTACGCACAGTGAAAGGAAATTTAAGCGAAGACTTGTTTACTTTCAATGACTGTTTTGTTACGTTTCAGGCAACCGAAACTTTTCTGGTGAACGAAGACCCATCCAGAGGCCCGGGGCTGCCGGAGTGCTTCGTAGTGTCTGATTCATACAGGGTATGCACAATCTTTTGTTACCTCTCTTATTACTCTTTCGAATGGCATGGAGTGTTTTGTTAGAATAACTGTTATTATTATTAGTTTGCATTTGGTAATAACACCGGTACCACCCCAACGCTGTTCATAGCTGACATATCTCAGCTGCACCGCATCACACTCATTATTGCCACACACACTCGCTCTAAAAAAAAGCGTGCGGATTTGCCATGGCACCCACCGTCGTGGGCAGCGGCATCATAATGCGCCACCTGGATATTTCCAAAAATGCAGTAATTATTCGGGTCCTGTCAATAGCGTGTTGAAAGTGAGCAAAACCCCTGTATGCCAGCTAGGTCTGTTTTTTTTTTCCCTCTCACAAATACATCGGAGAGGAATCTGTGGTGATTTATTTTGCATAATTACAGTTACATGTCCCTTGAACAGGATGAACCCTTCACTCAGTGCTCAAGGTCACAGACTTAAAAGGGAATGTGATAAGCTAGTGACTCCTGTAGGCACATCCATGGACAAGACAAGGCCCCATAGTCTTCCAAGGAGGGTCTCTTTGGTACTCTTCATAAAGGTTCTTGTGTAAGGTTCATTGAGAGGGCATCACGTGACAACGATACTGATTGCTTTTGGTGCTTTTAATATTTAAAATATTGCTACTCTGAAAAATTTGAAATTCCGTAAGGTTTTTTGGTAATAAATATACATTTGTTTAAACTGTAAATGTAAATGAATTGATTTTGATAATATGCTGGTATGAATATATTTCCTTTACCTGAGAGAGCTGACCATATAGTCTGCCCCGTGACAGCTCTTGTAGTTTTTACACTTTTAAGAAATATGAATATCCGGTAAAGTGGTTTCCCAGTTCTGAGGGACCCTCAGAAATTCAAACTGTGGACAGTTCGTTCTCAGTCACAAACCGACTTCCAAAATACCGTCCTCTGTACACAAGAGTTATTACCCATGTTACACAAAGTCCTTTATTAAAAACAGGACCCTCACCAAACAGCGAGTAGCAAGTATGCGTACTCGACTGTGTGAAAGGGGAACCATCTAAACTGCAGTCCGTCACATATGGTTCTCCTGTGTGCTTTTTAACGAGGGATTTATCCAGACAAACCACAAAATGTGGGGCTCATTTCGGGGCAGCAGTTCATGCGATGCTATAGATAAGGGTTTGTGTTTGTGTGCGTGCAGAAATCAAGATCCTTCAATTAAGTAAATGCCTCCCAAGACCACTCCGTAACCTTGCGCATTTTGCGGTCACACGACTTAGTTTCTTAGTGACTTCAGGAGAAAAGAAAGAGACCCAGTAATACAAATTTGGCATTCTGGAACGCTTTGCGGGAGGTCGCCAAGATGTGATTTGCGGGCCTTCCCTGAAGGGTGTGGTGTGGAGAGGGGGGTTCTCAGAATTCGATCTGTATATACTTTAACCTCTCTCTCTCTCTCTCTCTCTCTCTCTCTCTCTCTCTCTCTCTCTCACACTCTTTCTTGGACTCCTCGAGCTGGGTGCTGTAATTGGCCGCAGAGCTGCCGGGCTCTGTGTTTCTCCTATAGTGAGCTGCGTTTCTCATACACTGAGGCTCAGTCCTCGTAGAACTGCGGTGCCAACTTTCAAACTTGGCTCCACATTATTTCAATGACTTCACCACAACCCCCCCCCCCCCCCCCCCTCAACCCCCCCCCCCCCCCCCCCCCCCCCCCCCCCCCCCCCCCCCCCCCCCCCCAGAGCATGCTGTAAAACTTTACTTCATGCTAAGCTTAAACGCGCAGAGGACGAAGTTTGAGCGCTGCTCTTTCTCCATATGCGCGGCTTTCCGAGTGCGTTCGTCCAACTGTTGTCTGACCAGTTTTTCTGTCCGCATCACTCTCTCCCCGTCTACTGCTCGGTGAACGCAACAGGGAAGCGCAGCGTTTCGCAGAATGCCACTTCAGTGTTAAGTTCACGAGCATCCCATCGTGTATCGTGCAGGACTTATTACAGTATGTTCCTGTCTTGGCGAAAGATTTTCCTATCTTTGCCTGTCCAACTGGCACCAAAACACAATTTAAGTGGGAATATGTAAAATGGGTTGGTACTCACGGGGAGTGAGTACAGTTGGTGCTATTTAAAAAAAAAAAAAAAAAAGAAAAAAGAAAAAAAAAGCTCTTATACAGTGCAGTATGGAATTAATGCCTACTCAGGCATCATTAAACCCAATATAAACTTATAACAGATGGCACTCAGTCTGAAAACGTGTACACATATAGTACACACATATATGTGTGTCTGTGTGTGATTTGAATTGCATATAATCAATGGATGGATAATAGCCTATTTGAAACAGCTGAAAAATATGCCATTCTGAATGACATATACAGAGGTGAGTTTAAGACAGAAATAAGTTGCAGAAATCAGCAACTTATTCCTGTCTTAAACTCATCTCTGTATATATATATATATGTGTGTGTGTGTGTGTGTGTGTGTGTGTGTGTGTGTGTGTAAGGACTTCTGAGTATATGCGTGTGTGCGTGTGTATTATAATTATTATTTTATTATTTACAAATAGATTGTCTATTACCAAAACATGTTCATTTAACATACTTCCATTGTAAAATATATTGAAAATACTTCACAGTTTAGTTACTGAATCCATAATCAAATCTGTTCTAAAACCACCGTCTCATGGGCAATTCCGAAGAATGTAGAATATAAAATTACATGCCCATTTATTTTATTTCAGGTATTTCGCACATGCCCAACGACACGTTTATGCACGCACAAGCGCGCGCGCGCACACACACACACACACACACACACACACACAGCGATCGCCAGTTCTGTTTTTACAAAGTTACTGTTGAATGCGCGGTTTGTCCCAGTATGACATATTTTGGCGGCATATCGCAATTTGTTTTGTTTTTTTTCTGTGCAGGGTTCTTCAAAACGTGTACTGCTAAACGTATCATAACGATTGTAATACAATAACACGGAAATAATTCAGCAGGCATTTCGTTGCCATTTTCAGCTCCAGTAGATGGTGACAGCAAATTAGCTAATGAGCTGATATGTAAATATGTGGTCGTTATGAACTGATTTTACTGGAAATATCTACGTGTTTTAATATAAATGGTCTCGTCGTAATTGTAGGGATCAGAGAGAGAGAGAGAGAGAGCGAGAGAGAGAGGGAGAGAGAGCGAGAGTGGTGGGAGGGGGCGAGTGAGAGAGAGAGAGAGAAAGAGAGAGAGGGCCACTGCGAGGGCGAAAGCGAGGAGCGCGAGCGAGAGAAAAACTTTTTTCCAAAGTTTGTGTAAGCTTTCACTTTCAGCCTTCGAGGCGGGGTTACCAGTACAGCATGGATTGAGAGGGGACGGCGAGCGATTGCAATGCAGCACTACAGCGAACTTCCATCCAAGTTAAATAAGCTCTCTTATTTCTATTTCTAAAAATAACCATGTACTCCCCGTACTGCTTGACACAGGTAAATATTGTTTATTTTGTTAAAATGTCTAAGCTTTCGGATGCTTTTTAATCTTCGTGATGTTGTGTTTAATAAGTTGTTTTTGTATGCTCCTTTTCGCTGTCCGCTCTTTTCTGATAGTTTACCCCCTCTCCCCCGCTCCCCTTTCTTTGGTGGCATCTTTCCAAACGGCTTTCTTGTGCGTTTCATTGCACATGGTTTGAGGAGAAAATGGCGCTTCTCCCAAATCTATTTTATATAAAAAAGGAGGGGGAAAGAAGAGGAGAGGGGCTGGAGTAGATTGACAGAGGAAACCGGTGTAGGGATACGTTCTGCATGCAATTTCAGTTAAGTGTTGGCGTATTTTGAAGTGTAGGGTGCCGTGTAGACGGAGTAACATTTAAGGAGGGTTTTCGGTGTAAAACTGGATGTGTGAATCTAAAGCTGCGGTAGTCGAGGTGGGTGACTGTCAGTCTGTATAGCCGCCAGTCAACGTGCCGGAGCCGAACGGTTGCTATCGCGTCCTTTTAAAATGTGGTGTAGTAGGCTACGGCTAATTTTCTGTAGTTTTTACTGTGTTTTTATTAGCATAGCCCATCTCTCCTGCCATGAAAGGTGGGAAAACACGGACTGTATTAATTCAGTTTCAATTAGGAAAATAAAAATAAAAGATGAATAGGGAGTACCATATTAATAAATACAAATGTCATGGGTATTGCGGACTAGATTAAACTCATGAATGAATGACAGAATAAACATATTCTGACAGATAGATTTAAATAATTGCTTAGACTCGTTTTATAGTTCACTCCTGATGGCTGTGCAAGTGTGATATTCACCCAGCCCGTTGGTTTATTTAAGGGGATATTGATCAATTTCACTTAAGAAAAGAAAACTTGTCATTTCAAACTTCTTGCTGTCTCAGCGAGGTGAACAGGTGACAGCAGAGACGCTTTCTGGTTAGTTAATTATACCATGCCAGTTAATTCTAGGAGTGCACTTTAAAAAAAAAAAATTAAACCCTATATATATGGTAATCCATTTAGAGGTATTTAAAGAAAAAATCCTCAATGCTTTTCACCAGCCATTCATCATTGGCCCGGCTCTCGTAATCATCCTTACATTCTAATTTATCACTCAATTATCTGTGGCGTTCTTTAATTTGCTTAAAAGGCCTATGTCAGTCAGTGCCTCCATAATCGCGTCCAGTGTTAAATATAGCCCGACACGTGCTTTTCACCTATAGGCCTACTTCGTACAAATGTTCAGCAAAATATTACCAGGATGTAATGGGTGGGAACAATCACTGTAATACAAAGTAGATGCTGCAAGCCAGTGGTGATGCAAATATTAAAGGCATTCAAGTTTAACAAAATGAATGTAAAATATCTGATGATTACATTGGCAGTTTAAAATTATATATAGTCTTATAGATATTATAAACATGTAAGAGTGGTCTTTTTGTAATGTGGTATAGGTCTATATTGCTTTCATCGTAAAAATAAATTTCCTTATACTCCCATAACTTGGTCGGAATACCGGGACGCGCATCGCAGTTCAGGGGGAAGGCCGCATTCACCCCCCGGCCTTTTTTTTTGGGATCGTCGCGCTGTGAAGTAAACAGCTTCATGGCAGCTACGTGTCTTCTTTTTGCAGCATTTCAGCATTTTAAAAATGTATTTGTGTACATTATTGAAGTTATCATGTTTTCTATTTCCCCCCTGGCTATGAGTAGGCCCGACCATATGTATTAGTGCAAAGCCGTGTTTCAGCTGCAGTTACGGAAATGAAACGCATATGCAGGGTTATGAAGTGATCCTTTGAATGTAGCAGTGTCGCATTTTAGGTACTTAATTTATTTGCGGGGATCGCTTTTATTGTTTTATTTTTGAAGTCTTGTGGTACCTTTAAAAACCTACATAATCGGCCTGTTGCTGTTTAGCTGTTTCCTATTATACTACCATACTACCAATATGAATAATTATATTAATAGGTTAATTGTTTACTCTTTGGCTCATAATACAACAGAAGTGGAACTTCCTTAATTTACTTGTCTTCTAAATTTAATTCGGTAAAGCATGTTAGTCCACAAATGCAGAAGGCGCGCGCCTTGCCTTCTCTCAAAAGTAGAGCTGGAGTGACGATTCATGTAGACTAAACATTTGCAGTGTAGGCCCAGCTGCAAAGTGGTGTTTAATTTGTGACTTCACTTAAGACCGATCCTTAATTTGATTATCAAACATTATTAAGAATAAGGTTCGTGAGTATTTGAGTATTAGCCACCATCGCCCGTGATTGAAGGCACCTGCCTACTTGCACACGTGTAACTCAGGAGATGAGTCAAATTGCATAGTGAAAATTAGCTAATAAAAGTTTTCTTTTGAATTTTTTTTTAAAAAAAATCACGTCCCACATATACCAAAACAATTCCTTCCCATAGTTCATATGATAAGAGCTGGGGGTTTTGCGGGTCTTTTGAGCCCTTCAGGTATGTTGAGAGTTAAATAATTTAGAAGTGTAGGCCAATACCGATAGCTTCAAGCTTTCTTTCCATAGTCCGTGGTTACAAACGGAACGCGCTTGTACATTTCCTTAGAAGTAAACCGCACGCGTTTTAGCCTCCGAAAAGAGAAAGGGAGTCTATAGTAAAACAACACTTGAAAATTAAATGAATAGGCTGTTGTAGGATTGAAATTATTCAACTATTACGTCGATTACTGCCAGAATTATGTTAGGCTTGATCTGAAAAGTGCATGGTAGTCATGTTTAACCTTACAAAAATATGACTTTGTCTCTTGTTCTGTGAAATCTCATATGTTTTAAAAAGTATTACATGGAAATCTCAGGATAGTAACGAGGCCTGTAAGCAAACGATTTCTTTCCATTAATTAAAATTAATTGACACCAGAAGGTCCAACCTTCACGTTGCAGTAGCCAACACTTATGTGCCGCACCTAATACACATATAGGGCTTCTTGGGCCTTTGCGAATGTAATAGCCTTGTTTATTTTATTGACACTCAATTAAAATAAAACGGAAATACCAATAATTATTTTAACATCTTCATTTATGAATTACATGTAAAGCGAGCTCACACCCAGTGTACCTTATTAAATGAAAACCCTTTCTGAAATGAATCATTCGGGTGGCTTCCGGCCTCGTGCCATGGTGAAAGACAAGAAAAAATGAATGTTTTTTGCCTCCTAGTTCCAATATGAAATATAGAATACCTGCAGTCTTTTGGTGATCACTTGGCACAAAAATGTTAAGTTATGTCAAGAGAAAATGCTGCATAGTGCTGTGTTAACCTTCAACTTCTAGGGTTGAGTGCCTATGCGTTCGTACAGAAGTACATTCGCTGTGGTTCCCGGACGCCTCTCTAATCGGTCGTGTTGTCCGGAAATAGCACTTTTGTGAATTTGGTTGATTTAGTTGTTGTCAATAATTAAAATCGTTGGGGCCTGTGAGTTTTTTTTACGTATGTAAACAATTGACGATGAATTATTAACACTGATAAAAGCTTTTCTGGAATGGGCGAAATAGATGGGGATTGTGTGGATGATGCGTAATGGAATCAAAATATGGAAAGCCAAATTTGTAAATCTGCAAAGTGGAATGGGATGTTTAAAAGCAAAGGTGGCGGCATGTCTCGTCTTTGGGGGTAAAATTTTTATATATATTTGCAATCTATTTACATGCAATTTTAATGAAGGTTGCAAGTCAAGCAGTTAATTTACACTAAAAAGAAATGCTTTGAAACTGCTTGTGTTTATTTTTTTAAGTAAAACCACTCGGAAAAATATGGAGATTTTAGTTGTATAAATAAGAATATATGCTGTGAAGGGTATTCAAGGCTGTAGTATCCTTTTTTAAAAGATTTCTTTTTAATCCAGCTGGCAGCAGAACTGGTAAACATGCAAGGTCTTCGAAACTTTCCAAAGCGGCTACAAAAGAACAAAGCACCATTATTTATAACACAGTACTTGTTGTATTTTGTCATTTAACCATACTCACTGTTATTGCTTAAGTCAAGCAGCAATTCAATATCACAGTCGTATATTGTACCATATGTCCTTTTGTAAGTGATTTAAAGTTTTGATAGGCTATATTATTATTTATCGTTGAATAAACTACTTAAAAATTTCAGTTTGGCCAAGTTGGTGTTGTTACTGCAACGTTTTTATAAGGTAACGCGTGCAAGTTATTTTTGCACATATTTTAGCCTACTGTAAACGCATAATAACGGACACTGCTAATTTTCCAAATAATTAATAACTGTTATTCGGGAAACTGATTTTGTAAATCATCGTTGTTATCCAGTGAGAATAGTGCAAACACTTTCAGATTTACGTCTTTCTTTGTAAAAAAATTAAGAAACGAGAGACCCGTCGCTGAGTAACCGGTAGTCTTTGCCAAATACATTCGGCCGATAGCAACATTGTTCGAGCACAGTGCAACTTTTTAAAGCCATAAAATAAATTTCTGACGGGTGAAGTTTTACGCTGTTTTTAGATTTAACGTCACACAACGCAGCGTTAAACTTGAAACTCGTGGTTTAACCTATTTATAAAGAAGGGCACATACGCCATATGCCCTATAGGATTAACTCACACATTTAGAGTCACGATTTTAAAATAACCCCGAAACTAGAAAACGTGTTTGATAAGATTGCCACTCGCGTTTTTTTTTCTCACGTTTGACATCTATCGCTTCTTGTTAGCCATTCAATTCTTGTTAACCATTTCCGTTCCAAAGGTAAGTCAGTTACAGTAGTTCATTTCAGTCCCTTTCTATCTAGTTCATTCTCGAACTCTTCAGCACCGCAATCTCAAACATAGCCTAATTCTTCAGCCCAACCAGCCGCCGTAGCACACTATTGTTCGATTTTACCGACAAGAACGGGCTTTCTTAATTATGTCATGCTTTCTTTAGTGCCCGGAAATTCAAATCGGCTTTATATATATAGAGGGGTGTCACCGAGAGTCGAAGGTAAAACGATTGCGAATTGAACGAAGACAGCGAGCGCAGTAACCCACTGTCTGCGCGCTTAACCCTTTCGCAAACAAGATAGCTTAGTCTACGCTGCTGTGGAGTTAAAGACGCGCAAAAATAATAATTTCAGGTATTTCCCATTACAGCGTTTCAAACGATTTTATCCGCGGTCTTAGGTGCTTGCCTATTGTAAGTTATTCCAACGCAATTCGTTGTCTCATGGACTGATGAGGTGTTTTTTTCAGGGGTATTGAAAATCTATAGATATGTCACGACTCTTTAAGTTTCAGATTTTTATGCCGTTATCGGTTATGCTGTAAAATGTTTTACATCTGTTAAATGTTTATAGGCCTATTCAACTATAGTCCTGTGTATACAATGCGTTTAATATTTGTTGCATTAAGCAGAAGCGTTGCTGCCTAGTTTTCAACTACACTTAGTTCACAAAATTTAACAAAACTGCAAGATATGTCCTTTCTAAGATATATCTTGCTGGTTCCTCGGAGTCATTCTAACATGCAAAAGGAATTAGGAGGTTGATTAGCTTTGCAGTTGAGTATAGATGCACGTATATCAACAGATGCACATTACCCCTCAACGTAAATTCTAGTTTATTGCTATTAATAATAACAATCTTCCCTGCTATTCTGTTAAGGGGTTATCGTTCTATTAACGGTTGTCCTTAACTCGGACAAATGCAATTAAGCATGTGTCACAATTTTGCGAGCCTCAGAACATGTTGTGTAAATATCTGTGACCAGCGCTGGCTTCAGGACTCCTTGTTGTGGTCAGGCTGCAAAAACAAACTGGAACTGTAAGGGAATCTCAAGGGTTTGCAGTGCTACTGCGCGTTGGTTACTGGGAGGCATTGTCAAATTAGCACTTTAATTAAAAAGCAAATGTAGCCTGGCTGCGGCTAAGGTGACCCGTTTTTTTCCCCCCTGCGTGACCCGAGAGCCGCACAGCGAAGCCGCACGAAGTTCCAGCAACAGCAGCAATGTGCGAACCAGGCGGCCGTGTGCTGAATTAAATAACCCTTTTTGTTAATATTTTCGACTGAGCACCCCCCCCCCCCCCCCCACTGCCCATTGTGAAAAATATATCCCCCACACCCCCTTATTTAGTGACATGCTCTACCAGCTATACCCCACTGAGAACAACATTTATATGCACTGTAAAGCTAAAAGCAGACCTTTATTTGTCTTTCCCCTGCCCTGCCTCACTCCAGGCCTGGAAAACAGCTCGGAACAGCTGTCCATGGGATTAAAATATGCCAGATTCACAGTCTGGAAGGAAGGAAAAAAAAAAAAACAGAATTTTGGGATGAAAGGCAAGCATTAAACAATTGGCCTGTCCTGGCCATTGGGGTACACACTCAAAATCTTTATTACAATTAGACATACACGATGGCCTGTAAGATTAGTGAACAGGACTGGTGTGGGTCTTGATGATTCTTTTTCTGAGATGGAAATCCTATTACATGGACCCCCATTTGACTGCTGTGCAATAAAGTATTCGCCGTGGAGAACACCTGGGAAATATCTGTAGTAGAGAGCTCTGTGTGACATTGTGTACAGAACTCCTCCTCCGTCTTGGTGTTTAAATAATATTTCAGCCAAATATTAGGGATTGCAATCTGTTTTCATGCGTTATTCATGCTGTAGGAATGTCGGGTAAGGACAGCCTCGTGTGGAATCGGCTGGGAGTTAAGACGTGCGTTATTGCTTTTAAAATTTTGAAGTGGGTGGCTGCGATGGCGGTGAAAACTAAATCAGCGCATCACTCAGTCAGCTGGAAAAATTGGCAGCCCTTGTCACCGAGGCTCAGGTAGAGCAGGTACTCGGTGTTCTCTGTGCTTTCATTCATCCCTTCAGGCCACTGCTGCTGGATCAACCATGAGAGCAAAAAAAATCATTTTCATCTGTTTGCTGGGAGCCACATCTTTGATGACGGGGCACTTGGGGCTTGTAGTATTTCATATTAAGAGAGCTCCCTGCATCCCTATTGGTCAGAAAGAGCTCTTCACCAATACCGCTCGGTCAGTTGTAACATGCTAGTGCCTCTGTAAGATTGGTTTACAAACTTGGTCCGTCTGAAATATTGTGCAACTCTACCCATTTTTTTACAGTACAGATCTCTGTAAACGGCCTGAGGTTTCTTGAGTTATGGAATATTCCTTATTGCACTGTGCATTTAAAAAAAAGTCGGCAAGACGAGGGAGTCAAGTGTGTGTGTGAGTGTGTGTGTGTGCGTGCCTGTGTGTGTGTGTGTGTGTGTGTGTGTGTGTGTGTGTGTCTGTATGCGTGCCTGTGTGTGTGAGTGTGTGTGTGTGTGCGTGCCTGTGTGTGTGCGCGCCTGTGTGTGAGTGCGTGCGTGTGTGTGTGTCTGTATGCGTGCCTGTGTGTGTGTGTACGTGCTTGTGTGTATGCATGCCTGTGTGTGTGTGTGTGCGTGTGTTTGTGTGTGTGTATGCATGCATGTGTGTGTGTGTGCGGGCCTGTGTGTGTGTGCGTGTGTTTGTGTGTATGCATGCATGTGTGTGTGTGTGTGTGTGTGCGGGCCTGCGCGCGCGTGTGTGTGTGCCTGTGTGCGGGCCTGTGTGTGTGTGTACGTGCTTGTGTGTATGCATGCCTGTGTGTGTGTGCGTGTGTTTGTGTGTGTGTATGCATGCATGTGTGTGTGTGCGGGCCTGCCTGTGTGTGTGTGTGTGCCTGTGTGCGGGCCTGTGTGTGTGTGTACGTGCTTGTGTGTATGCATGCCTGTGTGTGTGTGCGTGTGTTTGTGTGTGTGTATGCATGCATGTGTGTGTGTGCGGGCCTGCGTGTGTGTGTGTGTGCCTGTGTGCGGGCCTGTGTGTGTGTGTGCGTGTGTTTGTGTGTGTGTATGCATGCATGTGTGTGTGCGGGCCTGTGTGCGGGCCTGTGTGTGTGTGTGTGCGGGCCTGCGCGCGTGTGTGTGTGCCTGTGTGCGGGCCTGTGTGTGTGTGCGTGTGCTTTTCTCCCTCCTTCTCTCGCTCTCCGCAGCAGGGACTGGGCTTGGCAGAGTTCTGGACAGTAGTGGCAGCCCCATTGCGGGCTTGCGGCTGATGTGTTGTGCCGTTGCTGTGGCTACGGAACACACACATACACATGCACACGATCACACACGATGCATCATACGCAGTAAATACACACACACACACACACACACACACAGTAGGGGAGAAAGGGGGGGGGGGCACTAATCAATCCAGTGTGCTAGCTGCGAAAAGCCTGAGAACAGCCTCAGTAAACATGCTATTCACACTCCCGTACATACCACCTAGAAACGCGTGGCACATACGAGGCTTTCCCGTCATCCACAGGGGCTCATGTGTCCCTGCACAAAGGTCCCCTCTGGTGTTATATCTCAGGAAGGATGAGGAAGATAGATGGTGGAGGTGGAGTGATCAGGACAGTATATTCTTGGTCTTATTAAATGGAGATCCTTCTCAGGGAGCAGTTGTTCCTTTTCAAATGCTTAAAATCTAGTTGCTTTTTTGTACACTGGGTGTGGTTGTGGGCATGTGACAGTGATGACTAATGTGCAGGTGGACATTTGTCTGATTCAGCAGTTGCAGTTGTAAGAGTTTTTTTTCTCAACACCTTACGACGTAGTGTATATGGGTGACAAGTATTTCTCTCATTCCACCTTCTCTTCTGAATTTGTTTTTGTAAATGGTTCAGGTAAAATGGAATAGATGGCTAATTTGCAAAACATAAAATAAAACTCTCATAAAAACTAAATAAAAACTTACAAAATATCTGCTGTCTTTTTTCCTTTATCACTTCTGAAGTTATCAGTGTTCAACCCAGATTCAATTTAAGCCCTAT
>CM045884.1:69259939-69262439 GCA_025169545.1 Anguilla japonica | reverse complement strand
TGCTAGCTTTGCTGTCCAATCAGCTCTATCAGAGGCAAAGACCAGGGCCCCTCCCTGAGTGACCAGTTACACAGTTTTTTTTTTAACTCTGTGGGGGGTGATGTGACTTTATAACCTCATTAGACGTTCGAAAGTGGAATGTACACACATGCACACGTAAGTACATGTTCATATGTTACCCCACTGCTCCCCACCAGAGGAACAGCGTATGCACACACACACACGCACACACACACACACACACACAGCGTGCTGTCTGCTTGAGTGCGGTTAGCGCCATATGGGAAGCATCAGCGAGCCGTGAATCCGCCCGTCCTCTCTGCGCAGCACTACTGCATTTTTCTGCTTTTATGTCATTATTAATACCACACACAGGTCACCGCTTTCCTCTGCGCCCCCCCTCTCCCACCCCCCCACCCCCCACCCCCCACTCCGCACTCCCCACTCCCCAATGCTGACCCACAGAGTGCAGTCAGGTGCCAGGAGGCAGGTGCAGTGACCTTGGCTTACCTTCCCCATTTCGCGGAAGCAGAGACGTGCTCCCGTCGCCCTAGACCCTGGACTCCAGCTCCGGAGCGTCGGGAACGAACGTCACAGTTCACGAGACTTTGAGTTTCCCGTTTTTATTGACTTTATCCACTGTACAACGCTGCTGTCTGACTGATTCTAGTGAACTGCACAGAGGGAACCGCCGCCTCTAACTGAAGCCCGAACTTCATCAGATCAATAGGAGAAGTAGTGGTAATGTCAGAGCTAACTGACCGTTAGCTTATTAGCAAAGAGCCCTGGATTTTGGGGGGGGACCACGTCAGAGTGCCATTGTGGTCAGGCTCGTAGCGCAGTAAGGTCAGGGATCTCGGTGAGCGAGGTGTGCTCCTATAGGCCGCGTGCGCAGCGGTGAGACTCGGCCCGCGTTAAAACCTGGCGGCGCCGCGAGCGGGGGGCGGGGCCTGGCGGTCCTGCGGGCGGCGCCGAGCTTCGCCGAGGCGCTGGCGGCTGTCCGGGCGCGGTCGCTACGGGACGGCGGTCCTCCTCCGGCCCCGCTCTGCCGAAGCTCGTCCGCGCTCCGGCGCAAACGTCCCCCTGGGGGGGGGGAGAACCGCGAACTGGAAAGTTAATCACGGGGGCCGTTGAATCGCTCCGCACTTAGCAGTAATTGAACGCAATTTAAGAGACGTCTGTTTTTCGCGAGGCGCACTTTCTTTCAAAGGGCCTTCTCACGCGGCGGTTTTAGGGTCTCTCGTCTTTTGGGGGCCCTGGATTTTCGGGGGGACCTTTGCTGCGGTTGCTGTATTTAAATCTAATAGGATTTCGCACGCCGCCTCACGGCCTCGGCTGTCTGACGACTCTGCGAGGGAAGACGGCGGCGATGGCGATCATTGTCCCCGTTGTTAATTATGAAGGATGATGATTGCCGTAATCTATGTTCCAAGACAAATTGAAGTCAATGTGGATCAGCTGGAACAAATAAAGACGCTGAATGTCTACGGCTAATTCCTTTATAATTGTTTTTGATTGTTCTCCCCCCCCCCCCCCCCCCCCCCCCACCCCCCACCCCCCCACACTCGTTTGGTCATTATTCCAGTGGAATTTCAGCACATGTGCGACTTCGCACTGCTTAACTCAGAAGTAAATGCGTGCCCCCTGCTGCAAGCGTTTAAACCACTGGTATGTGTATGTGCGTGTGTGTGTGTGTGTGTGCGTGTGTGTCTGTGTGTGTATGTGTGTGTCCTCTGGCACATTAGTGTGCGCACGTGTGGCTATATTTCGCTTGTCCCTGCACATGTGTATGCATGTGTGCGCATGTGTACGTCTGTGCGCACTCACGTGTGTGTGAGTACATGTGTCAATGTATGTTTGTGTGTGTGTGTGTGTGCATGTGTGTGTGCGTGCATGCATGTTTGCGTGTGTGTGTATGTCTGTGTGAGCGCGCGTGAATGTGTGGACGTGTGTGCATGTGTGTGTACGTGTGTGTGTGTGTATGTGTGTGTGCGTGCGTGCATGCATGTTTGTGTGTGCATGCATATGGGGGATTGCTTTAGCCATTAATCACACTGTGGTTACGGAGGGGTGGAGGCAGGGGGCTGTAGCGGGGAGGTGGGGGTCCGTTATGGGAGGAGGGCCGAGCGGCTGTGGGATGGAGTTTGTGGGTTTGCATTTATTGACTTAAAGATGCTGGCAGCCCTGGCGCTTGACGCAGAATAATATAAGGCGTGGCTGCGGGCCCTGGGAAACGTGCGCTTCTGAACGACACTGCGCTAATCGCGCTGACATAAGCATTCTTGTGGCACTCTCGCTTTTTAAAAAAAAAAAAAAAAAATTTCGGGGAATTAAGGGGCACAGGAGAGTAGGAGAGTTAGAGGAATAAACCAGCCATGCTCGGTCAGAAATTGTGATGTAAGTTAGAGACAAAGGCGGTGAAAGTCATATGCGCATTATAGAAACGGCACCAGCGTTTATTTTTAAATGATACCCAATGATATCCTGCTTTAAGTTCATG
>CM045884.1:69234939-69254939 GCA_025169545.1 Anguilla japonica | reverse complement strand
GGTTGAGTTGTCAGATGGGATGTTTCAATAAGCACAGGCCCGGAGAGGCATTCTGCGGTCGGTGTAATCCAGAGGGGATTAGATGGCTCTGGTGGATTCCTTACGTGCTCTAAGATGGAGATATCTATTTCACATTTTTCCCCTAATAATGATCAGGCTGAGGAGCTGCAGGAATGCGGACACCTCGTGACACGATAGAAACGGTCGAGAGGAAGTTTCATTTACCGCCTTCCCTCGTATCGCGTACCTCATTTTACATTTTAGGGAAATCACGGGTAGATTTACCTTTCTACCATTGGTGGCCATGACAACAAAGCAAATAATTGCTTTAATTTGAATTCCCATGAACTGTTTTTCCCCCTGGTGATGCTAAAATGCGTATAACCTTTGCAGTAAATACAATACGATGCAGCATGTGTGTGTGTGTGTGCGTGTGTGTGTGTTAATGCTGTTTTTTTCCCTGGTCCACAATGCTATCCCCAACCCCCCCCCCCAACCCCCCCCCCCACCAAGCTAATCTGCGTTCTTGTCTGTGGAACGAGACACAGGGAAGGTGTGTCAGCAATGGAGTTCAGAGCTTTCCCTTGTTCTGGACTCTTCTCTGCTGCCTTGTGTCTGCGGAGTCCCGTGGCGGGTTGGCGCAGAGTGGCGGCGCGCCGCGGTGGCGGCGGCACGGGTGCCCGGCGGGCAAAAGGGGCGGAGCGCGGGGGGTCCTCGCGGTGGTGACCCCAGGAGTCTTCGCGGTTCTGCGGGCTCGCCCCCGGCTCCCTTCGGCCAGGTAGAGCCCTCCGATTAACGCGTCGGAGCGGGCCAGACCGCGCCGGCCGCGAGCGCTAACGCCGCGAGCGCTAACGCCGCCTTTCGTTCAGCGCGCTAACGCCGCGGTTTGCCTTCGTCTCTCTTTTGAGATCAGAGGAAATCCACAGTGCTTTGTTCCCGCGTCTGAGCTGGGGAAGAGTGCAGTAGAACTGTAACACACAAATAAATAAATAAAATCTACAAAAAATTATAGTAAGTTGGATGAAACTGCAATAATTTGTGTGTGCTTGTGTGTGTGCCTGTGTGTGTGTGTGTGTGTGTTTGTGTGTGTGGATGCGCATGCATGTGTTCTTTGTGAGCTCCTTGTAGTCCCAGTGCTCTGAGTGTTCTGGAATCATCTGTGTCCGGCTCTCCATTTAGACATGCAGTTTTCAGTCTTTATGTTCGGAATGTTAAAGTTTTCCACTGAGAGAAGCTGATCTTTCTGATTATGCATTCCTTTAAAGAGGTGATACGCTGTTATAACTCTTCTGCATAAACTCCTACAGAGTTACTGGAAAGTGATAGATATAACAGTGGCCAATGTGGACACATTTATGAGCAATTGTGTTTCAGTACTATAGTCAAGAATGGGGGGAGAGTGGGAGTGTGTTTCGGTCTGTCAGGTTTTTGTGTGTGTGGCACGAATAGATACAAGAACAGCAGAACAGGAAGGATGTGCTCTGAATTTGTCTATGGCCCAGCGAAGTCTGGCTGAGAAGCTCTTTTAGTGTCTGGGTGAGCTGCCCTGTGTGTCTGTGAGAAAGGGGGAGGGAGAGGCACGGAGGGAGAGAGAGAGAGAGAGAGAAAGAAGAGAGAGAGAGAGAGAGAGAGAGAGAGAGATAGATAGATAGATAGATAGATAGATAGATAGATAGATCGAGAGAAAGAGAGAGAGTAAGAGAGCGAGAGAAAAGGGGGGGAGAGAGAAAGAGAGGCAAAAAAGAGAGAAAGAAAGAAAAGAGAAAGACCTGAAGGGGAAGAAGGAGGGGTATGTGAGTTGGGGCTTGTGGCAAGACATTTGCATAAAGGGCAGGGCTCTGTGCCCGGCTGTGGAAAGGGTTGGCACCTCGCCTTCCCGACTGGCAGAGGGAAGACTGGAGAAATAAAAGAAAGAGTGAGAAAGGGAGAGGGGGAAAATTCAGTCAATAGAGCATCCCTTGTTCTGAGCGAGCGGGACCCTGGCTGTTGGCAGCGTCGCTGGAAGGATATCTGGATCGGTTATCTGCAAGATTTCTCCTCCATTTTGTGTCCTAAGTTTAAGATTAGGGAAGCGCGGCTGTAGTGCGTCTGCTTGTGTGCGTGTGTGCGTCTGCGTGTGCAGTCTGCGTGTGCGTGTGCGTGTGCGTGTGCGTGTGCGTGTGCGTGCGCGTCTGCGTGTCTGCGCAGCGAATGCTGTGCGGAGGCAGCGGCGGTACAAGCCCCCCCCCTCCCCGTACGGCCGCGCAGTACAGCCCCGGGGCCCGAGGGCCCGCCCTGGCCCCCGCCTGACGGCCGCTGCCTACTTGACCTTTCAGGGAGCGCCCCCCCCCCCCCCCCCCCCCCCCGCCCCGCTCAGCGGGGAATCCCGCGCACTCGCCGAGCCGAGCCGGGGCGCAAATACCACGGCAACAACTGGGGCTCAGATGGACCTGGGACTCTGTGACCTGCCCGCAGAATCTCTCAGCCCCAAATTGTTCCTCTTTTACCTCCCCCCCCCCCCCCCTCCCCTATGATGCACGCCACCCCCCCCCCCCCCCCCCCCCCCCCCCACCCCACCCCCCCCCCCCTCCTCTCCTGAAAGATCAGCCCAGTAAGACCAGCGCAGGGCCGGCAGGCCGCAGGCCTCTTCCCGCATGCTAACACCGCGGCTGGAGGGAGCTCGGCGCTCGCGGACCGAAAAGGATGTTTATTTTTGGTCGTGATATTTCAGGGCCGTAGTTATTCCGGTATTTCAGAATGGGGTGCCGGTTATGGGGACACGCGCGCGCGGGGGGCCCGTGTCCTCGGTTGCTCCCGGGGGCCGGCAGGAGGGAGAGAGAGAGCCCGCGGGGGCCCGTGGCTTTGAACGAGGTCGCCGTGACACACGAAAAGCGCTTTCCAGTTTGCACCTCGTCAATCAAGCGCCCTGGCGCTTCTAACGACGCAGTTTCGGGTGTGTGGGGGGGCGGGGGGGGTGGGGGGGGGGGGTTATGTTGGGCGGGGGGGTGGGGGGTTGTGTTTTCGGAGAAGTGCCGTTTCTTCAGTCGAAGTGCTCTTCGCAGTGCTCTGTCACTGGCTGTACTGTAACTGAGACTTTTCACTTTAACAAATTCTTTTTTTTGTATTACGTTACCCTTGAACAAAGAAAATATCAGCAAGTATCAGGCTGTTTAATGGATTTGCGTGTTAAAAAAAAAAAAAAATCTGTGCGTGTTGGCCTGGATAAGGATGACTGCTAATCAAATAAATAGTAAAACTAAGACCATTTGCTGGTCTGTTATGTAGATTTATAATCCTTGAATTAATCCTCTCAACTTGATGGAGCGTGAGGATCACAATGTAACCTTTTGTTGTGCGAATACAATACGAAATGTAACAGTGCTGAACCACAGTGCTCGCGTAGCACTTAAATTTCACCTTCTTACGAAATGAGCTTCGTCCGTCCACACGTTCTGTAATGCTTTCCTGATATATTGGGTTACGAGACTGTTGCTGTGGCCGGGCGTGTCCTCTGCACCTATACCATTCAGCTGGGATTTAAAGTTTTATGGGGTCACGCAGAGCGTGTGTTATCCGACAGGCCTCTGGATAGGACTAAAATAGTTACTCTGGCTTTCAGACGCAACTCAGATAAGCAGAACCTCAGACTGGAATGCACCGGGTGCACACGGATGTAGGTGAATGGCCCCACCTTGACAGAACTAATGTGTATTTCAGTGTAATACCCTTAATTATAACTTCAAGATCAACACTGATACTGATAAAAACTTCACAATGCATCGGGTGATTATGCTCAGTCTTGCTTCATTCGCACATCGCAATACATTTCTAAAAGGTACTTTGCTGTGAAATATATTTATCGTTATGTTTTCCAGACTGTCCATATATTTACGGCACAGTATGTTGGGATTGTGTAAGGGCAAGGTAGAATGGAAGCACACGCACGCACACACACACATGCACGCGCACACACACACACTCAGATGGGGTAAAATAAACGGTCGTGTGTTGGGCTGTCATTCTGTAGGTGCGCAGGGCTGAAATGGCCGTGTGCGGTCGTGTGTTGGGCTGTCATTTCTGTAGGTGCTCAGGGCTGAAATGGCCGTGTGTGGTCATGTGTTGGGCTGTCATTCTGTAGGTGCGCAGGGCTGAAATGGCCGTGTGCGGTGGTGTGTTGGGCTGTCATTCTGTAGGTGTGCAGGGCTGTGAAATGGCCGTGTGTGGTCATGTGTTGGGCTGTCATCCTGTAGGTGCGCAGGGCTGTAATGGCCGTGTGCGGTCGTGTGTTGGGCTGTCATTCTGTAGGTGCGCAGGGCTGAAATGGCCGTGTGCGGTCGTGTGTTGGGCTGTCATTCTGTAGGTGCGCAGGGCTGAAATGGCCATGTGCGGTCGTGTGTTGCGTCATTGTGTTGGGGGCTGTAATGGCCGTGTCATTCTGTAGGTGTCATCAGGGCTGTAATGGCCGTGTGCGGTCGTGTGTTGGGCTGTCATTCTGTAGGTTCTCAGGGCTGAAATGGCCGTGTGCGGTCGTGTGTTGGGCTGTCATCCTGTTGGTGAGGCTGAAATGGCCGTGTTCCTGTAGGTGCGCAGGGCTGAAATGGCCGTGCGCGTGTGTTGGGCTGTCATTCTGTAAATGCGCAGGGCTGAAATGGCGTGTGCGGTCGTGTGTGGGCTGTCATTCTGTAGGTGCACAGGGCTGAAATGGCCGTGTGCGGTGGTGTGTTGGGCTGTCATTCTGTAGGTGCTCAGGGCTGAAATGGCCGTGTGTGGTCGTGTGTTGGGCTGTCATTCTGTAGGTGCGCAGGGCTGAAATAGCCGTGTGCGGTCGTGTGTTGGGCTGTCATTCTGTAGGTGCGCAGGGCTGAAATAGCCGTGTGCGGTCGTGTGTTGTGGGAGCCGCCTGTCCCGCGTGCGGACGGCAGAACTCGGGACGCCGCGGGCGCGGCGGCGTGTCAGCAGGTAGCGAAGAGTTATGTTTCCAAACAGCCCCTCCCGTGACCTCGCGAAGGCCGGGTGTGGGGTGGGGTGGGGTGGGGGCGGGGGGTACGGCCTCCGCGGTCTCCCGTCCTGAAATGAACCCTGGAGATGCCGCTCATCTTATTATACACCCCGTCATCTCAGCTTGCAGAACGAATAAACAGTCCGCAGTCAGAGCGGTGCAGCTGTCAGTCAGCCTCTCTCTGCGTTTTACGCTCGCTCAATATGCCCAGAACCTTTTTTTTTTTTTTTTTTCGCTCTCTCTCCCGTTTCTTAACACTCTCAGGACGAATACAAAAATGAGGAAAAAAAAAAAATATATGGATGCTATATTTTTGCGATGCGGTAGTGGTAATGGCAGTAATAAATATAGCTGCGAAGCTTGCGCTAGCCCAAAGGGTCCAAGGCACAAAATGGACGCCGGCGGTTGCGGTTGCTTTAATGGGAGGCACGAGTAAAAAAAAAAAAAAAAAATAGCCCACCAGGACTGTGATTTAAATGTGCATAGTTCATTATGACATTAAGACACTGCCAGTAAATAAAAGAAAAATGCATAATACCAGAATATTATTAAGCTGCTGGCTGCGTTTCTTTGGCCCATGGTAGATGATCTTTTTTTTTTTTTTTAATTTATAAATTAACGATTCCTTCATAATTTTGATGGAGCTTGGTTCTGCCGTTTTGTTTACATTTCAACAGGCCAAATGTTTCATGATATTTAAATATTTTTCATGTTCAAAAATGGTGGAAAATACAATGTAGCGGACCAAGAGACGGAATGATTCCTTATGAGAATAATATTTTAAATATGGTAAATATGACAACTGATTGGCTTGTGGCAGACATGATTGGCTTTGTGGCAAAAATATTATTTTCACAAATCCGATGTTGTTGAGTCCAGACATTATTTTGTAACATATTATTTCCTCAAATTGGATGGCCAGATTAGACTGGAGTATCATGCTTTTGCTAATACGTGCCTTCTCAAAATGGTGGAAGATCCATAATGGTGGACCGAGCTATTGTAAGCTGCAGGTCATCTCAGGGGTTCATGTGCGCGGTACAGGTACAGCTCTCTGTATATCTTGGTGGATTGATTGTAAATGTCTTTAACGACCCGAACGCGAGCGCTAACGCCGAAACCTCGTCTTGAAACCCGACCGAGGCGTGCGTCTCAGATGTGGCCCGCCCCGCTCGGGCCTGCCAAATGTTTTCGCAAAACCGGCTGGATTTTTTACCCCCTTTTTTTTCCCTTTTCCAAAGTGGAGAAAGGGGAGAAGAAAAGAGAGCCCTGAACAGTATAAGCAGCGCGGCCGAACACCGTCCGCACTCACAGGCTGCATAAGAGCAGCGGGGGTTATAAGGCATTATTAACACTGCTCGCTCCTGCTGCAGTTATTCCCTCTTATCTTTTGCTATTACTGTCATTATTACAGTGATAATGGCATTTAGGTGCCTGGAATCTTGACTGGCGGTGCCGCCGTGGCGACGCTTCGCTGGCCCGCGAGGACGGACTGCGCAGTGTGTGTGTGTGTGTGTATGTGTGTGTGCGTGTGTGTGTGTGCGTGTGCGTGCGCGTGTGCGTGTGTGTGTGTGTGTGTGTGTGTGTGTGTGTGTGTCTGTGTGTGTGTGTGTGTATGTGTGTGTGTGTGTGTGTGTGTGTGTGTGTGTGTGTGTATCTGTGTGTGTGTGTGTGTGTGTGTGTGTGTGTATCTGTGTGTGTGTGTGTGTGTGTGTGTGTGTATCTGTGTGTATGTGTGTGTGTGGTGTGTGTATGTGTGTGTGTGTGTGTGTGTGTGTGTGTGTGTGTGTGTGTGTGTGTGTGTGTGTGTGTGTGTGTGTGTGTGTGTGTGTGTGTGTGTGTGTGTGTGTGTGTGTGTGTGTGTGTGTGTATCTGTGTGTGTGTGTGTGTGTGTGTGTGTGTGTGTATCTGTGTGTGTGTGTGTGTGTGTGTGCGTGCGTGCGTGCGTGCGTGCGTGTGTGTGTGTGTATCTGTGTGTGTGTGTGTGTGTGTGTGTGCGTGCGTGTGTGTGTGTGTGTGTGTGTGTGTGTGCTGGTCCGGAGACTTCTGCAGCCCTCAGCTCCGCTGCTTTTTTACACTGAGCGTGACGCTGCCACCGCAAACTGCTTCCAGACATTCGCACATAGTAACGCGTCGCTCTGTAAACTGAGATAATTGCAGACAATTCGGAATTACGCGTCAGAGATATTTCTGCTTCGGCTGCCCGCAAGGAGAGATGAATGTGTGCTAGCAAAATGGTTGCAGGGATAGAACTGGAACTGCAGCTGATTGTAATCTTAATATGAGAGACTCCAGGCTGATTTCCTTTCTTCCTGAAAGTGATAATAATAATAATAATAATAATAATAATAATAATAATAATAATAATAATAATAACAATAATAATAACAATAATAGTAATAGTAGTAGTAGTAATAATAATAATAATAATAACTTTGAATAATAATAATATGAATAACAATAATAATAATAATAATAATTTTCATACAGGTGTCCAAATCACCTTCCACAAAAGGTGCAATGAAAGTAAAGAGTGATAAAACAAGCAGACATGGCCTCGTCAGAAATTAATCTGAAACAGCTTAAAACAAGGATGTACAATAAAAGTAACATGGATAAAAGAAAAAAAAAAGGTAATTACAGAGACCAACAAGCGAGTTCAAAAAAATGGGCTTAAAAAGGGATGTAGAAATGAAGACTGACTGTGAGGCCCGGATACTATCCTGTAAAGAATTCCTCAGTCTGGAGTGATAATAGTCTGAGAAGGCTAGATCTCCCTTTGTTTTTAATCATGTAGTAGGGATACGAATGACACCCTTCTCTTTCCTATTTGCCTCAGTATGTAACCGCAAAAGGTGTAGGGCGTATGGAACTCTCAGGATTGAACTGAAACGATGGAGATGTTAGTGTTTTATGAAGACGAGATTACGGTGTATTCATTTTGGTGTGTCGCGCGAAAAAGACAAGTGCATAATAATGCAATTGTGTATATTTAAAAAAGACATGCAAAACCACATATCCTTGGGCAGCTAACCGTAGGGCAATGTGCATTCGTGATGCTGCTTTCAACGAGCCTTTCGGCTGTGAGCTTGGTGGTCTACATTAGAACAAAGGTAGCGCGGCAATACCCCTTCGTAACATTTCTGCAAGTTCAGTGTCGTTCTCTGTATACGTCTTGGCTGTTCTTTTAACATTTTAGTGGGAACTTAGATTTTTTTTTTTTTAAATGCTCTCTTCTCTGATGATTTTGTTTCTTGAAAATATGGAGGGGAGAGCTCCGCTGTTCAGCCGCTGCTTAAAAAAATAAATAAATCAAAGAACGAGTTGCGGGACGGGAAAGCCCGTCAGTAGAATCGCGCGTGACGGGGTCCGTACCGGTAACGCGCTGCGTACGAACGGCGGGGCGAAAATGCGCACAGTGGGTACGCTCCCCGCGACGTTAGCGCATCCGCGCGGTGTGTGTGTGAGCAGGCGGTGTGTGAGCAGGCAGTGTGTGCGAGCAGGCGGCGTGTGTGAGCAGGCAGTGTGTGAGCAGGCAGTGTGCGAGCAGGCGGTGTGTGAGCAGGCAGTGTGTGAGCAGGCAGTGTGCGAGCAGGCAGCGGCCGGCGCCTCGGTGTGTCCCCTGCCAGTGCGACCCGTGCGTGCCGGGCGCGGGTTAGCGTGTTTGTTTAGCTGCGCTTTCTGAACGAGAGGCGGTGTGCGCGGGAGCCTCGAGGCGGGCGGGGCGTCGTCTTGCGCCCGGGGGGCCCGACTCACACAGCACACTGGACCCTCAGTCCTCGCGCCCCCCCCCCCCCCAACCGGCCACGCCACGCCGCCCAGGCCAGGCCAGGCAGAGCGCGCTCCGCGGGCAGGCCAGGGCCTTGGCAGCGCGGGGTTTGTGTGGGCACGCGCTCAAGAAGACGCCAGCCTGGCTCTGCGGCGTCTCAGACCTACAGCCTATAGACATTCTAATAAGGGGGCCCACAGTCAGTGCAGCCGCAGTCCACTTTGACTTTAATTAACCAATTTAAGCAAGTTTTTAAAAATTATTATTGCAGACTGGCCCCTCAGTCTCACTGGCCACCAAACTCATAATATAATGTAGCTATTGAAATGAATTTCCATATAGGCGTTTCAGTCTCCCATGCCCTTTTTTGAGGAGGTGGCACAGCTATTTCCAAAATTGGCAAAGCACTGTGCCTCTGGTGTCACACAAGCACATTTTCCCAGAAGAAGAAGAAGAAGAAGAAGAAGAAGAAGAAGAAGATTCTGCAGTGTCCTGTCTCCTGGCCAATGAACCAGGAGCAGTTTTTACAAAATGTGTAAAAGCAGAAACAATGTTCTGTTTTATACTACTCATTATTGTGCTATTGCTATACCTACAACCAATGATGACTTTTATGTAGCAATAATACATTATTATTGTTGTTGTTGTTACATTACGTACCGGAAATGAGACATTTCTAAAGGGAAGTCCATTTGAATTTGTGAACATCTCAGCCATCTAATGAGCTGTCTGCCAATTTTGTCAGTTATTTGTGATGGCCGTGTGTGAGAGGTACGAACCTTAAAAGCTAAAAATCCTTTTAGTCGGTTTTTTTTTTTTTTTAAACCTATAAATGGTTTATGATTTCGATATAAAACGCTCACGCACATGTAACCTGTGTATGAACTGGGCCCCTGGAAAGGAGGCTGTGCTGCAGAGAGCATTCAGAATGGGACCTGTGATGTCAGAGCGATCGCACATGCAGGAGCAGAGTGTGTGTGTCAGAGGGGCCTGTGTGTGTGTGTTCACTGCCCCAGTGCCGGCAGGTTATGATGAGCTCACACCCAGGGCTAAGGCTGCTTTTTGGACTGGGGGGGGGGGGGGGGGGGGGAAGGGGGGGGGGGGGGGGTGGAGGGGGGGTCTGTTATGCACACGGCACCTGGCAGGGGAGAGTTAGTGCGGCCCATTAAAGCTCTGCTTTCAGTGACCACCCCCCCCCCCCCCCCCTGTAAAACCCACATGTTGGCAGGTTTTTCACATTAATGTGTTCTGTATAAAATATTTTCAAGGACCAATGGGAGGGCACCGCTCACTTCTGCTGTCCAAATGTCCCGTCTGTGCGGAGTCCGCACGCACCTCTGCTCGGAGGCGCCTCTCTTTCGGCCTCCCGAAAAAAGAAGGGAGAGGTTTTACAGCGACCTGCCCATCGCCCCTCCAGAGCCGCCGCTGCTCCGCCGCACACACAAAGAGGCAGTGCCTCCGTGCTTTTCCTCCGCTCCCCTACCGATAAACAGCACCTTAACATCACCCCTGAGCTCTTCAATTTCATTGGTTATTTGGCCTCACTTTATATAGACACATTGAAACATCTAGGTTATTAAAAACATGAAAGATTTTCGGGAAATAAAGCATTGTGTGTGATGTAAATACGCACATGACTTAATCAAAACAACACCCTAAAGCCCACATTTCCCACAAATCCCAGCTTCTTCCTGGCACTCCTTGCTACAGAAACCATATCTAAACACAGGGGAAAACTCTCTGGAAAGTTAGGCTTTCCTCTGGGTTTAGTGGTTAAAAGATTATCGTCGTGGTCACAACCAGTTCTAATGATAATGACTTCACCATTTTTATTCCCAGGATTAGCGGAGGCTTGTAACGTCCAATCCTCGTTTTCCGTCTTTGCGGAAGTATTTGTAAAATTCAACTGCTGTGAAAGTACTAGATCACTGGAATCACTGTGGCCAAAGCATCAGTCTTCAATAAGTCAATATCCCTCTCAGAAATCTAATCCTCTACAGTTTTGTTTTTCTTAATGAGTGTCCTTGTGTCTGATTTCCAGTGTATGTGGCACAGGTGACAGTCTTTTGAACATGAGTACAGTCCGCAAATAGAAGTGTTAAATTAGGTCAATATTGGTTTTTTTAAGCTTCCATTCAGTTCTTCTTTTCAGTCTCATTGCAATGTCCTTGACTTTCAAGAAATAATTTAAGCACGTGCTTTAGTTTTTGTTTTCTTTTTTCTACTCAGTGACAGATTAGCTCATAATACTGTGTAAGACACATACAAAAAATGTGGTTATAATTTCTTAAATTTGTTGATCAAAGTAAAGGACAAAGCACACTGTGGTTGGATTGAATCGGGCCCAGATTCACAGATGTAGTTATCTCAAAACCTGCTGCACAGATGTAGAATTCCAGCTGACACCCCTGTTTAAACGCACACCAGTTTCACACATTTACAATGTTCGTATAGCGGTTATTTGTCTTTTTCCTCTTTTCGCTGATCAGGCCTAAAGATAAGACATTCACTTATAAGAAATTGGACTCGATTTATATATTTAAGTTAATATTGAGTACTGAATTGTCGCATTTTTAGAAAAATAAGACATTTTAGTATCTCGAGCTTTTTAGTTTGGGTAACGTATAAACGTGCTAACAATACCTCCTGTTATCACGCATTTTTTAAAAGAATGATAATAGTTGTTGTTCAAAAAATACACTACATATATCAATTCTCATATATCAATATATCATATCAATTCTATAAAAGTTTTTTTTTTCAATTATGAAACAGCAAGAAGTTCTCAAAGACACGTCGCGTACCATAAAAGAATCGTTTGGAACATGCAAACCTCGAAACAGGTTTAAACGTTGGAAGAAATATTTTGACTCAGCTCTCTTTGATTTAAATATAGAAAATAAACAAATTACTTTATCTATCCGTTTAAGAATTCAAATGAATTGCTGAATAATACTTACCAAGTCGGTAGCGCTTGCAAATATTTAACTTAAAAGGAATCTGGTCTGTCCTTAATGATGCATTATTTTACCAAGAGATCGTGTTCTCTGTATTTGAATAAAAGGACACAATGGATATGAATGTATAATTATACAGTCAACCTGCACAAGTAATGCTGCAAAATTGGAAATCTACGTTGGACCTGTATATAGCCCTCTCTGATACCAGCGTGATGTTGAACTTAGAACATCCTGCATAAAAAGTTTGCTTCAACATTACCGTGCAACAGCCGCAGCCATAAAGTGCTATTAGGTATGCCGGATGTCCTTCATATTATTATTGCAAACGTGCAAACTATTGGCAAATGTATTCTTTATTTTTTTTAACAAGTAAGCGCACGCTTACAATTGTATTCACATCAAAAACTGGATGCGCAAGAGGACCTGAACACCGCAAATAAAACATGAACGGGCCTAGCTCTTCATTCTTTTTTTCAGTTCATTTGTATTTTATGTCAGTTGATATTCAAAATGCTATATATACACTAAAATACAATAACAACAATGTACTGTATTATATATATATTATTTTCCTTTTATTTGGTGGGTTTTTCCTCTAGCAGGACTAGCCGACTCATTTGAGTACTAATTCTTGATCATTTGTCTTTTCACTCTGTACATTTGTCATCCAAGAATGAAAATGTACATTTTTATGACAGTCAAGTAATTCAGATTTTATGAATTTAAAAGTGAGTTGAGGCTTTTTTAAATCTGAATTTTAAGTTTAATGCTTTTAAGAGTTTCTCCTGTAATACGGGCTTGAGCTTTGATGTATGGTTAATAAATTATAGGTATGTGTTACAGGTAATATTGTTTATTAAAATATATTTACAGAAATTAAAGCCAGTGGTTGGTTAAGAGTGAAACTCATGTCAGAACTATTTTAAAACACATCCAATGTCTGACCCTTGTTTTTTAACAGTGCTTAGCATTTTAATAAGCACAAATTTACAATAACCTATGTAATTATTTTCATGTGTAATTTATAATGTACTTGAAATAAACAATGAATAAAAACTTTACTTGAACAGTCCTACAAGAAATCATTAGCATTACCTGATGCTGAAAAATATTCAAATATACAATTCTCGAAAATTTCAGATTAAAATCGGCAGACAATACGTTTACTGTATGGAGGCGTGCATGCCAGTGTTGATATAATCATTATATGTATAAATGCTGTTGTAAATACTTATAATTTCGTTTCGTTCGTGCAAAATATAAAGCAAATGTTTTAAAACATGACGTTTTCGAGCCTATTTGCAGTTTCTCCTGTGTATGCATCTCTCTCTCTCTCTCTCTCTCTCTCTCTCTCTCTCTCTCTCTCTCTCTCTCTCTCTCTCTCTCTCTCTCTCTCTCTCTCTCTCTCTCTCTTCTTTCTTCCTCTCCCTGTCTCTCTACTCTTTCTTAAGGCCTTTCATGACTACGTAACAGGTTCATTCTTTTGCTGATTTAGTTTTTAATTGTACCGTGAGGCCTACTGTGTATAGATCCATAGGGCGATGCAGTAAAATATGTACTTTGAGAGATTGGGACCATTGCAACGGAGCACACAATTTATATATATTGCCATCACCTTAAACTGGCTACATTTTAGAACGGTATACTAGGCCTACTTCTTGCGAAATGAATTGCTACTGACAAGTCTGACTTCGGCGAGCCATCTGAAGCATTTCTTTTAAGACAAATAGGCTTAGGCGATGGCCTCGCGGTACTTTGCCCTGCACCGTTTATAGACGAGTTGAGTTTGCGAAAGTTTCAGAAAGTTAAACCATGAGATTTTGCACGAATAAACTTTAGTCTGGAGCAACAAACTTTATTTCCTAATAGAAAACAAACATCATTGGTTTACTGAGTCAGGTACAGTTTATTTTGTGCGCGGCCAATGCTTTAGATAGAACAGAAGCACTCTTGTTTTACGTTTTTATTTAGTAATAATGTGAAATGCAAAAATTGTAATTGAATTCCACTTTCAATGAGGAAATACTACGTTAGGGTATACTGTTTCAACATTGCATGTAGCGAATATTTCATTTCATATTGTATGCAGCGAGAAATTTACAGCGAGAAATTATTTCCCAATGTATTTTCGCAAATCCAAGCTGAAACATTTATAGTTAAATGTTTTCAGACATATCAGGCTACTCAATTACATGCATCCACGGTGAAATGAAGTTTAACAAGGCTATGATTAATTTAATTCCAGAAGATTTCAGAATTTAATGATTCTGATCTTAATTTCTAAATAAATCATATAGCTAAGTAAGTAATTTTGGTGTGAATACTGTAGGCTAATTACGTGTATATACCAAGTTAACATGCTAATATGTCATTATTTTAACATTGCTTAGTTTGATAGTAAAAGTATGTGCATTATCCTTCTTTTATGTGATTACATTTTATGTTTTTCATGTAAACAATATAAAACAAAGTATATTTACAGTTTAATATTACAATAAAATAGGCTTACATAAGGTAGTGTAATTTACTGAATAAATTGCTTTTAACGAGACGGTTTTAGAATACAGTTTATCGGGGATGTACAGGTGAGGCTGTTGTCTGAAATACCTCGATCCAGGTGTGTGTTCAAGGCATTCAACCAAAGAGAGGTCAGGGTTGAACTTGCCTTAGATGTTGAGGAAGAGCTTATGGCAGATTACCTGTTATAGTATGAAATGCCGGTCTCGTGCTTTGAAACTTATACTGCTCCATTAATTTGCCACTACAGTCAGGAGTCTTATAAATATAACAATAGGCATTCTAACTGTGCTTGGGCTCAAATTAATTCTGGGCCCCTCACATGATCTGGCACCACATGGGTATTATTACAAAGAGTTGCTTTTTAAAATAAATATATTTTTGCTGATTAGCGTTTTAAAATAAAGTTTCTGTTTTGTGTAGCAGTTTTTCCCCCCCACATTCAGTTAGATGTACTACTGCTGTTACTAATTTTTCCCCTGACTTTGCCTATGATGGTGATGAAGTAGTACAAATGGGCCTCGTGCAGGACATGATTTCAAGACAGTTCCAAACTTTTCTGCGGCTCTGTTCAGCCTAGAACTGTATGCTATGATGGTCTCCTTTTCAATATATGTCAGAATGTCTTTGTAGAATGTCCTGTGTCTTTGTATACAACTTTTAATTAAGGCCTAGTTCTTCACTTAAAGTGTCACCTTTACTATAATATTAATTTGTTAGTGGAGTATGGAGTAAGTGAATAAAAACTATAATGCGTTTATTTTTCCTCCATGAGACAATAGATATAATTGAAAGAAAATACGTTTAGGATAATGCCGTATAGTAATATTTGAAAAAGTAAAAGCAGGAGATCCATACAGATTACATTTTGGCCGAACATCATGTTTTGTGATATTTCAGATTGTTAAATGTTTTGCTGTTGTGGTGATATTTAATTTTTAATAATTCACTTTCGTTGAACACAGTGAACTGTGAAAGGCAAATTGTCTTTTGGGCCAATGCGTGCTGCGTTCACTTTGGCCTTGAATCGTTAAAATCAGCTATGCACGGCGGGTGATATACGGGGGTAATACCTGCCGAGATTCGCGCCGTTTGTGCCTACATTTCACTATGAGGTGAGGATTTTCCCCCGTTATTTTTCCAGACGAAAGGGCTGTGGTTACTTGATGTTATAGTGTGAGAGAGGCTGGTAATTTCACTGCACTTAGACTATTCTAGCAGAGCAGACGGTGAAAGGCTGTACATTGGGAGAACTAAATTTATCGGGCCTTGAAACGCCTTATTTTCCATCTGCACTGTTTTTTTATTGTTTTGTTTTTCTTTTTGTTGCCATTATAAATCTCAACCTTGCTCGGAGGTATTTTGCAGAGTTTTTATTTCCTCGTCGCATTTTTTCTACTAGTTTTTTTTTTGTACTATTCAGGCGAAGTTATCCAAACATTCATAAACAGATATCAATGTGCTCTCGTTTGAAATTAGATCATACCGATTGTGTGACCCTTTTTATTTGAGCAATTGTGTTTGTTTTGTGCAAAGTCCAAGGCTTTACTACCTGTACAAATCCGTTCTTACCCCTTGAACAGCTTTTTAGCAGCTGAACCGATATGAAAATGTGTTCCATGGGCCTACTTGAATCCATTGAAGTCCTCGACTATAGCATTATATTCATAGGTCATGTAAAGAATGACATTATTATCACAGGGATCAGAGTGGGATTTTTCTATGTAGAAAATGGTGTACTCATTCTTAAAGCTGTCTGCACGAGATTGGGAACCAGTGGAAGATGCTTATTTACATTGGTTTCTGAAATAAAATGTGAAATTTAAGTCTTTGGTCCATTAGAACTGGCAATTAGAACTGAACTGACTTAAGTCCAATATATTTTTTCTCTTTCTCTCTCTCGTTGGCAGTTGTTCCATGAACAGTCGCGTAGCAGGCGGCAGGAAAAATTGCTTTTTTTCGGCTAGTTTTCCCCCCCTCTCTCTCTCATTCACCGACTCTCCTCTGGTTGTAAAAACGAAAGCAAAGGAAAGAGGAGTTTCCTCTCGCCTGAACAAAGGTCACGATTAAGAGTCGTAGTGGCCTGTGAAGATAACGCGCGCTTTGGTATGAAACTATGAACGCCGCGAGACTCCTCCGCCGCAACACGGCGGCGCCCACTGGATCACAGTAGCCAAGAGAGCAGCGCAGCACCCGCAGCCTCGTGTCCCACTCATTGAAAAGGAAACTAAATCTCCACCGTCTCGAGAATCATAGAAGCATTTTAAACAAAGTAACGCAGAGGTTTTGTAATTTTTTTTTTTTTTTTTACTGTATATACTGCGTCTTGTAATTTATGCAATTATGTCTAAATGTGACGGTGTCAAGGAGACCCAGAGCTGTGCCAAAATAATAAAAAAAGTGCTTTGTTGCAATAATTAAACGGAAACATCTGGAAAACTGCACTTTCTTCAGGACCATTTATTTATTTTTTATTTTATTTATTTTTGTTTAATCAGCATGCTGAATAGGTCCAGCTGAAGGGATACAGTTGCTACATTATCTGAGGAAGTTATTATGAATAATAAGAAATTATTGTCTGCGGTAACTCTTACAGACAGCTTTACTGGTGTGGTGCGCTGAATTGCTATCATTACATTCAAATGCTATTGGGTGGAATGAGCGGGTAAACTATTGCTATTTGATCTGAGCGTTGTGTCCTGCATTTGCATTCATTTCCACCGGCTGAGAGCCACGTGCAGACAGTACCTAATATTTATGTTTACTGAAATTAAAAAATTGTGGATGCTAGACACTCACACAGCCCCGGTCCATTTAGTACAGGTGTATTTGTTTTATTCCACAGTCAATTATTGGGACGTCTGACTTGGGGTTAGATATGACTTTTGTGTGTGGTTTAGCGGCCATCACGAAATGTCACCTAGCGGCGGTCATACTGTCCCCACCAAGAAATTCTCATGGGGACATCCTCTGCTCCTTTAACCAAGGCCAGGAAGGCCCCCTATCCCCACTGCCTCCTCCACACCCCCCCCCCCCCCTTCATCTACAGTCTCTCTCTTTCATTTCTTATTCTTTCTTTTCTCATTCTCTCCTCCACGACTTCTGCGTTGCTGTTGATTATGTGTGTGTGTGTGTGTGTGTGTGTTAAGTCCAGACTGGCTTCCGTCTGTGGTGATGGAAAAAGCAGGAGTTCCGTGGTGGGGGTGGGGGTGGGGAAAACATTCAGTCTGTGTTCGGTTTGATGTCGTTTTTGGTGGAATGGTCGTCCTTTTCCTTTGTACAGTGTTCAGAGGGTAGCTGTCACACTGCAAGGAATAAACATGAGGATCAAATGGTCAATAATAAGCCAATGGTTATATGAAAATATGAAATTGCAGTCTTTTATTGCAACATTGTTACATTTATTGTCCTTTATTTGTTCATTTTTATTTTTGGGAGGGTGGAGTCATTACAGAAACTAAAAAAAAAAAAAAAAAAATCTAGATGACAGAGTTTATTTTCAGGGAGTATGTGTTTGTGTTCAAAAATCAGAAACTGAAAAATATGATCCGAATGCATTGCTTTCATATTCCTATTTTCGCCGTGGCGAACATTTTGGCGCATTTTCATTCATTAATTTGCGTACATGTCTTTGCATGTCTTTTATTCTGTGTTTTAAATATTAACTTTAAATGTTCTGCAAAGGGCTGTGCGTTATGCATCTGGAGGTCAGGGGCGCCTCTGTGCCACTGCAGGACTTTATTCAGAAAAAACTAAAAGTGAAAATGATCTTCTGTGCCACTGCACCAATAACCTGGGAAATGTCATCTGTGACACACGCCACAGCAAGCCATAACGTGGTGAAGGCAGTGAAACAAATGTGCAGCGTTTATGGTGACAGATAAGGAAAGGAATCATTATTCTGGTTGTGTTTCTGTGTAATGTTGGGATAGAGGGCCGGTTGGACGCATTTGCAGTTTGATCTGGTGATGGCAGTAGGATAGCATCCCCCCCTCCTTGTAAGTGAATTTACAGAGACCCACTCCTCATGTGTCTGGAGATCAGATTGGGCAATGGACAAAATTTCAGGTGTGAAAGAAGGGATTTCCGATGCTTTCAAAAGCACATATCAAAGCCAGAAGAGAACAGCTTTACTGTGAAAAATTAATGAAAAAATCTCGAAAACAAAGCAAAAGCATCTGAACAAGTAAAAAAAAAAAATATGAAAAAAGCACACCGTGTAAATAAACCATGAAAGAATTTGTGCAGATTGTAGAAGTAAATCAATGGAGTAAAATAAAATATCATTGTAGACTAATTTTTTTTTGCCTGGTTTTGAGAATAAAATGGAATTGTACCAGTATCTGATGAAATATGTTGCTTGTGCCGAAATTAAATTTGCGTTTGTACAGGCTCGTTGGGAATGGCAGATCTTTTACCTCCATGATTTTGGAATTTTCCCCGCGATTCAGTTCTTTCTCTTCTTATGAACTTTAGTTTTTTTATTTTTTTATTTCTGTTTCCCTCTAATGTATATAAATACAATGACAGCATGTGTGTGTGTGTGTGTGTGTGTGTGTGTGTGTGTGAGAATTTTGAAACAGGGCACTTTTTTGGGTGTATTTGGGGGAGATATTTCTTTACCCCTCTTTGTTTGTGTGGTAAATCCGGGAGCAGCTGCTGGTTTGAGGGTCTAGTGGGATTTTGGGGCTGTGTTTTCTCATGCCATCCTGTGCCAAGGTGGTGTAATGCGAGGAGGGGGTGGGGGGAGTGGGGTGAGGGGGGAGGGGTAGAGAGATGAGATGGTGGTGGCCCTGGTGGTGATGGGGGGGGGGGAGCTGGGATTGGTGCATATAAAATTAATATCCTCTGGACTTTGCCTGTGCGTTAGATAGGAACTTGTCAATTTGGCAAATTCTGTGCCTTCTGTATGAACTGCACGCTATCTCTCTCACTCTTTCTCTCTCTCCCTATTGCTCTGCCTATCTCTCTCTCTCTCTCTCTCTCTCTCGCTCTCTCCACCAACAGCCCCCCCCCTTTCTCCCTTTTCCCTCCCTCTCCGCTCTTGGAGCGAGCGCATTGGCTGAGTCGTAGGCGTCTCGGTGCCAAATAGGTGGGCCCTGCTCGCGCTGGCAAAGGCTCAGGCAATGGTTAGGGAAGGAACGTGGAGAGAGGAAGAGAGAGATAGAGTTGGAGAGAAAGGGGGGAAAAAGAAGCTGCGCTCGGCTTTGCCAGCGGTCGTACACGCTCGTCCAACACCGATTCGGTTCTCTCGTTTTTTTTTTTTTTTTTGCTCCACTTTCGGTGCTCGGCACCCCCCCGTCCTCCGCTCTGCCTGTGAGTCTCTCGCTGGGCCCACAGATCTGAGCAAATACCACGCACCGCTTTGCCAACCTTTTTTTGTGTCTCTATTAGCTTTTTTTTAAAAAAAAAAAAATATATATGTATATTTAAATATATATAAATGAAAGCGAAAAACTAGCGTGTCTATTTTAAGTGATTTCGTTCACATTTTTTAAATTTCAATTTTAATTTTTTTGGTACGGGCACAACACAACTTTTTTTCTTTTTTTCTTTCTCTCTCTTTTTTTAAATTTGTCTTTTCCCGCTCGTGCTGTCAGCAGTGCTCTGGAGTTGTGCTGTGTCCCCTTTCGTCTGTCTCTTGTTTTTTTTTTTCCCTCTTTTTTTCTGCCTCTGCTGGACAGTTTCTACCATTTTGCCACTGTTACATCTCTTTTGTCCTCTCTTAGCTCTCTCTCTCTCTCTCGTTTTTATCCCTGTTGAACCCTCTGTAATA
>CM045884.1:69209939-69229939 GCA_025169545.1 Anguilla japonica | reverse complement strand
CTCTGCTCCCCTCCTTTTCCTTTCTTTAAACCTTCGTTCCTGTAATGCATCGCCGCCTGTGACACAGCGAGCGGGTAGTTCTTTTTCATCGTCTGTCTGTCTGTCTGTCTGTATGTCCGTGTCGTTTTGTTTTGTTTCGTTTGGTTTCGTCTCTCTCTGTTTTTGCTCTCAGTGCTGACATTTCAGCCTCCTCTCGAGCGTCGTGCTCCTCGTCGCCGGTCGAGGGGTGGCCTCCCCCCCCCGACTCCTCTTTGTTTACAAGGCAAAATAAAGATGGAAAGCGAAGGAGCCGAACGCTAATTGTCCTGGTTGGCAAAAAAATCGCAAACCCCTTTGGTGCGCGGAAGATTTCTGGTTTTGTTTAGAGGGTGGCCACAGGGAAACTCTGGCTTGTGTCAGTGTTTCTCATCTTGAAGAGCTTACTCTCGCGTTCCACGAAGACGTTGAAGCGGGAAAAGAATCCCTCCTTTCTGTAGCAACAGTAACCCACCTTCTTCTTCCCCTTTCCATCTGTAATAAAAGCAAACAGACAAACAAACAAACAAACAAACAAAAAAAGGCCCAAATAAGACAGCCAGCAGGCAGCCTGTGTGTGTGCGTGTGTGTGTGTATGTGTGTGTTTGTTTGTATGTCTAGGGGTGTGTGTATGTGTGGACATTTGTTTGTATTTGTGTGTATACGTGTGTACGTGCGTGTGTTTGTGCGCGTGTGTGTGTGTACATGTGCGTGAATGTACGCGTTTGTGTGTATGCCTGTACATGTGTGTGTGTACGTGTATGTGTAGGTGTTCTGGGGTGGTGGGGGGGGGGGGGGCAGTATGGTTAAAGCCGTTGATACCGCAGCACAGCAGGTTTATTATTAGCTCCTGGGTGACGGTGTCAGTCTTTCGGAAGCTATCGATTGCTTGAGCCATAATGGACGCCGGTTGGGAGCGCAGCACTTTCGGACAGAGTGGCTGACATCAGTGACACCAGCCATTGGGTATTTTAATACCAGAGCGTATCAGGAAGGGGCTGCTGCCTCTGTGGTGTTTAAATAATGCAGCTCAGTCTGCTGTTTCCTGTCCGTCCTTATTAAAAGATGGCTGTTTTAGATGTAATTTTGTGCGTAGATATTATACTTTTATTATTTTTTTATTATTATACGTTTTAAATTTTTCTGAGGAATTTATGACGGTCTTTAGAAGTATCTTTTTGACCGTTGATACGGCCGTTTAAAGGCAGGTTTAAAAAAAGACGGGGAAATTCCCATTTTGCACGGTGTGTTTCTTATTTAGTTTAGTTATTCTAATATAGGTCATTTTGGATGCATTTATTCTTCAATCTCATTATTTTTCTATTACAAAAAGATGTTTTCCCAATTTGACTTGCGTAGAAAATTTGAAGACATTCTCTGGGAGATCTGAAAAAAATTTGAGGGCTGCCATGTTTGGCGTGTAGTGAACTCGGTGACCCGCTGCCGTCGAGGTGCAGCCAGACTGCGGCAGGCGGCTCAGATTTAAGCTGAAGCTACTTGATAGCGCCCACATTTATAAAAACAACGATTTACTTGATTTATAAAAAAAAAAAAGGTTTGGCTGTGAATAAATTGAATGACCAGTGAGACTACAAGCGAGCGCCAGGTGCTTTAAGCTCCATTGTGTTTATTTATTATATATATATATATATATATATATTTTTTTTTCATAGAGATAAACCGTAATGAGTCATTTCCTGAGTGTTCGCAGGCTCCGGTGATGTCACTAGGTCAAGTGACTTTGCATGCGCCGTCAGTGAAGTAAGGCTGCTCCGCGCTCCGCGATTTGATTAAAGAAAAATGGAGGGGGATGAAAGGCTGGCCGCCTATTTTTCAGGCCCGGGGAATCGGACCGCCCCAAAGCCCGAAAGGGCACTGTGGGAATCGGTCTGCGATGGCTGCAAAAAAAAAAAAAAAAAAAAACGAAAAAACTTCTCCCGCTTGAAGCGGACTTGGCCTGGAACGGACACGGCATGCTGTAACTCTGTCTTCAGCTTGGAGCGGGGTGGGGGGGGGGGGGAGGGGGGGGGGGGGGGGGACAGCGGCCTCGCGCACAGTGGCTTTACCTGCGGCGGAATCGGCAGAGAGAGAGAGAGAGAGAAGGATATCCTGCTTTAGGATGGTCTTAGGGCGGGTGACTTCGCCATCATGAGTGGGTGTCACTGGGACACGGGGATGGAGGGAGAGCTTGGTTTACACAAGTGTGTAAAATGAGAGAGAGAGGGAGAGGGAGAGAGAGAGAGACATCAGCGTTGTAAAAGCGCAGGCTTCTTTTCTTGGCCGTTGGACAGACTGCGTAATTCTGGAGCGCGAGCAGAACGCCGCTCGCACAAAAAAAAAAGGCTCTGGCACGGACCACGGGGGGAGCGACAGAGAAATACTCCAGAACGGCGCGGTGGGAACCACATTTATTTAATGAGTGTAAAAAAAAAAAAAAAAAGAAGAAAAAAGTCGGTTACGTTTGTAAACGTACGCGTCGCGCGGTCGGAGTCAGAGGGCCGGCGCTCGCTTCGGGCCGAGCGCGGCGGGTTAATCCCGCGCCTCCGAGGCCGACGCGGCTTTGTTGGCGGCCCCGCGTTTGGCGGCGGGTGCGAGGGGAGCTCTTTGTCAGATTTGGAAAAAGCATTTTTCCCCCTCTCCTTGCCTTTGTGCTAAGGGTGCGGAGTGTGTGGAATGCCTGGTAAACAGATTATTCCATTGAAATCGGAGTTCCGGAGTCTTGATGAAAGACTCGAACGCAAGCCAAGGGTTCACTGTCCTCCCCCTCCCCCCCCAACACCCCCCCCCCCCCCCCCCTGCTTTAACGGGTCTTCCGTTACTGTTACTTCACATGACACTGGCGAACTGTACGCAGAGAAATAGGGAAATACAGATATCGTGCGGTAAGAGGGAAGGACCAGAGCAGTCTGGGCGTCATTTTCTGGAAAGCCTCACGTCTCCCGGACACCTCCAGTCCTTTCATAACCAAGGGCAGACTGTTTGGCCTCAGTTTCTGAAAAAATAAATAAATAAAATAAAAAAAAAAAACATGGAAAAGGAAGTGAGTGATTTTATTTTCAAGGTCTAAAATTAGCACTGCACAGGTTTTTGTAAATTTATAATTCCATATGTCTTCATGTATAATTGAGTCAGTCCCTTGATAACTGCAACACTATGCTATATTATTTAAATGACTAGCAAAATAATTTGTATCCCTATATTGTGTATTGTGCATACACACATTTATACGCACAAACACACACACATACACACACACACACATATATATAGTTTTTTTTTTCAAATGTATATATTTAAATATATATATAAATATGTACATTATACACAATATAAATATGTGTATATTTTGTTTAAAAAAAATGAAAATTAGTGAAGAAGATGTCAGGCTCATCAAAGGGAGGAGTTGTCACTTTATTGTTAAGAATGTCATAGACATTAGACATTGACTGCACATACAGTGCGTACGTGAAGAATTTTATGTGGAGCGCATTGTGTGAAATGTTGGTAAGATGGAGGGAGGACAGAGAGCCGGTGGGGGAGCGGAGTGTGAGGCAGGGTAGGGTGAGGAGCAGAAGAGTGGCGTATTGTCTGTCTTAATACAGTGTCTTCTCACTGCCTGCTTTCTTTTAGCCTTTTTTTTTTTTTTGTACAGGCGCCAAGCATGAAATCTGTCTGTCCCCAAAACCATATACCCTCACAGGAGGGGCGGCCCGGCCTCTCAGAGAGGGAGAGGGAGAGGCAGAGAGAGGGAAACGGGAGCGGGATCCCGGGCCAGGTCCCGCGGAAGCGGAGCTGGGGGGATCCCGGCCCTTTTTCCCCGGGCCTGTGTGTGTTTTTTTTTTTTTTTTTTTTTTTTTTTTTTTTACCACGGAGAGAGGACGGCGGACCCGCGGTGTACCGCCACACCGCCGCCGCCACGCCGTTCCCCTCCGCGCCGTTCCCCCCTCCGCACCGCGCGCTCTTCCCCCGCCGACCGCCGCGACTCCCATTTCTCTGCCCCGTTTTTTTTTTTTTATTTTTTTTAATTTATTTCGTTGTGTTTTGATTCTGTTTTGCCAGCGCGGGATATTAAATAATGAGGTAAACGCCGCCGTAAATTGCGGGGTTTACGGCTGATGTCATTGTGCCGAGGGACAATGAGTGACAGTAATAAGAAGTGTGCTCGGTTTAAAAAATGGTGACGGTAACAAAGGGGGAAAAGGGGAAAGAATGAGTGGTGTTGCCGGTTGGCAGTTCCTGGCACCCTCCTCCGTGGCTCCCTTGCGGAAGGTGCCAGCTTTTCAAACCGCCACGCCGTCTCTGCCAACCTCCTTCCTTCTGATCCTTTCTCCCTCGCTCTTTTTTTTTATTTATTATTCTCTCGCTTTAAACGAATACTTTTCCCTCCAGCTTTGCTAGCCCCCCGCTGCGCCCGCGTCTTTTTAACGTATGGAAGAGAAAAAAATTAAGGAGGAAAAAAAAAAAAACGCCTAACGCCATCCTGTGCTGTCGATTTTTTTTTGCAATTTATTTCTTTCACGTAATCGTGATTATTTCTTTATATTGAATTGTTAAATAACTTAATCACTTGCACATATGATATTTTCAAATTTAACAGTGGATTATCTGAATTTTTGAGGTCATGAATTTTGATCCAAACGGATGATGATTCAGACTGTATTGTACAGAGAAATAATCTTGCCGTATTTTAAAGTAAAAGCAGTTTAAAATTACATTCATTTGTACGGGACGTATCAGCGCATGAAAGCATTAAGAGGACCAGAAAGACAAACAGAAAGCATTTTCGAAAAGACTCAGACATGGCAGTTGGGCCCAGTTCGGCCTTTCTCTTTCTGAAGTTTTTGGCGTTACTCGAGAGGTTGTTTGTGGGGGACGAGGGGGGGTGGGGGGGGGGGGGGGGGACGGGAGGAGTTGACAACCACGACAGAAAAGAAAAGAATCAATTTTGCCATGTGTTTATGTAAGTAAGTAAGCCTCAGATCAGTTTGGACACAAATCTGGGACACCCAGCTCAGCGAGAGAAAGCTGAGTGAAATGGGATAGGGAATGACGCCTGGGTGGAGGTGGGGGGGGGGGGGGGGAGCTGGTATTGCTCAGTAATGATCAGAGAAAATGGGCCAGTAAATTAGGTGGAGTAAACAGGCCTATTTTAGTATGAAAGGGCCCCATTCATGAGAGACGAGGAGCGTCTTCTCCTTTAAAAGAACAGAGCGCGCGAAAGAGAGGGGGAAACCGCGCCGGTGGCTTCGAGAGCGTGTCTTTTGTTTATTGAGATAGCGGAATGAGTGAGTGTGAAGAGACGGGAGAGGTGGGGGGGGGTGTGTGGGGGGGGGGGGCGTCGGGGACCTGCGTGGGGACGGCGTGTGCGGACGGATGGGACGGCGGCGGCGGTGTCAGGGGCACCTGTCACAGCCGGAGCGTCTGGGTCTGTCAAATCCCGCCGCAGCGGCGACACGTCGCTCGCTGTCGCGGAGTTGGAGCCCAGCCGCGCGCGCCATCGGCCGGGGGGGGGGGGGGGGGGGGGGGGGGGGGGGGGGGGGGGGGGGGGGGGGGGGGGGGGGGGGAGGGGGGGTTGGGGTGTAAACTAGGTGCTAATGCATCCTTTTGCGCGTTTTTGTCGGTGCAAACTTTTTAATTAGTTGGAAATAAATAAATAAGTGAAATGGAAAAAAAAAAAAAGAGAGGAAGGAGGGAAAAAAAAAAAAAACGCGGCGTCTCCGAGCAGCCAGTGACGGCACGAGCGGAGAGAGAGAGAAAGGGGGGAGAAGGCTTCTGAAAAGGAGTGTGTGTTTTAGAGCGCATATTGCGCTGTCGTACAGCATCAAATACTGAACGGCATTTACATTCCTAATAGTCTGCATATGTATGTGTGTATATATATATATATATATATATATAAACATTTCCAGATTTCCTTGATCATAACAGTGTAAACATATGATAGAATTGTGTGTGTGTGTGTGTGTGTGCACTGGAGGGCACAGTAGCCAATTTAATTTTCTTCAAAAACGCTTCTTTGTATAGCTGGACATTAATCCTTTGCAGTAGGTACATGGTGTACACATTCAGTATATGAGACCAGTGAAGACCAACACCTTCCCCAGTAATCAGCACTCTACAGAGCCATCACACTGTGCTGTGCTTTTTATCAGAGGACTCCTCCTTGGCCTTGTAAAAAAATCAGAATATACTTTTTATATTTGTAGTTTTCATAAGGGTTTACCTTATTTACTCTACAAAATATTACTGAAGGGGTATTATTATTATTATTATTATTATTATTATTATTATTATTATTATTATTATTATTATTATTGCTTTTGTTGTGTCTTGTTATTATTGTATACATTAAGAATATGCACTTACTATTGTATTTGTTTTTGAGAAATTGGCAACTATATTTCACAATGTACTACATTTTCACAATTATGATCATCTGTAGGAAAATTTCTGTTTTTCAGCAATGTAAATATAGTCACCATTTTTCTCTCAGGAACTGATTCTAAATTGTTTTTCCCTTGAATTGTAATGTGATAAAACAGGATGGATTTTCCTACAAAGAAATGAGAAAAGAATTTAATGCCGTGTTCTCATTTCCTCTTGCTTGTGGACCTATGCTGCTGCCTGAGTGTACACTATTGAGTTACACTGTTAGTGTGTGTGTGTGAGAGAAACAGAGAGACAGTGAATGTGTGTGTGTGTGTGTGAGAGAAACAGAGAGACAGTGAATGTGTGTGTGTGTGTGTGTGTATGTGTGTGTGCATGTGTTTGTTCATGTGTGTGTGTGTGTGTGAGAGTGCGTACGTGTGTGTCTGTGTGTGTGTGTGTGTGTGAGTGCGTGAGTTTGTGTGCGTGTGTATGTGTGTGTGTGTGTGTGTAAGACAGAGAGAAGCAGGAAGCCCCAGAGCTCTCTCGGTAATGAGTACCATAGCAGGACACACTTCTTCCTGGCGGTGGGCGGTCATATTTATCATGGAAAGAAAGTAATACTTTATGAGGCCATTAAAATATTGGTTTTAAGGAGAGCTCTGTAAAGAAGACACCCGCGAGGCAGATCAGGCAGTTTCTGCACGCCTCGCATCTTAACCCGCAAGCCGCCGCTCTCCAGCCTGCTGTGGATCTGTACTATTTGGCTTTGTGAAGTTGTTCTCGTTGAGCGAAATGCCAGGACAAGTTGGATGCAAAGCAATTAATGAATTATGGCACAGTATGACCATTAGCTAGCGGTTTGCTAAATATTAATGATAAACCATTACCAACCCTTCATGTCATGCAGTGCCAAGCGTGCCACATTCTTTTACCTGTACCTGGTTTTTCAATGCAAGTCAGCACTCAATCAGAAAGGTTACCATGGCAGCGAATGCTTGCCCCATCCTAACTCCCCCTTAGTTCTGCCTCATTTTTTGGGCCTGGGTTCAGCCGCGTCCATGGGAACCGCGTCTCCCAGCATGCCTTGCCTGTGCGGTATCCAAGGTGCTTACAGGGCAGCCCTAGTTGGCACGCCAGTTATGTTCTGCCGTTGCCGTGGCAGCCCGGCCTGGACTGTGGCGCGACTCCAGACTATGGGGACTGCTTTGTGCCTTGCTATATATTCTTGCACACGCAGCACACTTTCGCCATAGCACAGGTAGTCTTTGCACTGCCGTGCATATTGTTGCAGCATTCTAGCTGTACGTGTCCAACATGGCTGATGCCTTAGAGAGGTGCGCCTGCATGCTCCTTGCGCTACCCTGGCTGGTGTAATTATTAAAAGAGCATTTTCATTTGTTTAATAGGGTCTTTTTAAACTCCAGGTGTATGTGAAGCCCGCATGCCACATCAGAGGCATCCTGTTTCTGTGCGGATGGGGGTGGTGTGTCAGGCTGCTCCTCAGTGCAGGGGACGTCTGTCTGTCTGTCTGTCTGTCTCTCTGTCTGTCCAGAGGGGGTTGCTGAGCCTGCACACAGTCAGAAATGCGCACCATCTGCAGAAATGCGCAGACAGCCACTGCATGTGTCCACGTGAAACAGCGCAATTTAGCCGATTTTCAGCTTCCCCTGGTTTTGAGTTGAGTCACCCGGTCATTCGTAAAAATGATGACTCAGGGTCAACGACTACCGAACCTGAGTCATCCAGTCAGTTTAAAAATGATAAATCTGGAACTGCTATTACTACGACCTGAGTCACTGTCTTTTATTTTATTTATTCTTTTTTTTTCCTTAAAATAATGAGTGGAAGTGTTTTTCCTCAGTCACCTGGGGACTTAAATTTTCTGGTCGGTTTGCCCTTTATCAAACATGCTGGCTTCTGTCTTTTTTTAATGTCTTTTAAAGTCAGTGTATTTCCATGCTTGTCCTATTGCCCTTTCGTGTGCCTGCAGTTTCCAGTTCAGTTTTAAAAAAAATACAGTACCTCTTAAGGAGGCTAGGATTCATTTTCCAGTCCCTTCCCTACAGGCTAAAATAGTTTTATTTATTTATTTATTTCTTTTATTTAGGGGCGACATAGCTCAGGAGGTAAGACCGATTGTAAGACCGATTGCAGTCGGAGGGTTGCCGGTTCAAACCCCGCCCTGGGCGTGTCGAAGTGTCCTTGAGCAAGACACCTAACCCCTAACCTCTAACTGCTTTGGCGAATGAGAGGCATCAATTGTAAAGCGCTTTGGATAAAAGCGCTATATAAATGCAGTCCATTTATTTATTTTTTGTTGCCCATGAAAAACGCCTCTGTTAATCTGACGACAATTTAAAAATTTTTTTTTTTTAAAAAAGGACATGGATGGATTGAGCGATAGGAGCTCATAGTCGTGTAGGACTCGCGGAGGCGTTTGGATGACCCGAGGCGAGCGGTGTCATGTGATCGCGGCCCTCGGTCGCGGTATCGGATGCCCGGGTAACGGGAGGAGAGGATCTGCGTGTCTGCAGAGATCGAGGCCCCCGGAGGGCCCCCGCCCCCGGGGGGCCACAGGGCATGTGTCTCAGTCTGAAGTGTTCCTGTTGCTAGCGTCGTTATTATCGGAATGCTCCAGCTGCGTTCACGTTATGGATGTTTAAAAAAAAAAAAAAAAACATTGTACAAAAAGAACACTCATCTGTTTCTCCTCATCAAAGAACAGACTCCCCAGTGGTCCTGACCCCTCAGTGTAACGGTGTCTGTACGTGCGAGTGTGTGTGTGTGTTTTTATACGCTGCCGTCTGTGTGCATGCATGCTTGTGGGGAGAGAGAGCCAGAGACAGAGAGAGAGAGAGCATATGTAGGCCTCCACTGTATGATCCCAACACTCCTACACATTCACCACCTGAACCCTGGTTCCACACCTGGTGCCTGTGCCATGCTCTGCACACACACACACACACACACACACACACACCAGGGATTGGGGGATTCGGAGCGGTCTCTCATCCCACCCTCCCCTTGTTCAGCCCTGACGCGAGGCAGTTACAGTGGGTACAACAGGCCCTGGCGTGGTCTGCCTCGCTGGTTCCAGACTGGGGCAACCCTCACCAATCTGTCGCAGCAGAAGACTGGGAATTTAAATGTTAAACCACGTGTACGCAATTGCAGGTTTGCAAACAGGAACAGGAGAACAATCCTTCACATACACTAAACCTAATTCCAGTGGCCCCTGGTCTGTGTGAAATTATAATTCACTCCTTAATTATTAATTCATTTACATTTACCCTGCTGCTAAATATTTCAGCGTCGGAACTGAATCGTGGTACCTGACCTTGGCTTTGAGCACTGTTTTAGTTGCTATGTGTAGCTTAATGATTTTAGGAAAGTCCGTACTTCCTTAAGCATCTCAAACCAACGGGAATGAACAAAATAAAATAATTTTCCTGAGAGCTGAGAGAGAAAATAGCAATCGCATTTCCACGTACATATATTCATCCGTGGTGCGTAAGAAGATTTCGTTCGTAATCCAAGTGGCAGTGTTTATTTGAAGAGCTGGCGGAGCTGAAGAGGAATAATGGAGGAGAAGAAGGTCCACAATGCCGAGTGCGCGAATGAGCGAAAGATGTGGGAGGAGAGAGAGCCGGGCTCTCTCGTCTTTCCAAGCACGTTGTTTTTTCCATCATGCCACTACATCGTAAAACCAACATGACAATGAATTAAATAAATCTGGGCCTCATTTGTGGTAGATTTGTATCTGCGTTTTCTTGGCCTGGGTATTCTGTCGTTAAATTTAAAAAGCCTACAGCCTTTGCATTCTGTTTCACCGCTTATTTTCGTTGTTTTTTGTTTGTTTTGTTTTCCGGAGTGCACTCGGGTTTCGGGCTGCGCTCACGTGCATGTAGGCTACACGCTGCAACCGAGAACCGCAACCGAAACGCTAATTCCGTCTTCCATTCATACTCGCGTTTTTTTTGAATACTCACTCAGGATTTGTGCTCACGAGGAAAAAATGTGTTTGTAGAATAAATGTCCCAAATGCAGCAGAGGTCTCAAAAACGAATCAAATAACGGGCGCAAAGAATCATCTGAAATTAAAAGAAAGGATGGAAGCATAATTGTCTAAAATAGAATTCTTTTTCTTTTTCTTTTTTTAATTTAGCGCTGATATATTAGCCTAATGCAAATATATCTTTAGCATTAGTCTTCGTTCTCGTATCTCCGATGTGCAGCGGTACTTGTTTCAGTCGTTAATTTAAGTGGCCACTGAAATATATTTCGATGTAGGTTTATTGGGTGGCCTAGTGCTATTCCGTACCATTGACACGTTTGTTTTTCTATTATAATAACATATTTCTTGATGCATATGGATATAGGCTATCGTGTAAGTTTTTTTCTAACATACATTATAATTCTTGCGATTATATTTTACTGCATATTTTATGATTAATAATCTATATTTATTGTTGGTAAACATTGTATATAAATTCGGTTTCCCCAACACTTTTATGTGTTTCTTAGCTATCATATTAAGGCTTTTTGACAAACGTTGATATAGTGCATTAGTCTGTAGGAATCCAATTCTTAACCATGCTCTGAAGATGGCAGATGTGTCTCTTATGTTAAAGCACGGCACATTAATACAAAAGCATGCACAGAGAATATCATATCCAAGTCTTGCCTGTAATGTTTTTTTTTTCATTTTAAATCACCCAAAATACATGAATGATTGCTCTTTTTAATCTTTCTACCTTTTCCAAACCCTGTCTGTGCTTCATATTACTTTTTTTCAAATGCAAAAAGAAACGGTCCCAAATGATACTTCACACAATTTTTCTCAATCATCTGAAACATTCCCCATGTAAAACCTGTGTATGCATCTCTCTCTCTCTCTCTCTCTCTCTCTCTCCCCCCCCTCTCTCTCTCTCTCTCTCCGTGTGGCTATGATAGAGCTAGAACTTGGGCTGAAACTACCTCTTCTTGCACAGAGAAGCTTTTGTGACAGTTATTTTTTTTTTCTTCTTTTTGTAGGAGTTTGTGAAAAAGAGCATGATTTCTTTTCCTGCGCCGTGTCTGGCCGTGTTTGTGTTTGGTTTGGTCGGTGACCAGTTGTGTCTTTCACACACAGTGTAGTAAATCGAGCAAAGCTTCCATTTCATCGGAACTGTGTGCTTGACCACTCGTCACCCCGGCCACATGGTTATGTGGGGTGTCCATGCTGGAAAGCAATCCCCGAGACTTTCCCCTTCTCCAAAATAACCCATAAACAGCTCAACGCAGCTGTATTCTTCTGAACTGTTTTTCCTGTTAGCTTTACCAGGGCCGAGGTAAAGAACTTCTGCTTTACAGCACGCGGTGATGGGTACAGTCGTATGGGTACCTTCCTTGCGAGCCGGCCAAAAATTCATTACAGAACGTTTTCATATCCGTGTGTTGCTAAGAGAGTTGGGAGGACTGTCCTCCGTCTGTCTGTCTTTCCGAACCGTTCTTCCCTCCAGTTCCGACGGCTCGTCTGTCCGTCCGCCTCTGTCAGGCCGCAGCATCAGCCAATCAGGATAAGCCCCGAATGACGGGCGTCAGATACGCCCTCTCCGAAGGGCTCACCGTCAAAGCGGGTCGGCGTAGTGACACGCGATGCTGAAAATGAGCCGGAGTGGAGCGGTGGAGGACTGAGGGGTGCAGGGGAGGGACAGGGGCGACGTGCGATCAGGGGTCGCCGTTAGCGTCGGACGTTCTGGAGCCCGCGAGGAAGAGGAGGGTTAGTCCAGAAAACAGCAGAGCCAGCAGGGAAAATGAGGAGAAATTTAAACATTCTGCCCACCCCCCCCCCCCCCCCCCCCCCCCCTCCCCTATCTCATTCCGCCTTTTAAAAACATGTTGTTGGCTGAAATAGTTTTTTGGTGAAGACTCGTTTGGGGGTCGCTGCAGTTCCCAGTGTGAGTCGGCAGTGGCGGGGTGAGCCTGACCTGAGCGAGTGCTGTAATCCATCCCAAAACCACACACAGGCGACCAGCCACCCGCCTCACTGCTCTTTCATTACTGCAGCCTTCATGTGGTCAGTGGGTGACACTGAGGCCTCTCATTATTGTCCCTATAAAACAACTGCCGCTTTCCCCCGCTCTTACTCACGCACACACACACACACACACGCTGAAACACACACACAGAGACACACGCACACACACACACACACACACACACACAAAACGGACGAACACACACACACACACACACAAAACAGACGAACACACACACACACAAAGACACACACACACACACACACGCACACACAAAACGGACGAACACACACACACACACACAAAACAGACGAACACACACACACACAAAGACACACACACACACACACACACACACACAAAACGGACGAACACACACACACACACACACAAAGACACACACACAAACACAAATGGACACACACACTCACGTGCACACACAAAGAGACACACACACACACTTCCTCTCTTACTAGTAAAATAAATTTGGTATTAAAACAGCAGTGAGGGGTGACCTCAGCCCTGCCTGTTTCATTTTTATTTAGATTTTATATGTTAAGATGGTCTCTTGTGTGTCGCCATCTATGCTTCATTTATTTTGTTTTTGAAGTACTGATGAATCTCCGAGTGGTTAGTATTGCATACTGAGTTAAGCTGCGATGGTGCACATGTACAGGAGGCAAGCCCAACTTCAACCTCTGTAACCTTGTCCTCAATCCTGTCTGGTTATGTCAGCTTTTATAAGTTGACTCTCTTTTTTGTGAGACAGTTTATGGCTTTTAAGAGTTCATTATGATCAGAGATGTCTAATTAAGCCATAAAACACGGAGTTTATATAGCAGTGAACACGTTATTGGGCGCATAGCTCAGCCAAACTCTTCAGCATACCGGCTCTGAGCTGTTGTGATTGGCTGAGCGGGCCTTGCAAGACCGGAGCAGTGGAGCTCAGAGCTCACCTGAGTTCACCTGAGGACAGGTGTTGAGCGCACAGAGAGTGGGTGCATGCAGTCTGCGTCAGCACGTGGGCCCGCCGCGCCGCTGGGAATGCCAGAGGATCTGAGAGAAGGGAGGCTGCGTGTCACTCTCACCTTATCTATCTGTCGCTGTCTCGCTCCCTCTCTCTCCTTCTCAACTTCTTGCTCTCTCTATCTGTCGCTGTCTCGCTGTCTCTCTCTCTTCTCAACTTCTCTCTCTCTCTCTCACTCACTCTCCTTCTCAACTTCTTGCTCTCACTCTCCCTCTCTCACTCTCCTTCTCCAGTTCTTGCTCTTTCTCACTTGCTCCTTCTCAACTTCTTGCTCTCTCTCGCCTTCTCAACTTCTTGCTCTCTCTCACTCACTCCTTCTCAACTTCTTGCGCTCTCTCTCTCACTCCTCAAGTTCTTGCTCTCTCTCTCACTCTCCTTCTCAAGTTCTCTCTCTCTCTCTCTCTCCTTCTCAAGTTCTCTCTCTCTCTCTCACTCTACTTCTCAAGTTCTTGCTCCTCTCTCTCTCCCTCTCACTCACTCTCCTTCTCAAGTTCTTGCTCTCTCTCTCTCTCTCTCTCTCTCTCAACCTCTTGCTCTGTCTATTCCCGTAATTTCTCTATCTCTCACAGGTGTGACGGCAGAGGGTTTGATCTTTGGGGCTTGTTTATGACAGTGATCGGGAAAGTAGGTGGGGTTGGGGGCGGGGGGGGGGGGGGGGGGGGGGGGGGGGGTGAGGTTATTTAAGGTGAGCTCAGGGAAGGGCCACAGGGGTGGAGAGGGCTGAAATGACAGGGAAATATACAGTAGAGGCAATTAAAACTTACTGCCCTGAGGAAACACAGGCAAAGTAGTCTCTCTGTCGCTTTGTTTGTCTGTCTGTCTTCTGCTCGTTCCCTCGTTCTCTCGCTTTCCTCACTTTGGTGCCATACATTCATTAAAATTTCGTTTTTCTATCTCAATATTATATGGTATTTCAGACCATTGTGTGAAAGTGTGTGTGTGTGTGTGTGTGTGTGTGTGCACAGTTCACGGATAAAGGTGGAATGGCTCTTTCTGAGAGGTTGGGAGGGTGAGGTCTGTCTCAGAGGGTGACATGTTAGGCCGTGAGAAGGGAAGGTGCATAAAAGGTGGTTTAGATGTTTGGGTGTGAGTTGATTTGGATGGTGAGGTGTGTATAAGGTGGTTTAGATGTTAGAGTGTCTGTGAGTTGATTTGGATGGTGAGGTGTGTATAAGGTGGTTTAGATGTTTGGGTGGATTTGGATGGTGAGGTGTGTATTAGGTGGTTTGGATGTTAGGGTGGATTTGGATGGTGAGGTGTGTATAAGGTGGTTTAGATGTTAGGGTGGATTTGGATGGTGAGGTGTGTATAAGGTGGTTTAGATGTTTGGGTGTGAGTTGATTTGGATGGTGAGGTGTGTATAAGGTGGTTTGGATGTTTGGGTGTGAGTTGATTTGGATGGTGAGGTGTGTATAAGGTGGTTTAGATGTTAGGGTGGATTTGGATGGTGGGGTGTGTATAAGGTGGTTTAGATGTTAGGGTGGATTTGGATGGTGAGGTGTGTATAGGTGGTTTAGATGTTTGGGTGGATTTGATTTGGATGGTGAGGTGTGTATAAGGTGGTTTAGTGTTAGGGTGGATTTGGATGGTGAGGTGTGTATAAGGTGGTTTAGATGTTGGGTGTGAGTTATTTGGATGGTGAGGTGTGTATAAGGTGGTTTAGATGTTTGGGTGGATTTGGATGGTGAGGTGTGTATTAGGTGGTGTAGATGTTTGGGTGTGAGTTGATTTGGATGGTGAGGTGTGTATAAGGTGGTTTAGATGTTTGGGTGTGAGTTGATTTGGATGGTGAGGTGTGTATAAGGTGGTTTAGATGTTTGGGTGTGAGTTGATTTGGATGGTGAGGTGTGTATAAGGTGGTTTAGATGTTAGGGTGGATTTGGATGGTGAGGTGTGTATAAGGTGGTTTAGATGTTTGGGTGTGAGTTGATTTGGATGGTGAGGTGTGTATAAGGTGGTTTAGATGTTTGGGTGGATTTGGATGGTGAGGTGTGTATAAGGTGGTTTAGATGTTTGGGTGGATTTGGATGGTGAGGTGTGTATTAGGTGGTTTAGATGTTAGGGTGGATTTGGATGGTGAGGTGGTTTAGATGTTTGGGTGTGTGCGTGTGAGTTGGGTTAGACAGTGCGGCGTGCGCTGGGCGGGCGGGTGAGGAAGAGGCCTGGTTGGAGGCCCGTTGCAGAGGAAGGACGCAGACCGAGGGAGAGGAAGGCTGCTGGGCCGCGCTGCGTTCCGCCGTGGCGCGGGTTTCCTGAGGTCACCGCGCCGAATATCACAAAGACATGTGGAATGCTGAACCGCCGCCAACGCAAACAAGCCGTCCGCGCCGCCGCGGCCCCCGATGGCTTTCAAGGGCTGCTTTACGCACACCGAGGGCCCCGCGGCTCTCCTGTGGGGAGGCCAGACTCCGAGCCGCCCCCCCCCCCATCCTCACCCCCCCCCCCCCCCCCCCCTCGGCGAAAAGGAGACGCCCCTGCCCCCGTCCAGACGGCTGACGGCAGAGCTCGGCGGAGTGGGCTCGGAATGGTGGAAAACAACAGTGCCCTGTGCGATTCCACAGCGCATTCAAACTGTCGAGCTCGCGTAAATAACCCGGTCCGTCCCGTTTTTTTTTTTTTTTAAAAATGTTTTTATGCGGTGAAAGTTCTCACGCAACTCCGTCAGGTCGTCACGAAAAGTGGTAGTAAACTTTTGCTCGAGAACCCAGTTGATACGACCGTTGCGTGCATTTGGGAAATGGAAAATATAATGCAGTTTTGAACTGTATTTGAGGATTCAGTTGTTTGGAGATATGAGGTTTAAACATTTTCCACTCTCTTGCATCTTTAGGATTGGGGCATGCGCTGCTTGCTGTTTATGGGGCTGAAGGAGATGCTCCAGTCTTCTCTGACGCCATTTAGTTTGATCAAACTTGATCTTCCCAGGTTTAGGGTGCACTCTTGCATTTCAAGCTCTCGAGGCAATCTGCAGGTAACAGCACAGTGAGCGATGAGGGATGGAGGAGGCTCTAATTGGTCGGGGGGAAAAAAAAGCGTTTTGAATTATGGGTAAATATACTTGAGGCTAACCAGGTTTCTTTGTGTAATTTTGGGGTTTTCAGTGAAAGCTGAAGCCAGGTCTGTTGCTGAGACGTATGACTCCTGTGTGTATGAAAGATCGTTTGGAGTTACGAGGCCTCAAGGCTGCATGAAATGGATACACGCGACTAAACAGCATAACAAAAATACGTTGCTAAAATATAAACGACGGCATCTTTCAAAAATCACGTCAGGAAAAAAGGTTGTTTTTTTTTTTCACGGCTGAGAAAAACGTTCCACGTGTCCTCGACGGGTGTGCCAGAAAGAAAAAAAAAAGAAAATCGGCCCGCACATTTGCAATCGATTTGGGGATTCTGAAAATAAGCTGTGAAGCGCCAGAGTTTTGGACAGGTACTGAAAAGGAGGAATTTTCTGGATGGGAAACAGAGGAGAAGAGAAGAGAGGAGAGAGGAGAGTAGACACAGACTGGTACATGTGCTAAGGAACTGCTGGAAAATGGTCGTCCTTTCACTGAAAAGGCTCCGTGTTCCTGCGTCTTAGAATGGGCTTCGCAACCGCAGCCCTGGTTGGCGTAGCCTATGCTAAGAAGAGATACGCCGCGCATATGTGAGGCTTACGCACTCGGTGTGTGCGTACGTGCATGCGTACGTGCATGCACGCGTGCGAACGCCTGCGTGTTTATGGCCGTGAATGTGTGAGCGCGTGAGGGGAGTCAGTTGCGGTGGGCCTGTGGGTGTGTGCGGAGGGGAGTCAGTCGCGGTGGGCCTGTGGGTGTGTGCGGAGGGGAGTCAGTCGCGGTGGGCCTGTGGGTGTGTGCGGAGGGGAGTCAGTCGCGGTGGGCCTGTGGGTGTGTGCGGAGGGGAGTCAGTCGCGGTGGGCCTGTGGGTGTGTGTGGAGGGGAGTCAGTCGCGGTGGGCCTGTGGGTGTGTGCGGAGGGGAGTCTGGAGGCTGGTCATGCAGCCAGGTGCCGTTATTCTCAGCTCCACCTTAAAATCCTCATGTAACCTGGAGACGGCACTTCGCATCGCACTGGCCTGGGCTTACCTCTCCCACAGGGCCTTCTCCTCTCGCAGGGTGACCCCTACCTCATCCAACCTTTTCAGCGGAGAGGTCTTGGCAGGGTCCGGGACAAACACAAGCCATTGGGTGTTATTTCTGTCAGTCATACTTCACGACCCATGGCCCTTTGGAACAAGGCTTCCATTCAGAACCTCCTGCCCAGTTTTGATGGGAACCAATCCGCCCCCACATTTAAATAATCTACCATGAATGTACCATTAATATGTCTTTCCCCCCCCCCTTTGGGATAGCTGGATGACATAAGAGGGTGAAATTAAAATGAAGGTTCAATTTAAAAAATAAATAAATAAATAAATAAAAAAAAAACCTTTTTCCTGTTTTTAGTGTCTTCAGCATAATTCCACTGCGGTTAAAACACAGGCTGCTGATGCGTTGCAGGGAGGATGCCGACCCCAGGAGAGCTCGGGGGGGAAACAGAGACGCACAGATGCTGTCAGACTGGCGAAGAGAGAGATTCGGAGAGAGAGACCAGATGTGCCTTTTGTTTGGATTTGTAAGGGGAGAGCAACAGGGGTGCAGGAGAAAGACGGGGGGGGGGGGGGGGGGGTCTGGGGGGGGGGGGGTGATGAGGGGGGTACGGCCGCGAGGAGCCCCCGTCAGAGTCACATCAGGACTTTGGTCAGGGGGAAGAAGTCAAATTAACAACAAGCCGCAACAATCGCGGTCTTTCCGTAATTATAACAGCGCCCTCAAACCAATGAGAGCGAATGGGTTTTCCATAATTGTACAATGTTTTTTTTTAAAAAAAAATTATTTTTTATTTCAGTTTGTTTTATTGCCCTCCGATGGAGGGTGGGAGGGGCTTTCCCTCCCTGTCGGCGCGGCTGCAGAAATGGCCGCCGTGCATCCGCACAGCTGCGGAAGGGATTAGCTGACCTTGCTCGCATCTGTTTCTCCTCCGGCCGATTTATATGCCTATAGTTCGTGAACGGGTCCCGATCTTGACGGATGGATCGGGGGGGGGGGGGGAGTAATTTAGGATGCACGCAGGATCGCGGACGCACAAGCCCTTACGTTTGGGCGGGGGGGGGGGGGTAATTTAGTACGCACGCAGGATCGCGGGCGGACCCACAAGCCCTTACGTTCGGGCGGAAGGACTCTCCCGCTTGTTAAAGCAGTGCTGATTGATGGCTTCTCTCCCTGCGTCTGTCTCGCCTGCTCCATGCGAGTTTGTGAATGGGGAGGGGAAAGGCGGGGGGGGGGGGGGGGGTGAAGGGGGGCGAGGTCGTGACCTCCTGTCGAGACGGGGAGGGCGAGGGGGCATCCGCCACGCGCCGTGGCCTCCCTCCCCTCACCCCGGGGTCGGGCGTGACAAGTAAGAAAACAGTGGAGGGAGGGAGAGGGAGGAGAGAGGAGCAGGAGGAGAACACATGTTCTTCTCCTCGCTACGTGGGTTATCTGTCCTCACGTTCAGGCTGGATGGGGAGGAGGGGGGAGGCCAAGGAAGCAGCCAGAGAAATGGACCCAATACTGTTTATCTAGTAATGAGAATTGGTTTTAGAGGAAAACAACCTTTGCAGCTGGGGGATTAGGAAGTGTTTTTTTTTTTTTTTAGGTAGAACAATGAAACATTCAAGAAAATTCAGAACTAAAATAGCCTACAGCAGATATGCTTCCATCTCAGTCAGAGCCAACATTCCAAGACATTCTAACAAAGGAAAAAAATCCATTATTCCCGCCGCTTCCTGAATCCTGCACACCTGAATCCTGAATTCTTCCCTGAATTCTGAGGGGATTTTTTTGACTCGCTGGATGGCTGCGCATTTGCATGGCCTGTGCAGGTTGCCGTAACGCAAACGTAGTTGTAGCTTCGCTTGTTCCCAACCTCCCCCCCCATTCCACCCCCCTTCGTCCTCTGCAGACTCATAAGGCCTGCCTTGTGCTCGGAGGTGAGAGTTTCATGAGCAGCTCTGTGCTCTTATTTGCCCAGTGCACATCGGCCATCTCACCGGGGGGAGGGGCTGTGGGGCGGCAGGGGAGGCTAGCACCGGACCTGTGATTGGCTGCCGGGTTTCTACTCTTTTCCAGGGATCCGCTCGGTGTTGGAGCTTGTGCAGATGTTGAATAGCAGAGGGACCTGGGCTGTCCTCCTCCTCCTCCTCCTCCTCTCCTCTTCTTAGGTCAGCCTAGCTGCCTACCCTGCTGAGAAACAGATTTTCATCATTTTTTTTTTTTTTACAGGGGTGTTCTTTTTCTAGGAAAGGCTGTGAGGTTTTTGCTGGTTTATTTATTCATTTCCAGTGTTTCTAAGAAGCACAAGAATAGCAGCATGTAATGGAAGGAATTACACTGCGGCTGTATCGGATTCCCCCCCCCCCCCCCCCACACACCCCCCCACGCCCTCACCCCCCCCCCCACCAGGAAAAGTTTCTTTCCCTGCTGTAGAATATCGCATTTCTCTCTCTCTCTCTCACTCCCTTTCACACTTGCACTCTCTCTCACTCTCTGCT
>CM045884.1:69179939-69199939 GCA_025169545.1 Anguilla japonica | reverse complement strand
GCGAGCGGCGGGGCTGTCTCACCTCACTGGGGCACCATTGGGTAGGCACAGCGAGAAGGCGCTGTGGCGGTAAGGCTGTGCGGCGGTAAGGCTCTGTGGCGGTAAGGCTCTGCGGCGGGAAGGCGCTGTGGCGGTAAGTCTCTGTGGCGGTAAGGCTCTGTGGCGGTAAGGCTTTACGGCGGTAAGGCTTTGTGGCGGTAAGGATCTATGGCGGTAAGGCTGTGTGGCGGTAAGGCTGTGTGGCAGTGAGTCTCTGTGGCGGTAAGGCTCTATGGTGGTAAGGCTGTGTGGCAGTAAGTCTCTGTGGCGGTAAGGCTTTACGGCGGTAAGGCTCTGTGGCGGTAAGGCTCTGCGGCGGTAAGGCTCTGTGGCGGTAAGTCTCTGTAGCGGTAAAGCTCTGTGGCGGTAAGGCTCTGTAGCGGTAAAGCTCTGTGGCGGTAAGGCTCTGTGGCGGTAAGGCGCAGTGGCGGTAAGGCTCTGTAGCGGTAAGGCGCAGTGGCGATAAGGCTCTGTGGCGGTAAGGCTTTACGGCGGTAAGGCTCTGTAGCGGTACGGCTCTGTGGCGGTAAGGCGCTGTGGCAGTGAGGCTCTGTAGCGGTAAGGCTCTGTGGTGGTAAGGCTCTGCGGCGATAAGGCTCTGTAGCGGTAAGGCTCTGTAGCGGTAAGGCTCTGTGGCGGTAAGGCTCTGTGGCGGTAAGGCTCTGTGGCGGTAAGGCTCTCCGTGGCGGTAAGGCTCTGTGGCGGTAAGGCTCTGTGGCGGTAAGGCTCTGTGGCGGTAAGGCTCTGTGGCGGTAAGGCTCTGTGGCGGTGAGGCTCTGTGGCGGTAAGGCGTGGCGGTAAGGCTCTGCGGCGGTAAGGCTCTGTGGCGGTAAGGCTCTGTGGACAGGCCTTCAGGCCGGGACGGCGCAGAGCGAAGGCTCCGGAGCGTGTGTCAGAGGGCGTGGCGTTAGCCTGCGTCGGCCGCAGGGCTGTTATTACATGGGGAACGTTTACATTCCCCGCTGAAGTGTGAAAACGCTAAACGCTAACAAACGCATCACCGCTCGGCGTTGCGGAGCTGCGGCGGACGCCGGGGGCCCGGCAGGCTAGCTTTCATAGCGTAGCTAATTAACAACTTTTGGAGGAAGAAAAAAAAAAAAGAAGGGAGTTGTGACTTGAGTTGCGGCTTCCAAGGAATGACCTCATTTGAGTCATTAAGACCAGGGGTGTGGGGCGGGGTGTTGGTGGGGCGGGGGGGGGCGGGGGGGGGGGGGGTGGGGGGTGAAACGGAGGACCCTCCGCCCCTCCTCCCCCTCATGTGACCTGGCGGTCCGTCTCTGCCCGGCCGCGCTGGACGCCTCCTTCCTGCAAGTTTTCGGGGGCCCCTCGGCCACGCCTGTGGTTTGTATACAGTCAGGGTTCCAGCTGGCCGCGGCAAGCGGCACTACTGGGATTCCAGCGCCACGTTCCCAGTGAAATTACCCCAGATAAACATCTCTCTCCCGCGGCAGGGCTGGCCAGGCAGGGCTGCTCGTGTTTTACAGACCATTTCCTTAAAAAAGAGAGAAAGCAGGCTCGTTTGGGTGACTCACTACTACAAAAAAAAAAAAAATATATATATATATATATATATATAAAATCCCAGAACCGTTCTGTGGGTGGGTGTGCAGGGCCAGTGAAAATGGAAAAAGACATTTCTGCGGTCTGCTCGCTCAGTAAATGAAATGAAATTAATTTCCTTGCGCTGACAGGACCTGAAGGAATGTATGTTCACGTGTACCTGGAAGGTAACACGACGGTTGGCCGTGTTCTCTGTATTTGTGGTGTGCCTCCTCGTGAAAACGATCACTCGTAATAACATGATCAGGATTTGTAACGTGAGTCATTACAGAAGAACACTCCTCCTCTCCTCCGCTTACTCTGTAGATAATTTACCAGATTTTTTTCAGCGTCTTAAATCTGTTTCCAGTAGATTTAGGGTTTAAGCAGAAAAAAGCCGTCCTGGATAGATGAATAGAATAAACATTTTCTCTCTCGCTCTATCTCTCTTGCTCTCTCTCTCGCGTTTTCATTCTCTCTCTTCCTGCATTAATTTGGTTTTGCATACATCGAGGCGGGCTTGAATGTGCATTCTCTCAGCTCGCTTTTCTTTCGCTGTGTGACGGTTTTTGAAATGATCTCCTCAGCTCTATGTCCTTCATGATATCTAACACGTGGGAGGTGCCAGCGGTAAGCTGTATGAAGGCTGATATGCATTTCAAACAAATGCATGTAGCATATATGAACACTCTTACATTTTACCAAACCCCTGTATGAGTCAGGCAAGTCCCTATTTATTTTTCCTTAGAAAAAGCTTTCAGGATTTCAGTCTTTACATACCGTAGTTTTTTTTTGATCCTTTTTTCTAGCACGGTATTGCTAATGCTAACTGTCTGTAACTGTAAAAGGGGTCACTGTAAATGTATGAACCTGGTTGAAGCGCCCATACATGCATGCCTTTGCACACACATGATTGCTGGCCCTGCAGACCAAGCAGTGGCCAAATCCAGGCCTTCTTGAGCACGCGAAGCAGCTTCCTTCGTAAAGCTAAAGGCCCGGGTCGCTGACTGGCAGAGCTGACGGGGTTCTAGCCTCCAGCACTGCTGAGTCTCCCTGCGCGTGTGTGTGCTTGTAGCGGCGGGTGATCTGAATAAGCATCACAGTGGTGATAACGCCGCAGCCCTGGTGTGAATGAACGCGGCTATCTGTAGCTGCCACTAGAGCGGAGTGTCACGGCTCGGCAGACCGCGCTGAGATTGTAACATCCGCTCCGCCTGACAGCTGTGAGTCGCCGTCGACAGGAAGTGGGCGCTATCGGGCGCTGTTAATGGGCGGCTCATGCCAGCAGTGACTTCAGGGCCGATACCACGTCCTGACTGATACATTGGCCCGACAGAGGCTGTTTGTTGGAAGAGCGTGTCCCAGAGTGCTTGTGTCCCCACAGAGGCTGTTTGTTGGAAGAGCGCATTTCGTGCTTGTGGCCCCACGGAGGCTGTTTGTTGGAAGAGCACATTTCGTGCTTGTGGCCCCACGGAGGCTGTTTGTTGGAAGAGTGCATCCCAGAGTGCTTGTGGCCCCATGGAGGCTGTTTGTTGGAAGAGCACATCCCACGCTTGTGCCCCCACAGAGGTTGTTTGTTGGAAGAGCACATCCCAGAGAGCTTGTGGCCCCACAGAGGCTGTTTGTTGGAAGAGCGCATTTCGTGCTTGTGGCCCCACAGAGGCTGTTTGTTGGAAGAGCGAATCCCAGAGTGCTTGTGGCCCCATGGAGGCTGTTTGTTGGAAGAGCACATCCCGCGCTTGTGGCCCCACGGAGGTTGTTTGTTGGAGGAGCGCATCCCAGAGAGCTTGTGGGCGGAGGGAGCAGAGATTGCTGAGAGCGCGCTGTATGCGTACGAGCTGCGGTGGCGTATTGTGGGCGTTCCACAAAGCCGCCGGTCGGCCAGCCGTTGCTTTTCGGTTCCGTTTCCTGTCGCGGTGTCTACGCGCCGACCTTCCGCCCACTCTCTGCTTCCCTCCCGCACGTCGTCCTCCTGCTGCAGTCCCATCTCAGGACCTGGTTCCATGCTGATGTTTCCTAGCTCACAGGCAGAGATGTGGAGTTAAATACAAAATGGGGCCCAGATGTCATTGAGTGATTTTATTCTGCTTTTGGATAATGCTATTAACCTCTCTATTGAAATATAATCTGTATAGTCAACAGATGTGGCCGTTGGGATGTGGTGAGGTTGTTTCTGTTTTTCCAGTTGAGCGGTGTTGTTTTCTTAGCAATGGTCAAGGCGATCGAATGGGATTGCTGATGTTTGGGTGGCGGTTCAGCTGAAGAGAGTTCTCCAAGGAGGCATGGAGACGGGGAGACTGAAAGTCTATGGATCAGGAGGATTGATAGTTTTGTGTTTTTTGCGTGTGTGACGTTTATTCAAAATGTTGCGATTAGTGGGCAGAGCTAGGTGGCAAGGAAGGAGTCATCTGCATTAAAACTTCACTGTGAACAGGTGTCATTTTTTTTTTACATTTGTTTTGTATTAGTTGTGTTTTGGTGTTGCTGGACGTACAAAAATTACCATTGCAGATTTGTTTCTAGAAGCTGATATCATTGTTTCATTGTTAACTAGGTCTTTTCCCCAGTCTACAGTTGATAGAGGTGCTGTCTAGAGTTTATATATAGTCAAAATGTTTTTGAATTTGCTGTATGTATGAGTTGTTCAATCAGTGGAGGAGGTGAAAGAGTATTTGTTAAATGAATTTTTATTTTTAGCCCTTCTTCCCTTTAAACACATATACACACATGCACTAAAATATACACGCCTACATGCGTGAGCTCACATGTCTTCGAGCAGTCGGCGTATCACATACAACACCGGTCTCTCTCTCTCTCCATCTTCCCCTCTCTCCCTCTTCATCTCCATCGCTCCCTGTCTCCTTCTCCCTTTCTCTTTGCTTTGTTTCCATTCCTCTTGCTCTCTCTTTCGCCTGTATACGGTGTTACTCTGTGTGTGTGTGTGTGTGTGTGTGTGTGTGTGCGCGTGAGTGCGCGTGTGTGTGTGTGTGTGTGTGTGTGTGTGTGTGTGTGTGTATGCGCATGCGTGTGTGTGCATGTGCGTGTGTGTGTGCGTGTGTGTGTGTGTGTGCGCGTGAGTGTGCGTGTGTGCGTGTGTGTGCGTGCGTGTCTGTGTGTGTGTCTGTGTGTGTGTATGTGTGTGTGTGTGTGTGTGTGTGTGTGTGTGTGTGGCCGAGCACTGGGATGCGAGGGGGGCAGGAAATGTGTGAGCTATGAACGAATGTGTTTATGCTGGCTGCAGCCGTCCAGCTCTTCCCCCTGCGCCATCTTTAAGGCTGGAGGGAGGGATAGAGACGTTTTTCTTTTCTTTCTTTTTCTTTCTCTGTTTTCCCAGTTTGGGACTGCGTGGTCCGGAGCACAGCTACTCGCATGTTGTTGCAAAAAAAAAAAAAAAAAAAATCCTGCCCCTTTGGAAGTCAACAGAACATTCTGTTTTCTAAATCCCGCTCTGTCTGATGCCACCGCCTCGCTGTTCTCCAGCGGGGTTTCAGCGCTGATTCACGTCCGGCTGCGCTGAGGCTGCAGTCCTCAGACTGCATGCAGACAGTTAAGTGGGGGACTGAAAGGCTTCCTGAATGGGCCTGACTGGCCGTGGGACATGGCAGGCAGCAGTGTGAGGACAGACCAGGCAGGGAGCGGAGGCACGGGGAGAGGGGGTGCCAAACGCATCGGGTGTGGGGGGGGGGGGGGGTGTCAGCGAGGGGCGGGACCGCGAGCAATTTGCGGTCAGCAGTTTGGGACGCCGAAGGAAAAAACTCGAGTTCTGGTTCTCGTTTAGCCGCTTCGACGCTGAAAGGGGGAGCTGCTACCGAGATTTTATTTGAGCTCGTTTCGAAATCCCCCCCCCCCCCCCCCCCCGTGTGACGTAACAAGCGCGGAACATTCTGGCAGGACAGAGTGTGCCTGTGTCCAGGGGTGTGAATGAATAGGGAATATAATTATATAAAATGAGCTGCGCTCATACAGAAGGAGCCAGGCCTGGTCCTGCAAGCGTCCTGGCGAGGACCAGCCTCAGGAAAACAGCGCATCTCACCTTGACCTTGCTACTACACCACGGGCAGCAGCAGGCTTTTCAACTCTTCCCACCGTTCCTGTTGGAGTTTTTTTTTTTTTGGGGGGGGGGGGGGGGGGGGGGGGTACATCTGGGTCCTTATCACAGCACTTTTGGGCCCATGGCCCCCTGCTCCAGAGGGATCCCACCCCCCCCCCCCCCGGCCTCCAGCCCCCGGACGGCGGCGGCGGCTTTGGAGCGCGGGGGCGGGCCGGAGCGGCGACCGGGCCCGGCCCGCGGTCACCCCCAGCGCGGGGGCGCGGAGGCGTTTAAATAGAGCGCATTCTGCCTGACCCCGCCGTGCGAGCGATCCAGTCCCCGGGTCCGGGAAATTCTCTGGACGGCTCCTTCCTTCTCATCTCCCTCCAGGGCTCTGATCTCTGTTTGTTTTAGGAGTCGAGCGTCCAAAACCCCAAACGCGTCGTCCCTCGCTGCAGAAATAGAACGCTTTCTCCTTTTACTCCAAATCCGCGCTGACAGGACGGGACACACTTTCGATGTAGCTATGGTAGTCGTGTCAGTATTTACCAGCAGCGATACATTTTAATTATAATCCATAATGTTTGCAATATTGCTGATATTTATGTATGTAAGAATGTATCTTGTGAACTGAGGGAAGAGTAAAGAGCTGTTGAACTACTGGTTTTATCTGGCAAGTTATGAAGCTGCAAGCGGTCTTGCCGTGACCTGCGTTGCGTATGTGTGCCGCTGCTAGACACAGCCATAACCAAGCCCATCAGTCTGAACCCTTTCTCTCTCTTTACTGTCCACAATGGTTTTACAAAGAAGGAAACAACAGGATTTTACTGCTGAATAAAAAAAAAGCTCTTTAAAAAAAAGCTCTTTTAATGACTTAATATAATGTTTGTTTTTTTATTTCATTTTAGTTGGAAAAGATTTTGGAACTGGCGGGTTAGCCGGATAAGTCTGAGAAATGGATGAAAACATGAAGATATTTGGGCATATTTAACACTAAGATGGGACACACATCGTAGCACGAATAGTCTGTGGGGTCCCTTTAAACGGAGGAGGGCTCTGTTGCTGGGCCGTGACTGGGCTTACCGTAGCTATAGGGTCATGTGAGGCTCTTACCCTAGCGTAGCACACTGGTCCCTGCCACTGGCGGCACCTCCGGTCCAGCTAAAGATCAGCCATCTTTTCCCCGTACTGAGGCAGTAATCTGCAGTAGCCCCCCAGCCTCGGCCCCCTCTGGCCTGAACCTGCAGCCAGAGGGGGGGGGGGGGGGGGGGGTGATAAGGCCCCTAAGCGCCCGGATCTGTGTGTGCTAGCGCTGAAGCCTCGGGTCTTACGCACGCGCTCCGCCCCCCGAGGGCTTCTCCCAGCGCCGCTGTGGTCCGCACACCCAGTGACCGCACGGTAGAGCACGGCCCCTTTTCCATTGCGCAAAAACCGCTCAGGAACCGCCCGTACCCAGAACTGCGGTCCTGAAAGAGAGAGAGGCTCAGGACCGCTGCTGTGGTCCAAGCGCTTGACCGTTCGGGCAGGAGCTGAGTGACGTTTGTCCCGTCCGCAGAGGGGCGGTTTATTTCCATTCTGGACCGTCTCCAGCCGTGTGGTATAACCCGGTGACGCATGTCTGGACATACCTCGTGTGATGTCATCAGGGTGGGACTCGTGTCCACCGGCGGACCGCCGATCGTTGCTGCGTCACAGAGGCGTAACGCAGTGGTGAGATCTTTCAGCGAGGGAGGATGGCGTCTCCTCCAAACGCACTCTATAAGTGTGGCTGATGTGATGGATTCTTTCAGGATGAATCCGGCGCTGAGGAAGAACCGAATCGTTCGTTTTCTAATTATCTTCTCATTTCCCTGGAGAATGACAAACACTGTAAAAACGGGGAGGGGGGGGGGTGAGGTGAAGCTTGTGTGTCTGTATCGTGGTTATTAAAGTCTGGGGGTCGTTCTTTTGTCATCGTTGTGATTGAGTGCATTTCTGCCACCTGTTTATTTATTTATTTACGGCGCTGCCTTACGAGCCCGTGGGGTTGAATATCGTGGCGGAATTTCCTGTGATAAGCACGCCGTAGCGCTCGCTCTCCCTGCCGAGGGACCCGTGAGCTGACACGAGCTCTCGGACCAGGAAGGAAAAGCGCCATTTGTGGGAAACATTAGCCTTGACTCCAGTCAGCAATCGCGCTCATCTGGACATCAGAGAAGTCGCTTATTTTATGCCTTAATCTGGAAAACGGTCCTGATGGGGCCCCCGGGGTGAGGGGGGGGGGGGGTGGTTTGGGGCCCATCAGGCCGTCGTCCCGGTGACAGCGAGAGGCGGAGCGGAGACCTGCGCTCGGTCTCTGCACGGCACACGCGGAACTCCCCGCCCGAATAGTTTGTATCCTGACATCACCGCTGCGAGTCGAAACCGTGTTGCGCTCGCGATCGGAAGCCGTTCCCGAACGGAGCCGTTTGCAACATACCCGACTTCGCTTCTTTTTTTTGTTTTTTTTTTTTAGTCCGAGCGCCGTCTAACATTTGACTGCAGTTTCGGTGTGTCAAACGTCTCAGTGCCTGCAGTGAAGCCCCCACCACGGGGGGGGGGGGCCCATTTGGTCTCGCTGTTCAGGGGGGGAACGATTTCCCCCCCTCGCGCGCTAACGCTGTTAGCCGTTCCGCGAGCGTCTCCTCGTGCGCGCGGGTCGTCGTACCGCTCCGCGTGGCAACGCCTTGGCGACGGCGGCGAGGACCCGCGCAGAACCTCGCGGAGGTCGGTCGGTCGGTCGGCAGGCGAGGTGCTGCCTTGGTGTTTCGTCACGGCCGTTCGAACGGCGGTGTGTATCCACGGCGAGGCTCTCTGGCCGAGGGTTCCTGCTTTACTGTCCGAGTCTCCGGGGGCGTAGCGGAGAGCTCAGCGGCCAGGCTGGCGAAGGCCCTGGGGCCGGCGGGGCGGGGGGGCAGGTGCGGCGGGTGCGGCGGTGGGGCTCCTCTCACGCGTGGCGAGAGCGGGGCGTGCTGTGCACGGCAGGCCAAGCTGGAGTTTCGGGAGGGGGGGGGGGGCTGGTTAGAGGGGGCTCGTGGCACTCCTGCCATTCCTGATCTGTATTATTGAAGGTTGAAGGACAGAGGAGAGGCTCTCTCTGGAAGCTACTTTTTATATTCCGTAGCGCCTGCAGCGGGTTAGCTAAACGCCAGCCACGCCCCCCCCCCCCCCCCAGGGTTCTGTTCTCTGTTTTCGGGGGCGTGGGGGGGAGTCAGAGCCTCAGGGTTTACTGCGGCGCGGGGCCCTGATTAGCAGCTTTTTCGCGGCCGCTGGGATTTATTTGAGCAGCGCACCTCGGCCCCGCACGCAGCGCAGGGCCCTTCCTGTTTCCAGCCCGGGGCTGCGGAGCGAGCGCCACCGGCCGCAGCCACTTCCTGTGTTTGTTTCGGACGGGATCGGCTCCATGTCTTTCTGTTTCCCTCTTTTTTTTTTTTTTTTTTTACATTTTTTTGTTTTTTTTGTTTTTCCACCGTCGTCGCTGCTGCGGCCCGGCGAGCGGCCCCCACATCTGCAAAGTTTTAGCAGTAAATGAGGAATTCAAAATGTATACACACATATGATTGCGTGCCCTGCTTCTTTTCAACAGGGCTGTGGTGTACGCCATAGTGAGAGAGGACACAGAGGAGCAGACAGACAGGGCCAGGGCGGGAGAGGGGGAGGGTGGGGCGGGGGGGGGGGGGGGTTAAATAATTACAGGAAGGGGGGAATCATTAGTCCATCACTATCCCCAATTTTACTGTCCTGTGGAGGACAGACGGCAGATAAGCGAGATCATATGGTGGTGTGCGCAGAGAGAAACAGGAGGAGGAGGAGGAGTCCCACAACGTGGATCCTTCTAGAACTGCTCAGAGAGGTCCTGGGAGGTTTGAGACCCACATTTATGATTAAAGTTTTTGAGAGGAAGGCAACAATGCTTATAGCAGGTTAGCATTTTTTGGTTTTGTTCACACTTGCAGTGCCTGTTCAGAGCACAAGTGTGTGCGTGCATGTGTGTGTGTGTGTGTGCACACGTGCGTGTGTGTGTGCGTGTGTGGATGTGTGTGTGTGCAAAGTGCATAACTCTCTAATGTGCATAACTTTATCATCACCTTGTCTGAGTCCCCCCTGCGCAGTGTGTAAGATAGGCTCTCTTATTATGGACAGATATGTCACTGCCACAGTTCAAGGCTCAGTTGGCAGCAGTGCCCCCTGTGCCCTGTGAATTTTGCTCAGACACGCTTGCCAGTGGGCTACATGCACTGTGTGTGACATCGCTAATTTAAACACAGGGTTTCATGCTAACAGTATGACGCAGCTGGTGTTGCGGCGCATCCTGTTGCCTCCCGATTATACGGCCTTTCAGAGCCCTCGACTTCCTGTGACTTCACGTCCCATCTTCGCCACCTCGCTGTTTTAATGTGCCGCTCTGCGGTTTATTGGGTGATTTCATTGGCTGTTAATTGGCCCCCGCTCAGCAAATCAAACAGGAAAGAAAAGTTTTTTTTTAAGCCAGAGAGGAGGGCAGCTAGCTCAGCTCTGACAAATGGGAAAGAGAAACTGTGCCGTGTGAGAGAGAAGGGGATTGTGGGATTGAAGTACACCTGGAATATGAGTTTGTAACGGTACAGTGCACAAGGAGAGATGGGGAGAAGGCTACTCTGCGCATTACATTCAGTCTCCAAACCCAGAGCGGAATTATTCAGTAACAGACAGTTACCCCATCGCAAGCACCTGCGATGATTAAATTAGATTTCATTACATTACATTTCATTACATTTATTTGGCAGATGCTTTTATCCAAAGCGACGCACAATAAGTGCATAACAAAGGTCATTGCAGCAACTACAAATCACAAGTCCGATAAGGTACAGTACTAATTTGGAACAGTTATTCATAGCCCAGCCCAGTCCAGTTCACACAGTAAACATTACACTGACCTAATCTATGCTAAGTCAAACTAGGCAAGCTACAACATCAAGATAGTGATACAAAGTACAATAAGTGCTGGATGGAGGTACATGTATCATGTGGAACTGACACAGCAGTGGTTAGTTTCCTCATCTGGCAGTTTTTTCTGACGATAAATATTATTATAAATTTACTATGCCACCTTGCTGTCTGACATGCCAGTGTAAACCTGATGAGCCTGCCGGACCTGTGCATCAGGGCCTTGGTGGGGTTTTCACAGAGGAGATACTTCACTTTCCGCTCTTCTGTTACCCCCCCCCCCCCCCCCCCCCCCTCCTTCAGACCCCAAAGACGTGCTCTGTAATGGTGCTCTATTAACAGAACTGGGAGGGCTGTGGAACAGAAGGGGCCGAGCAGATTGATATCCAAACTCCGGCATCCACCAAGTGTTTAATTAGCATGATGCGCGCGGCCCTCTGGCTGAGTGGATAACGATTTATCCCTCTTCGCCGTGAAATAAAAACCGGCGTTAAGCCGGACTCGACCACGAGCGCATTAATGTGCAATCGAAAACCCCGTCTGCGTGGAAAGCAGCGAAACAAAAAAAGTCTGATTTTTCAAAAACCGGCCGCTTCTAGTCAAGCAGTTCTTCCCTTCCTGCGACTCCTTCCGCTCCTTCCCCACGTCCCAGAGTTAGGTCACGACCTCCGTGCCCTGAGGAAAGCGGAGCGCCTGAGACCTGCGTCACGACGTTCGCAAGGCTTGCCCGAAAAGAAAATAAAAAAGCGCGTTTGTTTGCGCGAGCGACGTACGCCCCGTAACTGTCCGTTTCCACTTCCTTTCGCTGATGTAAACAGTGACGGAAGGAGACCTCCGTCAGCGCAGAGCCACTCCCCACCCGTGACTCCCTGGCCTTTAGGTCGCAGTTCGAACTGTAACTGCCGTTCTGCCTCTTGAGATGTGCCTGTCACGTTGCCATGGGTACAACCCGCTTCAGAAAACTTACCACTCGATGTAAACAAAAAAAAGAAGGGTGGCCTTGCACACTGTGAGCTATTCCATTCTGAGTGTGCAAGTTCTGACTGGACCTCCTCTCTGTCTGAGTGTGTTGTGCTCTGAACACTGCATTGACTGTGTGTTGGGGGTGTGTGGTATGGGTTTGAATACATGTCGGGGGTGTGTGGTATGGGTTTGAATACGTGTTGGGGGTGTGTGGTAGGGGCTTTCTCAGTGTGGTGGGTCCAGTTTTGTGGCTGTTCAGTAGTGGTTAGCAGAGGGTTTTCATTGCTGATGTCAGAACCAACAGAGGATCAACACAGAAAACACTTTATTTCATTGGGTGTTATTTTTCATTTTATTTTATTTGTATGCGTGTGTGTGTGTGTGTGTGTTTGTGTGTGTGTGTGTGTGTGTGTGTATACAAGGCTGTTTCTGTGTGGGAAAGTAGGCCATTTTCAAACAACAAGAATCGGAGGGAAAACTGAGAAAATAACAACGGTGCAGCGAGTTGTTGTTTCAACAGGCAAAAGTCTGTTACTCTTTTTCTCTCTCACACCCTCTTTCTCTCCCTCTCTCTCTCTCTGTCTCTCTCTGTCTCTCTTTCCCTTCTTTTTCTTTGCGCTTACTCTTATCGCTTTCACTCCTTTTCCCACACTTTTCCTCTCCTCCAGTCCCTGTGCCTTTCCTTCTATCCCCTAGCCTCTCTCATGCATATTCGATGTGGGTTTTGCAAAAATGTTCTTGTTTTTCATTTGCAATTACAGTAATATATAACATCAGGCCGAGGCAGATTTAGAGCTTTACCTTACATAACCCTGGATTTAGCTGCAGGTTTTTTCTTTTTTCTTTTTTTTTCTTTTCTTTTTTTTTTTTTTTTTTGAGCCGCTGAGCTTCGGGGCAATCTGTTCTGTTTAAAATATTTTTAAATGTTTGAAATCCCAGCAGGCTCTGGAACACGGGGATAGATCTTTTTTAGTCATGATACCAAGGGGAATATCACATTATATTACACTCTGTCCTAATATGTTTTGCTCAGACTCTCACAGGCGAGCCACATGCTTCTCTTCCACACCTGCAGTGCTCACACTTTGTCATCTGTGTTGTTCTTCAAAGGATTTTCAAAGAGCTCCACTTTATCAGGAAAAATAAATCCAGGGATTGATAAATATCTACATGCAGCATTAAAGAAAAAGAGATTTTAGAGATTAATGTGGAAAAGTGTCTTGTTGAATATTATTGTGATATGAATTTATCTTATGTGTATGCATTAGAAGTGAACTAAAATCTGCATCCTTTACCAGTCAAAAATATATTTCGTATATATTTTGTATGTGTAGTTTTGAAGAACTGCTTTTGAAAGACTTCGAAATTCAAAATAACATCGTATGCCCTCCAAACAGTGACCAATGCACATGTGAACACTTTCGATGCCTGAAAAAAAACACCGGCATGGATCTGAGCAACACAGATGTAGAATAGAAGCCTGTGTGCGTTAATGCGTGCGTGTGTGTGTGTGTGTGTGTGTGCGTCTTTTGACATAATGAGCTCCACCAAATGCAGTGATTCCTAAAAAATGAGGAGGGAGAGAGAAGGAGAGAGTGTAGCAGAGGGGGGTTCTGGGTATTGGGGTTCATTGCAGGGCAGTTAACCCCCAGGACTCACTCTCTGAAAACACGTCAGCTGCTGTGGGTCAAAGCCCAGAGAGTCGCACCGTAATGTCTTAGAAGTGAGTGGAAGTCTTCACTGCCACTGAGGTCCCGGAGCGTAGAGCAGGGATTAAGCCTGGGAAAGACGGCGGGGCGGGCCGTGTGCGGGGCAGGCCGCGTGCGGGCGCAGGAGAAGGGCTCGCATTCGGGAGAGCGTTAGTCCCTGACCTCAGGTGTCCAGGTCCCGGTCGCTCGGTCGCCGGGTGTCCGCCTCACGCCCGACGCGGCGGGACCCGAGGCTCAGCCCGGCGAGCGTCTGCGCCCGGCTGTCCGGTCCGTGAGGTCACGCGCCGGAGGGCAGGCGGCAGGCGTGTGCGAGAGCGCCGCTCTGGCGTGTGCAGGGGGAACGCGGGGGGGGGAGGACCCCGGGATGAGGGGGAGTCACCCGCCTCCTCCTCCTCCGCCCGGAACGCCGCTCCCTCCGGCTGAAGCTCGCGAGCGGTGGCTCTCTGGCTCGCCCCGGCCCGGCGACGTGAGGGCGTGAGCGGCCATCGTTTGGCCAGGCCTGACCCTCCTGAGCTTGAGCCATTTCGGTTAGAGCGGGCGTGTTAGGGTGTTTTGTCAATAGTGCCGCCTCCCTCTCTCCCCTGCCTGCGGAGTCTTTTCCCGCCGCTGAACTTCGCCTGTTCTGTCTTCTCATTTGTCCCGGTTGTCAAGCTTGTCTGCGGGGTGATGTAGCTACTACACGCAGCTGGAGAAAGTAAAAGAGAGATGCGCAGAGAAAGAGCAAGTGAGAGAGAGAGAGAGAAAAAGAAAGGACAGAGAGCAAGTAGTGAATCATTAAATGAGAACCATATCTCCACACCAAAATGAAATGTAGACTTTCCATTTTTGATATGCGCACGCTGCCTCTCCCCCCCTCCTGCCTCCCCCCTCTCCCCTTCACCCCCCCCCCCTTCCCCCCCGCACGCAGAGCAGCACAGTCAGATTTTTCGGTGTTTGTTTGTCCCTGCCCCATCTCCTCCCCCTCTCCCCCTCCTCACCATTAGCTCATGTAAACTTGGCTTTTCGTCACGGATTTTCCAGAGAAAAGCGCCTCTGGATTCGATTAAACCCGGAGCTCGCCCTTCTACCGAAAAAAATAAAATAAAAAATCAACCACGCTTTGCTTTTCTACTTTTCTCCCCCCCCCTCTTTGTATAAAATATTTTTTTTTCCGAAGGCAACACCCGTGAACGGTTTGTTTAGTCCACGCGGCCCTGAGAAAACTTTCCTCAGAGTGTTTGGGCCATTTTTTTTTTTCGGTGGGAACATCTTGAAGTGATATGGGCGCGTGCCCGCCGCCCTGCTCGCGCCGCGCGCCCGTGCCACCCTCGGGAGGGCGCGCCGGGCCGCGGCGAACCCGGCGAACCCGCGGCACGCAAACGCGACGTGCCCGTGCGATCGCGGTTCACACCCAAAGCAGCCGTGACGGAAAACAAAAGAGAGAGAGAGAGAGAGAGAGAGAGAGAGACACGCTGATTCTGGCTGGAGCGGGAGGCTCTGAGCCGCAGACCGCCAGGGGTGGGGGGGGGGGGGGGCATCATGGGGAAACGGGGACCAATTGTGGCGGGGGGGGGGGGGGGGGGGGCGAGAGCGTTTTGCGTTTGCGACGGCGCTGTGTTTTTTTTCCCGGTGATTACGCCCCGCGCGGCGGGCCCTCTGCAGCTGTGCCGTGCGGCCCCCCCCCGGGGGGGTCCCCGACGAGGACCGCGGCGGTGCGGGTGGCCGCCGTTTTTTTTCGGGGCTCGGTAGCCCGGGGACGCCCGCGGCCTGCCCACCTGCGAAGGCTACGGGACTGAGCAGACAGGTGTACACAATGGAGATCAGACAGGGGGGCACAGGCACTGAATGAGCACTCCATAGAGATCCTCATGGATTCTCTTTCCCCCCTCCTCCCTCTCTCTTTCTTTCTCTCTCTCTCTCTCGATCCCTCGCTCCCTCCCTTTTTCCACATAAAGCTGTTTTTCATAAACTTTTGCCTGGAATAGCAGTCCCTGCGGCACTCAGTGAAACACTAGACTTTTCTGAGACTCTGCCAAACAGATGCTGGCTCTTGGAGTTCCACCAGAAGATCCTTCATGCTTCTCTGTTTTTCTTTTTTTTTCCTCATTTTTTTGTTCTTCTCCTTTTTTTTTATTATTTGGTGTCCCACCCTCTCTCTGTCTCTTCCCCGAATGGACATTTGTACCGTCCTCTCACCCAAAATTCTGCGGTTGGTTTTCTCAGGTTTTATTTGTGGTGAGAGTGTGCATGTGTGTGTGTGTGTGTGTGTGTGGGGGGGGGGGGGGGGTTACCATTGGTTAGCTCAGGGAGTCTTCAATTCCACAAACCACAGCCCTCGTGATCGTACCCTTCTCCCCCCCCCCCCCCCCCCCGACTGAGGCCTCCCGTGATTTTATGACGCTTGTATCTAGCAATACCTTCACACAGAGCCCACAACAACGGAGCCTGAGTGTTGGTATGGAAATGTTTATCAATCCGGGCGAAGCAAAGCGGAGTGTCAGTGGTATATAGAGCCGTTGTTCTCTCAGAGTAGAGTGAAATTATAGCAGTGTTACGCTCCCGTCAAAGGCCACAGGGGCGTGCGTGCTTGGGCGGAGCTCTGTTCACCTGGAGCAGGTAGACGGGGGGTGAGGGGAGATTTTTCGGTGGCTCGGTAACCCGTCGGCGGTTGCCGGCGCCGCGAGAGAAGAAACGGCGTGAACATTTATCGCCGTCCTTTTCCGCATCTAAGCACCACCTGCTTTTTTTTTTTTTTTTTTACAACGACCTCCTCTCCTTTCTTCTTCACCTCCTCTCGGGTGCACGTTTCTTCTCTCTCTGGTTCTTTTTGGCCTTTTTTTTTTGGAAAAAAAAAAAAAGCGAAAAACTGTAACGTTCAGTTTCTGTTATTCCGAGGGTCCCTGGTGCCGTTTTATTTTGAACGCACGGCCAGTCTGTGGGAAGCCCCGCCCACCCTCAGGACAGCTCTGACAGGTGTGCCGCGGTGTGAGTGAAAGGGGGCTTACAGCTACGAGGTCACAACCTGACCCCCCCCCCCCCCCCCCCCATCGCCCTGGGGATCGGCGGATATTCATTTACTGGCTTTGTGGGATCATACTACAATCCCCTCCCCTGCGCAGAATGCCTGAGCTTTTATATAATAAAGATTGCATCATGACATCAATAGCTGGATTAGAGAGGAGGATCAGCACCCTCCCCCGTGCCCAGCACACCCCCAAAAAAGCCACCGGACCCCATCCCACCCTGCCTCCTCCTCACCCAACCCCCTCCACTCGTTGTCACTCAACACCCCCCCCCCCCCCCTCCCATAACAGGCCCCTAGTGGGCTCCAGTCACAGAGGGGCTGTGTGGTAGCTAGCTTCTAAACATGGGTGCTTAGGTCTGTAAATCCAATGACTCGGTCAAAGGAAGAAAACGCACAAGTTTTTCTGCTTTCCTGCAGTGTAGAGGGAATTAACCTTGCAACTAGGAGTACACAGTAAAATGTCCAGTGTTAAATCAACTCTTAGAGTGTACATATGATCCTGTTCTGGTCCAGAGTAGGACCATGGGTACTTTGTTATAATTGAATTAAACTCTGAAAATTTTACTGCGTAGAAATGTATTTTTACAATTCCGTTTACCAATCTGTGTATTGCATGTACAATTTTGCATTTAGCATTTTGGCAGAAACGGTCTTATTGGCTTTACGGAAAATTAAGGTGAATTCCAAAAGGGCGTATGGGCAGACTTGAAACACTAATGGGGTTAATAATGAAGTGTAAAGATGGGCGGAGAGATTAAATAAATATACTCCTAATTAGAGTGGCTGGGTGGTAAAGTGCAGCGATAAGCCTCACTGATGACCTCACGCCACCCTATCGCTGTCCCTTCCTCATACGAGCACGCGCAGCCAATCACAGCTCACCCACGCCTGCACACACACACACACACACACACACACACACACTCATACACGCTGTTCCTTTACGTGAGTGCACACACACATACGCACGCAGGCGAGCAGGGATTCTATACCTGACCCTGTGGTCACCAAACGATCAACAAAACTAGTGGTTTTTAATGTTCGATTTATAGGCTGTATAATTTCACTCATTGATATTTAATGCAAAAAGATCTGCAGGCAGTTGCCATTCTGAAGGCTGTACTGTAAGTGTATGTGTAGTATTGTATTCTGTGTGACTGATCTGTGGGAAGTCACAGTAGAACACGAGCGCTTTTTTTCCCACAGGCCTCTGCTTTCTGGCAGAGGCCTGGTGTTTTCCTGCACCCTCTTCCCAGCACCATGACCCTGCTCATGGGCACCAGCTGGGAGGAAGAGAGGGCAGAGCACGGAGCACACCTGCTGGAGGGAAAGGCTGTGTGTGTGAGTGTGTGAGTGTGTGTGTGTGTGTGTGCGCGCGCATGTGTGTGTGCGTGAGTGTGTGTGTGCATGTGTGAGTGTGAGTGTGTGTGTGTGTGTGTGTGTGTGTGTGTGTGTGTGTGTGTGTGTGTGTGTGTGTGTGTGTGTGTGTGTGTGTGTGTGTGTGTGTGTGTGTGTGTGTGTCTGGCGTTCTTGGCTCAACCTGTATTACTGGCTTGGCCAAAAGGCAGTCTAGACAGTTGTTTATTCATGTTATCCTCACGGAAGATAAAGTCAGCTTTGACACAGATAGCACTATACGACCCACACACACACACACACACACACACACACACGCATGTGCATACACGTGCAGACACACGCGAGCGCGCGCTCGAGCTCCATGGACGGCGAGGGCGGGTCACCTAGGGACAGACGGCCTCTGAGGCGGAGTCCAGCGCCGCGGGCTGACAGCTGGAGCTCAGGGCCTGCTGTGTATCTGCTTCCTCGTTCGTCCCTTCCTGCGTCCGTCACAGTGCGTTTGTCTGAGTGGGTCTTCTCTCTCTCTCTCTCTTTTAACTCCACTCACGTCGCTTTGAGTTTGAGCATCTGGGGGAAGAAAAAAAAAAAGAAAAAAACCACTTGATCTCCACAAGTCATTTGTGGATCATCAGCGGTCGTTGCGTTGTTTACATTTTGCCCTCACAGATGAAGCCTGTGTTGCCCATATCAGATATCAGGGCTGGTGCTCATTGCCATTTTGCCTGATTGGTTTTTATTCATAAATAAGCCTGAGATGTCGGTAAAAAAAGCTGGCACTGCGCTGAGCTTGTAGAGGGCTGTTTTGTGGGCCGGGGAACGCTGGGAGAGGTTTGTCTCAGCGTTGCGTCCCTGAGGTGTGTCCAGCAGGAGCCCAGCGCGTGGACCGCCTAGGCCAGGCTCCGTCGAGCTCTTTCAGACTGTTGCATCAGCTGCTGGGCCCACAGGCTGTTCCTGGTTCTGCTGTTCTGTGCCAGAGATGTGAACGGCATAGAGCTCGTCTGTGTGTGTGTGTGTGTGTGGGTGTGCGCGTGTATGTGTGTGTGTGTGTGTGTGTGTGTGTGTGTGTGTGGGTGTCTGCGTGTGTGTGTGTGTACGTGTGTGTGTGTGTGTGCGTGTGCATTTTTATGTGTGTGTGTGTGTGTGTGTGCGTATGCATGTGTGTGCCTGTCTCATGGTCAATGTGTGTGCTTTACAAGACTCTGGGCATCTGTGAGCTTGTGATTTTCATAAAACATCATCGAGCAGATTAACTGACCAGTAAATGGAATAAAACGGCATCACTTTCTTTCCTGTTTATACGGAATTCATGAGGGAGCGGGGACGGTTCAGATGCTGCCCGCGGTCTTGTAATTTGATATTCAGTGTGACATTTCTGAATCCAGCTGTAAGCCGTATGACATTTATAATTCTTCCTGTTAGCCCGAATAGTGAACGTGTTAATTGCGCGTCAGAAATAAGTTGTGTAAGGTTATGCTGGACGTGAAGTGCACCGTGCGTCTGTCTGTCAGTGTTTATATCTGTGTTTGTTTGTGTTGGGCTTAAGCCTGGCCTGTCTGTCGGGGTCTGCTGAGGACGCGGCCAGTCTGGCCCGAGGGGGAGGGGGAGGTGTTAGCGGAGGTCGTGACCCTGGAAGATGGACAGTATCATTACGGCTAAGAGCCTTGCGGCGAAGCGGATCTGCTAATCAGAGTGTAAAGCGGGGGGGGCGGGGGGGCGGGGGGGGAGACATCGGTGCCTCCTCCCGTATTTACAGTTCATACAGCATGCGCAATCTCGTACAAAGCTTTCACGCGCACAAACTTCCATGTCTCACCCAGAACAGACATACTGTACGTGTATTTGGAAGTTGTCTGACAACTCAAAATGTACAAATAGACTAACTGGTGATAGTAGAACTATTGAAAATGTTTTGAATACAATAATTAAAAGATAGATTTGTGCATTTGTGACATTTGAACTTCAATCAAAATGACTGAATCTTTGGAATGTTATTGTCTTTGTGCAAGACATCTGGAGCATTATGTGTGAAGCCAATGACAAATATTTATCAGTTTTACTGCATTCAAGCTGTTATCTGCCTCAAAGTATAGGAAGTATTGTAGCATACTGGACATGCTGTGCACGCAAAGCTTTTTTGCATTTGGTTGTGTCAGCCCAATCTCCTTTGACTGTGACAGACACTGGACAGTGGTTGGCTGTTGCGGTTCTTGTCAATAATTTCTAAACAGGAAATTGCTTTGATTAGGACGCAGATTGAACTCAACATGATTTAGACCTGACATTAATCCAACTGAAGAGTTTTTCAGGTTTCTGAGTTGCCCTCCATCCATCTGTATATTATAATGCTCATTACAGCATGGGCATGAATTGCGTTTATGGACCTACTGTGTATGGTAATAATGAAAGTGTTTAA
>CM045884.1:69152439-69177439 GCA_025169545.1 Anguilla japonica | reverse complement strand
ATTACGCTTCTCTCATTGGCTGCATCCATTTTTTTTTTATTATCGTGGCACAACTTGGTAGTCCTTTTGGTGATTGGCAGATATCAAGCCACACCCCCATTGCCTTTCCCTCCCTGCCCCCTGTCTCCATGCCTGTCAGTGTTGCTGATTGTACACATGGGGTCAAAGTTCACCAGCATTGGCAGGAGCCCTTCCGCTCCCTTTTGGCCTCTTTTCTGCCGGTCTGTTAGTTCTGCACTTTGATGCTGTAATCCTTTTGATCGCAGCAGAGTTTAATGAGCTCGTCTTTTCTGTGTATAAATATATATGTATATATGTACTGTATGTAGGGTACTGTCCTGCTCTCCACCCACTATTCCTTGCCAACTAGTCTACAAGTCTTTCTTTCTTTCTTCCTTTATTCTCTCCGCTCTCGTCTTTCTTGGCAGCGCCTGGCATTCCCACAACTCCCCCAACCCTCTCCCCCCCCCACCCTTCTCTCTGTCTCTCTCTCTCTCTTTTTCCCCCTCCTGGCACAGAGTGGCAGAGCTGTGTCACGTGACCAGTACACCCACTTGAACGCGGCTCGATCCCACACACCGGCTCGCTGTAAACCGCAGGTCCGGTCGCCTGTTCTGCGTCCCATCATGCACACTGTCGCCCGCTCGCCGTGCCCCCGTTCGCACAGAGCCCAAAATACCCTGGCGCCCGCCCGAGTGCCGCCCCCCTGCGCTGATAAGAGCACAGCGCCGGGGCGATTACACGCCGTGCGTTACGATTTCCAATCGTCCGCTCGGGCGCGGCGTGCAATGACGGTGTAAAGCGTGCAATCGTCAATGACGTCTGCGACTTGCACACGACCAGCTCTCCTCAGTGGAGAGGAATAAACGGGCTGACTGTAAACTATCCTGTGTGGAAGTGGAGGAACATTTCCACTGAGTCTTTATGGAGTTCTTCCCAGAAAAGTCTGATGGACCGAAATCACCAGACCAGAAGGTCCCATCACCTTTAAATGAGCCTCGCCTTTAAATGCCCCTCACCATTAAACAAGCCTCGCCTTTAAATGCGCCTCACCTTTAAATGCCCCCAGCATTAAACGAGCCTCAATTTTAAATGAGCCTCACCTTTAAATGCCCCTCACCATTAATACACCTCGCCTTTAAATGCCCCTCACCATTAAACAAGCCTCGCCTTTAAATGCCCCTCACCATTAAACAAGCCTCACCTTTAAATGCCTCACCTTTAATGCCCCTCACCATTAAACAAGCCCCGCCTTTAAATGCCCCTCACCATTAAACAAGCCTCAATTTTAAATGAGCCTCACCTTTAAACACCTCACCTTTAATCTCCACACCTTTAAACACCACACCTTTAAATGCCCCTCACCTTTAATCTCCACACCTTTAAACACCTCACCTTTAATCGCTCCTCACCTTTAAATACACCTCACCTTTAATCTCCACACCTTTAAACACCTCACCTTTAATCTCTCCTCACCTTTAAACACCCTCACCTTTAAACTCCTCACCTTTAAATGCCCCTCACCTTTAATCTCCACACCTTTAAACACACCTCACCTTTAAAAGCCTCACCTTTAATCGCTCCTCACCTTTAAATACACCTCACCTTTAATCTCCACACCTTTAAACACCTCACCTTTAATCTCCACACCTTTAAACACCACACCTTTAAATGCCCCTCACCTTTAATCTCCACATCTTTAAACCCTCGCCTTTAAATGCCCCACCTTTAAATACACCTTTTAAACACCTTTAAACACCTCACCTTTAATCACCTTTAAATGCCCCTCACCTTTAAACACACCTCACCTTTAAGCACGTCTCCCGTTTCACAGGAAGTGAAGTTTGTGAAAGCTGCAGCAGGGCTGTGCTGTGAGGCGGCCATGCCAGCAGCTCGGCTCCCCCCTGGGCCTGTGTGAAGCGGGAGGGCTCTCTCTCACCTGCGTGGCCCCTGGCGGGATAAACAGGCCCCGCGCCTGAGGGGGGGGGGGGGGGGCGGGGGGGCGTGGCCCTCTGCTGCTTGTGCAGAGGTGTCAGAGCGTGTCTGCAGGACAGCGAGTGTGTGGAAGAGAGCGAGAGAAACGGAGAGAGAGGGGGATAGGTGTGTCCTCCTCCCTGTTACCTCAAACCACCCCGCTGCAGGCAGGAAGTGCTCGCAACACGCAGCACAATGGCCCGGTTTGTTTATAGAGAAGGAAATGGGAAAGCCAGGTACAGTTTAAATGGAGTCCCTCTCTCTCTCTCTCTCTCTCTCTCTCTCTCTCTTTGGTTTCCTTTGCAATCTGTATTTCATGCCTTCCCTCTCCGACCACTTTAATCTCTCTGTCTATTTTTATTTCTGCCTTTGAAAGTAGAGACCAGGCGGCACGCAGGGTAGTCTGGTCTGAGGTGTCACCTTACTGGCGTTAGAAATCTCCTGGTAAACGTCTGGCCCTGTCCTCTCTTTCCCCTGTTTCGGGGTAAAGTACAGTAGAAAGTGGGTACTGGGCTGTTGGTGATGGGGGGTTTTGGTTCCTGTGGAAGGTTACGCACACTGGCAACCTCTCACATGCTGCTCACTGTCCGCATTCTTGGCACCGGAACACAACAGCAAACAGTGATTTCACGCAGGACTGTCAACACCGAGTGGCATAATCTCTGCACTGTTATTGCTCTCCCTCTCCCTCTCTCTGTCTCTTTCTCTTCACTCTCTTTCTCGGCATACACCTCTCTCTCTCTCTCTCTCTCTCTCACATTTTTCACTTTTCCATGCAATTTTGAAAGCAGTCATCCTGAATTAAGGCTCCCAAGGTGCACTTTCCCCACCGCAAAACATTTTTATCCGCTTTTGTCCCAGTGCCGTCTGCCAGCAAGTGACACCTGCTGGTCAAACATTGTAATTGCCGGGCTTATTTGCGGAGTGGCAGGCAGGGACACCTCGCCTTATTTTTAACTGGACGTGCTTTGAGGTTGCCGCGGGCCACTAAGCTATGTGCACAAGCAGAGCGGGGAGCTGACGTGTGGCGACGGTTTCGTCCTCACCGCTCACAAGGGGGGGGGACTGTGGCTGAAACATCAGCGCTCTGCGGGGGGGGGGAGTGTCGGCTCTCAGTTCACCAGGGTGCTTTCACAGGTCAGCGCAATGTGATGTCGGGGATGCTTTCACCCCAAAGGTGCGACTGTCAATGACCTCATCTGCGAGCCCCTTTGTCAGCAGCTACATTTTCCCCTTGGGGGTCCCTGACCCCACTGTTAAACAACGTGTTAAAACATGCACATTTGGAGGACGGGGGGGGGGGGGGGGGGGGGGGGGGGAGGGGGTCAGGCACACAAACATGCATAAATGCTCTCCGTAACACAATTAGACTCTCGCCCATGTAAGCAATATCACCCACACATTCAAATATAGAGGCACACATGTACATGAGCACCACATACACACCGAGGCAAGGATTTTATCTAACTAAATTCAGGTTTCGGGTGCAGCCTTAAGGGTCCTCGGGGGACAGTCCATGGGTGTCCACTCAGATGCCTGTCAGCAGCCCTCTGAGGCGGCGTGTGAAATCCGCACGATTCTCAGTGCGGCGAGTCCGTATTAATTATGGATAAACGTTCCGCGCGGATCTGCGACAGGCGAGCGCGATTAACCGCCCGGCGAGGACGGCGGTCTTACCGCGCATGCGCCCCCCGCGCCCGGTCACATGACACACGCCGCGCGTTCCGCCACGTCCACGCCTCGCCGTTTACTCACGGACGCAGAGAACAGAGAGAGAGAGAGAGAGCGTATTTTAATATAAAGCGTAATGGCGGGGAGAGGTAATCAGAGAGGGAGAGAGGGCTTTGTGTGGGAAAGCAGCCAGACCCCCCCCCCCCCCCCCCCCCCCCCATCGCCTCGCCCCCTCCCCTCGCTCTCTGTCCTCTCAGACTACCCGCCCCGGAGCCCCTCTCCCCCCGGCGCTCCCGCTCGGATCCGTGCGCTGCTGGCAGAGCGTGGGCACAGGCGGCACACAGACGGGCGCGCAGATGGGCGGCAGGCTGCGCGGGGCAGCTCCGCACACCTGCTCCCACACCCAGCTCGCCTCGCCCGCTGCCGCGCTGGCCGCCTGCTCGGGGAAGGGCTGGGGCCTCCGCGCCGAGGAGAACGAGCGTGCACCGGCGCGGCGGAGACACGCATGGGCACGAGCACGCATACAACTCACATGCATACGCACGCGGGCACATGCGCACACGGGCACGGCATGGGCATGTGCACACAGCACACGAGCACACACAGCACGAGCACATGCACACACAGACAGCAGAAGCACATGCACACGGTACAGAAACACACGCACAGTACCACTCACACGCACAGGCACACACACAGTCCAAAAGCACTGACGCAGTCACGTGAGCGTAACACAGGCACAGGGTACAAAAGTACATTCACACACTCATACATGCACACACATGCGCACACACATGCGCACGCACACGTGCACACACACACACACACACACGCTCAGGAAGCTCACAGAGACACTGTCAGGCAGTCAGATACAGACAGGCCTACAGACACTAGCAGGGGCTTGCATGGTGCTGATACACGGCACATACACACACACTGCCGCACTCGTGATGGCCTCTCACAGTCCCTTATTGTGCACTACGCTTTCACACGTATGTGCGTTATTGAGTCATCTTTGACTCTCCCAAACCAGACAGAAGGAGTAGCGCTGGCAAGGCTAGCTGTTTAGCTTCCAAATCCTCCATACTTTATCTGGGGCTGGGGAGGCGTTTTTCGCAGGCAAACTACAGTCAAGAACCTCCTTGACCCCGTACAACCTGGTCTCCCTCACTGATCTCCCTATTTAAAAAAAAGACTAGCGGGGAGGGTGGACTTCCTGCAAGGACCCAACAATGGACGCTCGCTGCAGGGTGTCCACAGAGAATGCCAGCAGGAAAAAAAAAAAAAAAAAAAAAAACTGTCTGATGTTGTACGGTATTATACGGGGAGAAATAAATAAATAAGTGAAAACCCAGAAAAATAATAAAATAAAGTCCAATAAAAGAGCTCAGTGAACATCTGTGTGGGATAGCCTGGGGGATTAAGAGGGTTTGGAACATTTTAAGCGCATTAAGGATTAAAAAAAAAGGTCAGAATGTTTAGCAACATACCGATAAACCTCTTAAGCGAAACCCTGTTGGGAGGCTGCGCTGCGTTATCGGGGGTTGGGGGGATATTTGGTTTGTTCTAGAAGGAGACAAGTGTGTACATGTACACACACACACACACACACACACACACACACAACTCACACATACACACACACACACAAACGCACACATACACACACACAGAAACCAGTACACTCACAGATATTTATGTATTCGTTGCAGTTACATTTACACAAATGCAACATGCTTGCATAGAAACAAAGAAATAGATGTGCGTAGAGAAACAATGAATTAAGGAGCAAAAATGAAACAACTGTTATATTACCTGATTCATTCACACACATTCTCTTTTATATACACATGCACACACACACACACATGCATGTGCACCCATTCTCACACACTCACACACACTCTGAATACTAGCGCCATCTAGTGGTTGGGCTATGGAGTGCGATGTCTGAACCAAATGATCCAGATTTCTGTCGTTCTGTGAGATCGTAGTTTGTTTAAAATGCATAAACTGTACTTTACAGCCTGTGGTGACACTTTTTTAAACAAGCCATACATATTACAATACGTTAGCATGCATACCTGTGGTATTTCAAGCAATATTTGTACTGTTTGCGAGCACATTTATGGCAACACACTTACTGGAGCTGGACATTTTTTAAACTTTACATCTTCCTTTGGAGCTCCTGCTGGTAATTGCCTCCTCTCTTGTCATTTTCCTCCTACACCACCTCCAGTGTTCGTGGTGATATGTATTTTTTCAATCAGCCACACAATGCTGTTGTGCTGAAATTAGGGGTTTCTGTGTCTGCTGGGAGAACAGCCACCATGGGCCCAAGCCAACACACACACACACACACACTCTCACACACACACCCACAGACACAGACTGACAGACACACACACACAGATACACACACTCTCACACACACAGGCACAGAAACGGACAGACAGACAGACACACACACACACACACACACACATTCACACACACACACCCAAACACACTCTCACACACACACAGCAACAGACAGAGACTGACAGACACACATATACACACACATGCACTCACACACACCCAAACACACTCTCACACACACACAGCCACAGACACACACACACACACACACAGACTCACACACACCCAAACACACTCTCACACACACAGCCACAGACACAGACTGACAGACAGACAGACACACACACACACCCAAACACACTCTCACACACACACAGCCACAGACACACACATACACACTCTCACACACATAGCCACAGACACAGACTGACAGACAGACACACACACACACACACAGACACACACAGGCACACACACACACACACGCTGGTTTGGGCTGAGCTCACAGGGAGTATCGAGTGTGGTGCCTGACGAGATAACGGGGAGCAGTGGCAGAGGAGAAGAGAGGGCCCATTCAGGCTGTAGTAGCGCTGAGCGAGCGGCCTGCTGGATGGGCTATCCCCCGTCTGCGGCTGGAGCAGCCAGAGCACGGGAGCCCCTCCCACTGGCACCGCCTGCCCGGCTCAGCCTCCACACGGCCATCCGCTCCCCTTCCAGCGCACAGAAACATGCCAGCGGTGTGTGTGTGTGTGTGTGTGTGTGTGTGTGTATCCGTGTGTTTGGGTCTGGGTGTGTGTGTGTGTGTGTGTGTATCAGTGTGTTTGTGTGTGTGTGTGTGTGTGTGTATCCGTGTGTTTGGGTCTGGGTGTGTGTGTGTGTGTGTGTGTGTGTATCAGTGTGTTTGTGTGTGTGTGTGTGTGTGTGCATGTGTGTATGTGTGTGCGCGCCTGTGTGTGTGTGTGTGTGTGTGTGTGTGCATCCATGTGTTTGGGTCTGTGTGTGTGTGTGTGTGTGTATCAGTGTGTTTGTGTGTGTGTGCGTGTGTGTATGTGTGTGCGTGCCTGTGTGTGTGGGTATGTGTGTGTGTGTGTGTGTGAGAGAGAGAGACACACACACACACACACACACACAGGCACAGCCGCAGCCGCAACAACACACTATATAAACATCTGTGCAGCTGTGGGTTGTTTTCATATCATTCATTGGTTCAGTCAGCTATAAATATCCCCGTGTCTGCCTGTGTGTGTGCGCGTGCGTGTGCGCGTGCGTGTGCCTGTGTGTCTGCCTGTGTGTGTGCGCGTGTGTGTGTGTATCAGTGTGTTTGTGTGTGTCTGCCTGTGTGTGTGCGCGTGTGTGTGCGCGTGCGTGTGCCCGTCTCTGCCTCCGTCCCTAACTGCCATTCAATCAGCTCCCTGAGTGGCAGTGTGGCAGTCAGACGAGGAGGGCGACAGGTCAGAGTCTGGGAGCGCTGGACCTAATCCACATCTGTCACACGAGCAGAGAGAGAGAGAGAGAGAGACAGACAGAGCTCCCTGATGTGGCTGCCACCTGCATCGTCTGTCATTAATTCCAAAGTTACACGCTGAAGGACTGCTGAGTGGTAATGCTCACATTATAGCACTGAATCTATCATTAAGTATTATTTGGTTTTGTGCTGGCGTGATGACTGGAAATCGTAAACAAATAAGCCGACTAATAAAAGCCAATGCAATTCTGTGCATGCGTGCGTGCGTGCGTGCATGAGTGTGTGCGTGCGTGTGTGTGTGTGTGTGCACGTGTGTGTGTGGGTGTTTGCGTGTCTGTGTTTAAGTGCAGGTGCGTGTGTGTGTGCCCGTCACGCCGGTGTGTCATCTTCCACCATTGTGCGTTTGGTGTTTAAATACAGAGCGCAGGTATGTGCAGTGTGAGCGTGTGCGTGCGTGTGTGTGTATGTGTATGTGTATGTGCGTGTGTGTGTATGTGCGCGTGCGTGTGTGTGTATGTGCGTGTGTGTGTGTGTGTGTATGTGCGTGCGTGCGTGCGTGCGTGTGCGTGCGTGCGTGCGTGCGTGCGTGTGTGTGTATGCGCGTGTGTGTGAGTGGCTGCGCTGCGCGTGTGTGCGCGCTGGGCGTGAGCTGCCCGGGCGTGTGTGAGCGTTATCTCTGGCAGTGTGTGCGCAGGGGGCCGGGGGGCGACTGCGAGGGGGAGATAAGGCTGGGATCAGCAGGCGCGGGGCTGTAGCCGCCGCCGCTGGCTGCCGTGTGTGCGCAGGCCCCGGCTGCTGGCTCCCGGCTGATAACAGACCCCTCCGCCGCGATAAAGAACTGTGGCACTGATTCCACACCAATAACGGCACAAACCGCTAATAATGGCCAAAATGGCCGGCCATTTTGGGCGGAGGGAAGGTCTGCGTGTAGCCGTACCCCCCTCTGTTTGATTTCCTCGCTTTTTTCTCTTCGCCGCGGTTTTTGTTCGCTTTTTATGGGGAAGGGATTTTTTTTTTTTTCGCGCGCAGACGCTTCCAGCGCTGAGGAGCAAGCCCCGGTAATTTTCTGTGTAATTGGATTGGAGAGTGATGGAGACAGAAGGCAGTTCCTGACCGCAGCGCTGCTTCCGTGAGCGCGCCTGAGCGGATTAGCGTGAGCGTGTGAGCGTGAGTGCGCGTGAGCTAGCCTGAGAGCTTTAGCGTGAGCGTGTGTGCGTGAGCTAGCTTGAGTGATTTAGTGTGAGCGTGTGTGTGTGAGTGCGCGTGAGCGTGTGTGCGTGAGTGCGCGTGAGCTAGCCTTTGTGCTATAGCGTGAGCGTGTGTGTGTGAGTGCGCGTGAGCGTGTGTGCGTGAGTGCGCGTGAGCTAGCCTTTGTGCTATAGCGTGAGCGTGTGTGCGCGTGAGCTAGCCTTTGTGCTATAGCGTGAGCGTGAGTGCGCGTGAGCTAGCCTTTGTGCTTAAGCGTGAATGAGTGCCCGCGAGCGTGCCTGAGAGCTTTAGCGTTAGCATGCGTGCACGAGTTTGCGTAAGCGTGCCAGAAAGCCTGTGCGCATGCGGGCATACGGACCGAAGCAAACATGGCGGCCGGTGTCAAAGTCGATACGGCGGCTATGTCGTCGAAGCGAACGACCTTAGTCCCTCGCCGTCAATCTTGTCACACTACCACTGTAGATTAGAAAGAGAAGAGCACTTGAGCTCTGCCCCCTGCTGGCACCCAAGCGTCACAACACCCCTCTCTGTCCCTGTCTCCTCTCCCTCACTCCCTCTCTCTCTCTGTGCTGCGAGACCTATTATCGGAGTGCCACTGAAGTGCTCACTCTTTAGATAATTGTAAAAATAAATTCTGCTCCCACAGAATGAAAATTCAAAGAGCCTGAAGGCATTAGGGACACAAGTTGGTTTCGAAGTGGCCCGAGTCTTTACTAAAATAACACTGAAAGGGATCTCTAGGTGGTCTTGGCTGACACCCCAGGAGCACTTGAATTGTCACACGCCTCCGAACCAATTGGGACTACCTTTATGCCTTGTAATTTCCAATATACGGGTGATTTTATTGTTTTATCAACACTGTTTTCATGTCCAAATTTCTCTCTGGGATTTCAATGCTTTAGTTCCTTTCGCATACTTGTAAAAGACTAGTGACTTTGGTGATTTGTGAGCAGAACTCTGAGATCAGATCACCATCGCGGGAGGGTCATCGTGGGTCAGAGGCTGAAGTGAGATATAGAAAGGGGGCATTCATCAAAACAGTTTTTATGATACAGTTTATATGATACAGTTTTTTTTTTATATGAGGACAGCATATGTATTTATCTTGTGTGTGTGTGTGTGTGTGTGTGTGTGTGTGTGTGTGCGCGCGCTCTCAGCTAGCTGGAATGCACTGGTACCGCCAATGCTAAGATGGCTGCCAAGCGCTAAGATGGCTGCCAGGATTCCGCAGAGCGAGAGAGCGAGAGAGCGAGCGGGAGCCGGAGAGACACACACGGCGGAGGAGAAAGGAGCTCTCTCCTTCTCTCCTTCTCTCTCTCCGCGTCTGCGAGCGGAGCGACGCGGCTCCTTTTTTGTCTTCTGCGGGGTTTTTCCTCTGTTTTTCGGGTCCAATTTTATAATCTCTTTCCGAAAGTGTGGAGAATCGCGTTGGCGTGTGCCCCTGCGTTCTGTTATCACCTACAGCGGCCGATAAACACCTTCGTAACGCCTGCCTGCGTACGTCATCCCGGCTCTGGTTTTATAAGCAGCACAGATAAGGCCCAACAGTCCCTCTCCCAGCCCAGCTACACGTATCAGCAGCAGCTCAACACGTACCACCAAACAGCGTGCCTCTACACACACACTCACACACACATCACACACGCACGCACACACACACTCACACACTCACACACACATCACACACGCACGCACACACACACAAACTCACACACACTCACGCACACATCACACACGCACGCACACACATATACACACGCACACACACACACACTCACACACTCACGCACACACACACATACACACACACTCACGCACACATCACACACGCACGCACACACATATACACACACGCACACACACACAAACTCACACACACACTCACACACACACATACACACACACACTCACACACACACACACACACGCACACACACACACACACACTCACACACACATCACACACGAACACTTACACACACACACACAGACAAACAGCCTAAACGCACACACACACACATCACACCACACACGAACACACACACACACACTCACACACACAGGCACACACGCTCGCTCACACACACACACACGCACACACACGCACGCATACACACACACAACACACACACACACCATACACGAACACTCACACACACACTCACACACGCACGCACACACTCACACACACATCCATGCGCGCACACACGCACATACACACACACACACACACTCACACACGCATCCACACACGCACGCACACACTCTCACACACGCACGCGCACACACACATCCACGCGCAAACACACAAACACGCACACAAGCACGCACGCACACACCGCGCACACACACACACACACTCAAAGCCTGCAGGCTGCATAGCCATCCATGTTCTCTGCCTGCAGGGCTTTGGGGCAGGTTGGTCGAACGCACGGTCCTCCCCAGCAGATTCACACTGGGTTTGAAGGGGCTGGTTTGGGCCGCTGCTGCTTCTCACTGCGTGTGCGCGTTTGCTTTATCCGTGGGGACCAGGGAAACTCCCGACTTTGAAAGCCTACAAGTCCCCACATGCACGGTTTGTTTTTTTTTTTTTTTTTTTGTGTAAGATTCAATTAGCGACCGATAAAGGCCTGGGAGGGGGCGGACTTAATATTGAAATGTTCACACCCTGGGAAAGTGTTTGAGCAGCGCTGCGGTCAGCGGTGGCAGGGCGCTCGGCGATGAGAGAAGAAGGTACGGCGTGTTCCCCCGCAAAAATGCATCGGCAGCCACAGCGCTCCGGAGCATCTGAGCTATTTGCACAGCCTGGGCGTGTTAGCCTGTCGCTCATTTACACAATAAGGGGCATCGCGGATTCAGGAGCAAATAATGCGCCGAACCAACGACGCCAACGTTGTGTACCTCAGGATCCGGCGGAGCGGTATCAGCATAAACGACACGTCAGACGCTGAGGGCTTAGGCCTCGCAGGGTGGGGTGCAACCCGGGGGGGGGGCTCCTCTGTCGGGTCCATCGGATTTTCGACTATCCGTTCCAGTCGAGGCGCGTCACTTTTCGTCCGTTCGCTGTTGTTTAAGAACTGAAATTTTGAAACTGCGGAGCCAAACTCCCATGAACCCCCCTGGCTCCAGGGGGGGCCTTACGGCCTCTCGTTTGCTGCCGGTGTGAGGCGCGGTGCCCCTGTTCCAGTAGCGCCGCGGAGCCTGCGGTCCTGCGGTGTCCGTTACACGCGGGGCACAGTGTTTCCATAACCTCCAGCGCACGTCTCCAAATCCCCATGGTAATTAGAGTGGCGGTTAATTATGTATGGGGGGGGGGGCTTGAGGGTAAGAGGTATATACAGTTTATACCGCCTAAGTCCTCACAAATGAGTGGGTATTAAATGGCATTACTGCGAGGGATGTGGTACAGATTTAAAAATGTTAAGTGGTCACAGAGCACAGCACAAAATTTAAACTAGAATGGAATAGAATAGAATAGAATAGAATAGAAAATGAAAGGTGCAATAAAGACATTCCATATCTGTTGACCAAGTGTTTTCATTGAAATAACCGTTAAAGATGTACTTAAAAAAATGGTACGGTCACACTGCAGTCCTGGATTTACAAAACCATCTTTGAGAACCAAGAGGGAAAAATGCACGACTGGGATTATGTGAAAGTTTGACCCCCTTCACTGTGAATTTGGCTGCTTGTGAAACTAGACACAGCGTGGGGCGGTAGCTGTTTGTTTGTGAGCACAGCTACCCCACACAAAAGCAAACACTGTTCCAAACTCCAAGTTTGCAGCTGACTAAATGCTCTCCCAGGGAGAATTTCATCTCTCAAACTGTGCGATTTAGAGGCTCCTCGGGAATAGATCGCAGGCTAGACAAGCGGTTCTCAACTACCAAAAAACATTTCTCACAAGAAAAACATACTGGTCCTTCTCCTCAAACTGGACCAAAGTCATTTGCAAATGGCTGCTACAAGTCCTACAGTGAAAATGGCCTGTGCGTTATTCTGTACATGTACTGTTCAAATGCTGATCACCTGACAGTCCTGTCTGACCTCTCCTCTTTCTCTCTCCTTCTGTCCCTCAGAATCTGGACAATCAGACAGCTCCAGCCAGCAAGGCGACGCTGACATCAAGCCACCGCCCAATGGTGAGCACAGCGCTACAGTGCAAATGTCCCCACGTGCATGCATTTAATCATACATACTCTTTTATATACAAACCTACATTAGAAATATCAACCCCCTCACACTCACAGACACACATACTGACAAATGCATACACATACACCCTCATATATATGCAGAATATATATATATATATATACTGTATATATTTAGCACTGAGAATACAACTGAACTAACCTACAGTGAACTCCATGCTCAAACAGATGGCGCGTACACACGCAACGTGACTTGCAGCATGTTAGCATTTAAACTGCCTCAGATATCTCACTGAGCCCGTGGGCTGCGGGCTTCAGCGTGTTTCAGATTAAAAGCCTGTTGTAATTCTGAGGAGCGCCCGGAGAGTCCCGTAACTAGACGTGGTGTGAGTGCCCAGGCAATAAATCACGCTGACATTTCGGAAGGGGGGGGGGGGGGGGGGGGGGGGGTAACTGCATGACTGCCGTGGGGTACGGCGGCGGACTCATGCTGTGGTAAGCCAGGGCTGAAGCGGGACGGGGTGCTGATGGATAGTGACCCAGTAACCCGGGGTGTCCTCAGAGACGCCGAGCCTGCCCCACACCCCAGCACTCAGTCCCTCACACCCCACACTCCTCAGTCCACCTCACACGCCGCTGAGCCTGACTCTGCCAGTCTCCACCACCACATTCATGTGGCCTGACACACACGGCCGACTGTTTTCTCTCCCTTAAATGTGGTAAAACCTGTGAGTTATATAAGAACATAAGGAAAGATGTGTGATGGAGATGTCTGTCTGTCTGTCTGTCTGTCTGTCTGTCTGTCTGTTTGTCTGTCTGTCTGTCTGTCTGTCTGTCTGTCTGTGTGTCTGTCTGTGTCTGTCTGTCTGCGTGTCTGTGTGTCTGTCTGTCTGTCTGTCTGTGTCTGTGTGTCTGTCTGTCTCTCTGTCTGTCTGTGTCTGTGTGTCTGTCTGTCTCTCTGCCCCCCCCCCTTCCGCACACTCTCACTCACTTCACACTCCCCTCCCACTGCAGGGCACTTGAGTTTCCAGGACTGCTTTGTGACTTCAGGAGTGTGGAACGTCACCGAGCTGGTCCGCGTGTCGCAGAGTGAGTGCCGCTGCCGCCCGTCTCTCGGCTCTCCTCCCCTCACCCCTGCAGCCCTCTGAGCTCTGTCTCTGTATCGGCTCCTCTGGAGCTATGCTCTCGTTTGCCACCCTCTGTCATTCGCTCACTACCTCGCTGACTCGCTCGCTCGCTCGCTCACTCACTCGAGAGTTCAAAGAGACTAGTGGTGTGGCAGCAGTTTTTCTGGCTTTGCCAAAACATTTTAAAAAAACTAAAAATAATACCCTCATACAGAAGCACCATGTTCTTTCTTTCTCACTCGCTCTCTCTCTCTCTCTTTCTCTCACTCTCTCTCTCTCTATATATATATATATCTTTTTCTCTCAGTCCCTCACTGTGGACTGCAGACAGGACTTTGTTCCTCCTGGGTGTGGACACTTATCTCCTGTTACAGACACATTATTTTCATTCAGTCAGGGGAAGGATCTCAGAAATGCCCATTTGGCTGTTAATATCGTTAAAGTCAAATAACCGTTACAACAGCCTTCTGGAAAGAACTTAAGAACTTCTTTGTTCGTATTGCGCAGTGTACAATCCCCATTGGCCTGACATCCTTTTCTCTTTCTTTTTCTACTTTTTGTTTTATTTCTCTCTCTCTCTCTCCTCCCCCCCCTCCCCCCTCTCTCTCTCTCTACAGCTCCAGTTGCTACAGCGTCTGGCCCCAATTTTTCCCTGGCTGACCTGGAGAGTCCTGGTTACTACAACATCAACCAGGTGGCTCTGGGGCGACGTTCAATCACTTCCCCCCCTTCCACCAGGTACGCCACACAACGGTTCCTTTTCCCTGCACACTTCATCAGTACATTTACCAATAGCAGCTGTGTGACACTGTACACTCAACAGGAAATGGATTCTTTAGTGTTGGCCTTCTCATCGTGACTTCAAAAGTTCCTGATTACTATATAAATGTTCGATAGGGTGGGCCAATTTTCAGTGGTTCCCACTGTACTGTATGATACTATAGCTGTTGATAGTAGAGCTCATGTGGTTGTCATCGTAATTGAGCCAACTATTGAAGAAAGAGATGTGGTAGTCCATCAAAGGAAGGGTGTAACTAGGTACAGACTGATGATGATGATGGTGAAGACAATGGTGTCAGTGATGATGATGATGATGACAATGATGATGATGATGATGATGATGATGATGTTGATGATAGCATATCCCAATGGATAATTTTGGAATGGGAGTAATTACAGGCTTGGTTTAGTACTGCAGAGGCTAGGGACAGCTTTCATGTGTAGTTTACTCAGCATCTTGCTCTACTAACACTCATATGCGTGTGTGTGTTTCACACCAGCTCATGTGTGAATGTGTCATGGTACCTTTCTTTCTCTCCTTCCCTCCTCTCTTCCTTTCTCTCCATCCTTCTTTTCCTGCTCATCCTTCTCTTGCGCTGCAGGTCTGAGGTGGAGCTATATGCAAGTCTTCCACGGAGGTAGTTGTACTTATATTTACAACCTGGCCACTTTACCCTAACACATGCAAGCACACACATGTATGCGCACACACAAACACACACATACACATACACGCACGCATGCACACGCACACACACACACACACATCTATGGAAATTGAATATAAAGAAAAATACTGTGAAGCGTTGCTGTATCTGTGATATTTTATTTTATTTGCGATATACGTTTAGTCCATCTCTGCACACACACATTGGCACACACATACACATATGCACATCTGCACTCGTCCACAGACAGCCCACACATGGTCAGCAGACATCCATACCCGTATCTCAGCTGTCAGCTGCTGCTCCTGTCGTCTCACATAGGAGCGCGAGGCTTCTAATGGCTTCCAGCACACACTTACGGTGTGACACGCACATCCGAGCAGTACTGGGGGATTTGATGTGAGGATGACAGGATGGAAACTGTGAGGAGAATAAGAAACCTGTTTCAGAGCTAAAAGAGGAGCCTGGTGGAGCCTGCTTTTAGACCTGTGTCTGTGGAGACCCCTGCTGCCTGATGCTTGCGCCGGCTGTAAACAGAATGCAATGCAGCTCTAACTGTGGAACCTGTACAGCAATAACCATGTTTGCTTTTGACCTGGGTTAGCTAATTAGCAGTAGCCTTTTGGGTGATTTAAACCGGCACTCTGACTTGAACTTGTAAGAAATTAAAAAATAAAAATACATCTTGTTTCTGAAAAGACAAGGTTGTCCTTTAAAGCAAGTATGTGAAACCATGAACTAAAAATAATCGAGAGAATCCAGGCACACCGTTTATCAAAAATGGTGGCAACCTCCTCTTTAACATTTTCATCGATATTAGCACCTTGCTTCTCTTGGTTATTTATTTTGCTCACGATTTCTGGTTCAGTACTGAACTGTTGCATTACCAGGTGTAGTTTTTACTCTATGTTCGTTGCCTGTTCTTGCGTAAAGAGCGTTTTTTGAACGCGTTGCCCGTTCTCTCCCAGGATGCATCAGTATTTCTAGCCCTAGCATAGCCCACGGTATTTCTTTCGTGTGGTCGTTTTTTGTTTTTTATTGGGTGCGGGGTGCGTGGGCGGCAGCTGCTCGTGTGTGAGGATTTTAGAGGATGGTGACCCGTGGCCCGTCTCTTCCGCAGCTCCAACAAGCGCAAGTCCATCGATGACAGCGAGATGGAGAGCCCGGTGGACGACGTCTTCTACACCGGCCGATCTCCCGCCGCCAGCAGCTCCCAGTCCAGCGGCTGGCCCAACGACGTGGACACAGGTAAGAGACTCTGGGAAGCCCTGAGGGACTAGACTGTACTGGCCCAGCAATAGAATCCCCCGCCCCCCCCGGCGATGTCAACAGTGCCTCGCCCCCACAGCTACACTCACAGCTGTCATCTTACACAGAAAATTAGCATCTTTACAACAGAGAGAATGCGCACTCAGTTTGCTTACATAAAGGTGTCGATGTGTAGTGTTGAAGGTGTAGTACTTGATGGTGCATTAAATGAATTATGAATATGCAGATGTGCTTTGAGTATACAGCCTCTGTTATTTGGGGTTGAGTGTCTGCATTCCCCCCCCCGTGTCGTAACAGCCAGGGTGGGGCGAGCACAGATAAACACTGGTGGAGTGCATTATATTCGATCACCATTAGCACTTATCTCTTTAGCCCGTTCTCTGATTGCCTGACTTGCTGCATAGGGCAGTCTGTCAAGTTTGTAATTTTCCCAAACTGAGTGCTTTCCTGGAGCACTAATCCAGTTGAATTAATTGTTGAGGAGCTGCTGCTCTCCTGCCGTGCGTGTCTGTGTGTGTGTGTGTGTGTGCATGTGTGAGACCTAGGTGTAGTAAGGAAGGTATTGCCGGCAGCTGTGGGAATAGCGTCTATATGGTTTATTACAGCCTATTTTTTCTGAAATATCATCTGATTTTAACTTTACAGATGATTTTAATATAGAGATATTTGTGCAGCGACATTATTTAATACACTTTTTTACAGATCACTGTTATATTTATTCTTGTCTCAGAATTCTTCTTTGGTCAAGTTAAACCATGAAAAAGTTAAGATGTTGATTAGTGGCTGGTTGATCACCATGGAGACATGAGTTAAGGGTGTGTCATTAAAACTGTCAAGTGACGGATCCTATCACTTGTTCTAATTGCATTACTCACTTTAATTCTTGGAATCAAACGCCCTCATCATTACTTAGAAGAGGCCAGTACACCATAAGATGCAGTATAATGCATTAGGATTTTTTTTCTGTGGTGTGGATTATGTGCGTATTATATTTGGATTAATTTTGGAACAAAAATAATAAAGGAAGATAAAATGCTATATTTCCTGTAAAAAAGCAATATCAGTGCCCAAACTTAATTGCACAAACAGCTGGAAGGACAGCTGAGTTTCTTAAAAGGCTGGCTGTGCTGGATTATGGAGAGATGGTCTGTTTGCCAGAGAAAGGGCTTAGTGTTTCTCATATTTTGGAATGTCTATCCCACTATATTTTAGTGGTTAAGACAGTACAGATATGAATTTTATTTATTTAATGGAACATGCAGTATAACTATCAGTGTGTTACATTCAGTTTATGCAGATTCTGTTTTATTTGACGCAGTTTGTGCTGTTGCAGTAGTCAGTTAACCATTCAACCACTAACGCAGCATCTAATGTGTCCCCACTAAAATGAATAATCCAATATTCAGATTCTCCATCAGGTAGGTGGTGATCTCAATTCATATTTGAAGCAGCAGTTGTGTTCCCTGTCATTATCGTCATGTTTCCCGATCACCAGTTTCCATGGCAATGCTTTCAACACAAGGAAATGTCAGGTCAAAATCGAGTGTGGTTCAAAGTTGACCCACGATGAATTTCCTGAATAAACCCAGGTCTCATCATTCAGTTTTCCTCCTGTAAAACAGATTTGTTTGTCTCTTCGTAATACATTTAGCTGCACCTGCTTTCCTGAAATCTATGTATTGCATAGATAGTATTTAGTATCCTTCATTGCTTCTGTAATATGGGTACTAGGGGGCGAGCTAGGTGAATAGCACAAGCATTGGCTATTCAGACTGAGTAGCTGTAATAAATTAAAGAATGTATTACTTTATATGAAGATTAGCTGTTCGTTCAAACATATCAGGCTCATAGCAAAACTGTTCAGCTGTTCATAGCAAACTAACAAGTAAGGAAGCTTTATAATGAGCTATGATTCGAACAGAAAAACAAAACAAATAGCAGGAATTTGCCAGAAGAGGTGGCTTTACATGCATACGTTTAGCAAGTTAGCTATTTTCATTTATAACGACACATTTAATTTAAATTGGATGGGCTCACTTTTATTTTTACTATAAAGGAGTAGTTCATATCCTATCCTGTCTGTAAGGGCCATGCCAAAATTCAAGTTCAACAACCTACACCAGTACACTCCAGTACACTGACCCACACCTGTTTACCTTGGATGAAAAAAACTGTCATGGAAACTGATGCCTGGGAACACCACAGCCTCTGAAAGGCACACACTCCCACACAGGTCTGTGTGTACTGAGCAAGCCCCCACCCAATGACACCTTGTAGTTCCAGGGAATGTGATCATGTGACCGATGGATTAGAGCTCTTGGGAACCACCTGTGAATATCGCACACTTCAGATGAGTTCACTGAATATGAATGAGATCTTTCACATAACAGTTTATCTCTTTTTGTATATCTGTAGCTAGATGTGTGTTCCTCATTGGTCCCTTTTTTTAAAAGTACCCATAATGCCAGTGATGTTACCCTCACCCCATCCTCAGATACCCTCCCCCCACCCCCCTGTCTTTTCTCTCCCCCATTGTTAACAATGCCCTTCTCCACTTTCAGTGCAGCACCATTTGGCGAATGTGCAGGAGAGGAAGATAAAACATGAAAATGATGGCGTGCAGTTTCCTTACCATGGTTAGAACACATTAAACTCATATATCTCAATCATAGCTGGCTTGAATTTTATATCTACGTTTTTATATATACCTCCAAGCTAGATCTGCTCCATCTGTTTATCTTCCGCTTGCTTCTGTGGTGTTGTGATGATTGGTGCCTGTTCCCACACGGACTGCTCTTTGCTGTTGGTTCTCGTTTGGTCTGGTTTGTTTTTGTTAACCCAGTAGCTCACCTATGTTCCACTGTTCAATTTTACGGTACCGACAGATGCCGCGGTTGCACTGAATTACAACACAGTCCGTAACACATAATGCCACGTTCACTATTTTAGCAAAATTTAGAAAAGGCGGCTTGTAAAGCTGGTTGTGGATTATGAGAGGAAAGTTCGTGCCACAAGCCATAGCCATCTTTACAAACAACCATGTTCACCATTTTAACACTTGTAATTTAAATTTGATTTAGCATTTAATTTAGAAGAGGCAGTTTGTAGAGATGGCTGTGGCCTATGGTGTGAACGTCCGTCTTATTCCAGATCGGTGTTGTCACATCACAGAGGGCTTAGCCACATTAATGCCGAGCGTGAAAGATGTCCTTCCTTTGCGCTTGGTTCGGACGTGGGTGTCTATGTCCCAGCGGCTGTGCAAGCCCTTGCCAGTAAATGAGGCTGGTTCTGAGCGTAGTGTAGGTACTATATGTGTGTGCGTGTTCACGTGAGGGTGTTATACGTTTACGTTAATGTATGTGATAACTTGAGCACATGCTGTAGACCGACGTTAGCCATGTAATTCTGGCAGGACCCAAAACGTCTCCCTGGAGGGCAGAGAACACCCCCCTCCAGGTGGATCAGGTGCTGCTCCGTACCCTAATTTGAAAAAGTAATTTAGATAAGAAGTGTTAATCTCTGGCTGTTGTCCTCAGGTCTAATCGCTTGCTAATTGAAAGAAAACGTTGGATCCCCCACAGAAATCCAGGCCTTCTGGACTGTTGACCCCCCCCCCCCCCCTTACCCCCCCCTCCACGCCCCTCCCCCAAGTTATTTAGACAGTTAATATGAATCATTAAAATCCATCAACAAATATTTTTTTCGTAAGGATAACTTTATAGCGTTTAGAGTTCCCTCATATTATCTCGTAATTACCAACAAAGCACAAGTGTAACGTGGCACAATGTGGAGCGATGTGTTTCCAATTCGCCGCGCTTCAGTTAAGTTCCGTAGAAGAAAAACGGGTTTTCGGGAGGCGCTCGTCTGGCATTTGAGAACGCGGGCTCGGTTCCTTCTGAACCGAGGGCACCGGATTCCTCGGGGAGCAGGAGGAGGAGAGTGTGACCCAGTTTAGCTGGCGTGTGAAATGGCAGAGGAACGGGAACGCGACTGTGATGTAAGGGTTCCCACCGGTCGCAGCCGAAGCTCTGCGGAGGATCCCCTGCCCGAATCAACGAGGCCGACGTAGGGGCGCGCATAAACAAACAAAAAAAAAAAGAACTCAGGTGCACCGTCTGTCCGTGCCTCTCGTTCCTGGCTGCAAAACACACACACACACGCGCGCGCACACACGCACACATGCGTACGCTCACACACACGCTCACATGCCTGGTGAGGAGAGCTTTGCTTCAGTCCCAGATGGTGCCTCCGTGTGTCTGTAGAACTGGGAGCTGCTGGGTTACAGAAGACATCTGTTCTGCTGGGAGGGGGGGGGGGGGGGGATCTGGGGGGGCTGGGGGGGTGGGGGTGGATATGTGCGGGTGGGGGCTGGGGGGGGGGGGGGGGGGGGAATCAAAGAGCCACAGTTTTTTCCAAATGATTTGAAAATGATTAAGAAACATGGGATCTGGGGGCGGGGCTGCTGGTGCTTGGAGCTTGAGGGTGTGAAGGATTCAGTACCTGTGTGGTGTCTGTCTCTGAGAGTATGCCGTACCCCCAGAGATTTCACTGATCTGTAGTTTTAACAGCCAGCTGCTGGAAAATATTTACTTAAAAGTGCAAAAGTAAACGTGTCTTCGCCCTAAATAATTAAGATGTGTGTATCAGATTTCAAAAAGAGTCAAAAAAGGTTAAAATTTAACGTTTCCTGCAGCTGGCTACTAACTACTGATATTTTGTGTGTGTGCGTGTGTGTGTGTTTTTTTTATGTACAGTATTTTTGTGCCTTTATTTATGAGTGTATTCATGCGTGTGTGTGTGTGTGTGTGTGTGCGTAGATGGATGTAGTCTTGTGATTGCCGGATGCTCATGTGGTGGCCTGCCTGTTAGTGTAGCGAGACTAGAGATTCATGGGAGTATTTTCTTGGCTGCTAGTCGGCCAGGTGTTGCACTGGAAAACACATAGAGAAAGCATGTTCTCATTGCAAACACACACACACACACACACACACACACACACACTGGACGTGCTGAGTGAGTGCTGTCAGCTTTAAAACACGCAGGCCTCTCTCAGCATATGGATGCACTCAGAATGCTCCTGAGCATTGAGGCCCATGTTCAATATATTATTTTAATGTATAATACATCTGTCTGTCAGATTTATTCTCCACACTCATTTCATACGTTGAAATGTGTTTATTTCAGAGTCCACCCTTTCATAAAAGATGTCCGTGTGACTCAAGTAGTAACTTTGTTTTCCGGCTTCCTCCTCCCCTCCCTTCTCTCTGAGCAGCAGACGCTCATCCTCACGTTACCCCCTGTCCCCTCATCCATGTCCTCCTTTTCTTTTACCTCCTTTTATTACTGTACATCCTTAATTTGTTCTCTTTCACCCTCTCCCCAGAGCTCCACAGTGTATCAGATACAGGCTGGAGCACCAGGGGTAAAGCATACGCGTGCACACACACACACACACACACACACACAGGCATGTATGTACACACGCGCACGCACACACACACACACACACAAACACACACCGTAGGCAAACAATAGCATTTTTTTTCCATGGGTGTCCCTTGATGTACATTTGTTTGTGTGTGTTCATTTGAATGCGTATGTGTGCTTAAATGTGTGTCTGTGTGTGTGTGTGTGTGTGCCTGTGACTGCTTGTGTACTCTGTGAGTGTTCATTCTCTGACCAATGAGGGACATGGGGACAGTCTGATTTGGGAGGAAGAGCTGGCTTGGCTGCTTCCACAGCTGCTGCTGTTGGCCGTCTCTGTAGTTCTGGAATCAGTGGGGCTTTTGCAGTTCAATCTGCCCACCACAGCATTCAAATTCTGCTGCTTTTTCTCTCTCATTTGTGACCCTGTCTTAGCATTTGTGCCTACAGATAGCGCTAAGAGGATGATTGGGGTGAAATGCCTTTTAAGGTTTTCCAAAGTGCTAAAATGATTTTTTTATTAGTTTTCTCTCTCTCTTTTTTTTTTTTTACAGTGCATTATACATATGCGTATTAAGCCTCAGGTGCTCTTTTAAAAGGGTTCATTTAAATAAAATAGCATTTCTCATATCCACTCCCACTTGCGGAAGATTTAACTCTTTTAAACAGTGCGTTTGCACGCGCCCACGCGCTTTCTATATTGATGAATCCTCACACATGCCCGACCGCAACCGCGCAGCCCCTTTCTGCAGACAAATGGGATTTAGTGCTGCCGCTGCAACACTCAGCCCACTGTCTCCGAAAACACTGAACCCGGGGAACGCGCAATTAGAAATTAACAACTGTTCTCCTGGAGGATTTCGCGTTAGGCGAACGTTACGTGTCGAGCGTTTATTTTAGACTACCCGAGCCTTCCTGTGTCGGCCTGTGTGTCTGCGCGGGGGTGTTTGTGTTCTGCGCCGATTTCATGCGCTGCTTTTTTTTTCGAATTCCTATTTCCTCTCATCTCGCCGCTTTTTCGAAAGAATGATGAAACCCCGTCCCTTAATCTTGAAAGGTGCGATCCTCTCAAGAATATGGCAGGCGCGCGCCATCGGAGAAAGCTAACCTCAGCTCAGCATTTATAGAACAGGGGGGAGACACTTTTTTGATATGGTGTTATAAACGAGCAGATTATTCCTTCGCTCTCACACTCCCGCGCTTCTTCTCACCTCTCCCACGTGATTCCCGCTCTCCTCTCTCTCTTCCCCGCTCCTTGGCGGCAGACCGTCTGCTCGGAGCCCTGGCGGAACAGCTGGTGTGTCCATACTGTATCTGCTATTTCTGAATGGAGCGCCACCACAACCAGACTGTGGGCTGCGAGGCCCAGATTGGGACAAGGGATGGTGTAAATCTCCACTTTACACAGACATGCCTTTGTGTCTTAGATAGATAGATGTATGGACGGATGGATGGATGATAGCTAGATAGATAGATAGATAGATAGATAGATAGATAGATAGATAGATAGATAGATAGATAGATAGATAGATAGATAGATAGATAGATAGATAGGTGGATAGATAGGTAGGTAGGTAGGTGTTCTGGCAATACACGTCAGAAGTCTTCATCTCAGTAAAGCTGATTTGTATGTCATCTTGTGAGAGAGGGAGGGACCGAGGGACCGGCCGATAGAAAGAGGCTATAAAGCCATCTGTCAAGAGGATATGGTCTTTAATTAGCTTCTTTATGAAGTGTGTGCCTGATGGTAATGTCCTTTCTGCATTGCCTTAATGTGATGAGTGGCTCACTGTTGTGTGAAGAATGTTGGAGGAGGAGGATTCTTCTCATGGTGCAGTGTAGGGTTTGAGTGTATTCGGTCAGGCCAAGTCCCTACAGAACTGGCCCAGTTGAAGCACCTGAAGTCATTGGCTTAATCTGAGAATCTATGGAGTGCTTTTAGTTTCCGTTTTTTCTCTTTCTCACTCTCTGTTTATCTCTCTCTCTCTCTCTCTCTGTCCCCCTTCTCTTGGGTTTGGTAGTTGGGCCTACAGATACTGCTATTCCATCTATTTAAAAAGATTACGAAGGAGACAAGATCGGAGATGGAGCTGGGCATCGTTGTAATCGCGGGATCTCGCGAAAGGCAACCTGAGCTCTTTGTGAGCTGCTTTGCTGATGGCCGTCAGTGTCAGGAGTGTTGTACGCCATCGATGAGGCTGGAGATGCTTAACTACCCTGCTGGCCTCATGCAGCCTGATCCATTTGCGTTTGCCATTAGTCTGTGGCTTTCAGCAGAACTTTTGTGTGGACCTGGGGGGGGGAGGTCTGCACACAACAGGCAATCAGACCACCAGACATAACCCGACAGTCCTTCAGCTGTGTCCTACCTGTGATGTGAGAGGGAGGTTGCGTGGGAGGGGATGGCGAGGAGAAGGAGAATTAAAGACAGAAGGGAAGAAAGAAAGAAGACGCAGAAGGTGGAGGAGGTGGACCATGACAAGGTTTCTCAACTCCACGGCCGCCCCGGTGGTTGTTTTCACATTCAGAAACCCTCCAATCCGAACCCTTCCGTCTTTATTCAGCAGTCAAATGATCCTGGAGATTTGGTGCAAAAGATCCTCCTGGACTGTACCGCCAAAGATGCAAAAAAAACAAAAAACAAACATGATGAGATGCTGATTGGATTACGTTCAAATACCATCCGTTGGACCGGAGTTGAGAAACCCAGATCAAGACAAGAGAAAGAGAGAAGCAGAGAAAGATATAGGCGAGAAAATCATGAAGGAATGAAGGAATCCATTGATTTTTTTTTTTTAATCACAAAATCATAATCAAATCAATTCAATTTTTAAAAAAAATCTAATAAGTGCATTTTTTTTTTTGAAAAAATCAGCCAATCGAAATCTTTGTGAATTA
>CM045884.1:69142439-69147439 GCA_025169545.1 Anguilla japonica | reverse complement strand
GTGTAACACACACACACACACACCTAAACACACACACACATACAAACACACACATCATAACACGCACATGCAGCGTAACACACACACACACACACACACCATAACACGCACATGCAGCGTAACACACACACACACACACCATAACACACATGCACACACACACACAAACATACACACACACCAAAACACACACACACACACTGAAACACACACACACGCAAACAATATACAATGTGCAGACTCCAACACACAAACACACACACACCCACACACACGCACAGGCTTACAAAACCACTCACATGCCCATGCGGAACACACAAATGTGCACAACCAAAAATACTTTCATATTTCCGCTGATATAGTTGGTGAACTCTTAGTATAACTACAGCTTTCAATGCATGATTTGCACTTAGTGTTAAAGCAGCCATTTGGCTGTGCCAGGAGTGCAGCTGGTGAAGGAGAAAGGCAGTGGATAAAAGTTAGGACCTGTTTAGATATATAGAGTATCAGTGACCCAGTGCCCCAATGGGTATTTCTGCCAGGTTTGGGAAGCTTGGTTGTAGATTAATGTTAGCCAGTTTTTGCAGACCGTAGCTTATTTACCCACTGGGCCCAAAAAAGCACGGACTTCATTTTGCAGCCAAGGCTTCAGTTGGCTCCACCGGCTTTCCGTGGGACCCGGTACTGTGGTTGGACTCTTAGAATGCGAATGCTATTCAAGGGAGCAAGTCTTTCAGCACTTGGGAAAGAGTGCAAGAGAAAGTGGGTGGGAGAACCACTGAGGTGTTGGGTACATGACATGCGATGCTCTCATAGATAGAAGCGCAGTACACTGGCAAAGACACATCTTCACAGAGCTACTACATTTTGTGCTTCGGTTGTATTTGTTCTCTTCCAAGGTTTCTGTGTTCACAATGCTGATAGTAATTCCAAAACAGTGTCCCCCACACCTAACCTGTTAGAACGCGGAACTGAGACCAGTCCTGTCATGCCCTCCCCGCCCCCACATCCCCTCCCCTTGTCTCTCTGTGACTCAAATAAGACCTCATTCTTAAAATTGAAAATCCTCAAAGCTTGCACACGTCAGCCTTCGCCAGAGAGAGATATGGATGAAAGCCCGTGAAAACGCGTGCGACTTTCACAGATCGATGGAGAGTTTTCATTTGATTGGATTCTTCTTCCTGCTATTGAGGCTGTCCTCTCAGATCAGGACTTTGGCCTGTTTTTTTTTTGTTGTTGTTTGCTGGTTTGGTTAGCGTTTTGGCCGCCTTCCTCTCACTTCTTACGTAATCATTAGCGCCAACTCGCACAGTCAACGACACAGTTCAACTTTATGTTCACTGTCCATGGTTTTTGCAGTTGTGTTTCATTTCAGTCACATGCTTTGTTCCCCCCCACCCCCCCCCCCCCAACCTTTTTTGTACACCAACAGTGCGCTCACCCTCGCACCCTTGTCCCTGCGAAACACACTAACCACTCTCACCATCTGTGCCCCCTTACTCCTCGTTTACTTCCTGTTTATCCCCCCATTTACTCAGCTCACCGGTGTTTTTCTTTTTCTTTTTCTTTACACATCTCTGTTTGAAGTACGCCATTGTTTCCGTGCAGTTTTTTTCAGTTGAGTTCTATTTTTTTTTTCTTTTTTTCGAGAATCGGATCCGCGTGGCTTTTTTTATTTATTTTTATTTTTTCTTTCCGAGCGCGCTCGCAGACCGGCCCTGCCTGCCCTCCTCTTGCCGAGCGCGGGTTGTCACTGTCGCCCTGACCCTGTTTGTGTTGTCCGCAGCCAAACGGGAGCGGCCAGAGCAAAATGCCGGGCTCCTTCTTGCTGCCTCCACCTCCCCCAGTGGCCCGCCCAGTGCCCCTCCCCATGCCCGACTCTAAACCATGCAGCACACCCCCTGACGGTGGACTCACCTCGCCCGCATCTCCGTGTAAGTGACGCCACAGACCAAAAAAAAAAAAACCAACAAAAAAAACTAAAATAAAGAGCAAAAAAGAAAAGAAAAGAAACTGAACCAAACTGGAAAACGCCATTAGTGATCCAGCCATTCAATCCTCCCCTCCAACCCCACCCCACCCCACTCCACCTACTGTGAACCAGACCGAACCCTCACTCCCAGAAACCCCAGCACTCTCTCGGGGTTGCTAGTTATACAGGGACAGGTTTTATGCCCCCCCCCCCCCCCCCCACCCCCTCCCCATATCCCAGAGCACCTTGCTGAGGTTCCATTCCCATAGACAGCCATTCCGTAAGGACTTCCGTGCCCATGACAGCATTTCGGAAGCGAGCTCGCTCCCCTCCCCATCCCCATCTCTGGGCTCACGAGGGGGGCATAGTTTCATTCTGATTTTTTTTTTTTTTTTCGTTTGTTCCCTATCATGGAAAAAAACAAACTGATTAATAACACAGAAAAGCAGCGTACTGCTGCCGCTCTTTTTGAAATTGAAACATAGCAGGCAAATGAGTCCAAAGTGGGAATGCATCTGTGTCAGAGGCAGTACAGTCCCATCCCCCCAACCCCCCCTTTTTATTTTCTTTAGCTGTTTTTGTTATTCTTAATTTGTGGTTTTGAAAGGAACAAATTTAGGGCAGTTGGCGTGGACTCCAAAACCTCATGCCCCACTTACCCACAATCCCCCTGCCACTTCCACACAAATCTGACAAAAAAAAAAAAACAAACAAAAAAAAAAAAAAACTGGAAAAATATTCATCAGAAACGCGATCACATCTCTAAACATGTTGATTAATTGAATTTAGGGCAGGCATTTGATGAGCTGAGATCAGCTGCGATCAGCATAGCCAAACGCTGGGGTGTGCTTGCCTGCGCGTTCAGTAAATGGGCGTTTCCGCTGTTGGGGTGAGTCGGGCGATGGGAAAGGCACCCGTTTCTCTCACCCACCATGAGAGGGGCACTGGATGGAGCACTTGTGTCCTTTTCTGTCTTTTGTCGCTATTCTTTAAAATCCTTTTTTTTTTTTTTGATATTCTGTTCTTTGTCGTTATCTGTTGCTTGCTTTTTATTTTACCAGCCTTCTCACCAAACAAATGGTTTTTTTTCATCTTTAAATTATTTTATTAATATTATTATAGTCAGTGGAATGTGTTTCCATTTTCTTTTACTGCCACTGCCCTTCCCTGCCACTGACCTGCATAGATATATTTGCTTTCACAAACACACACACACACACACACTGACACACACACAGGCACGCACACACGCACAGACACGCACATGCACACACATGCCCGCACACACACACACAAATAGACACGCGCACACACACACGCACAAACACGCATACACACGCGCACACACACAGACACACACACACACACACACGCAGACACACACGCCCAAACACACGCGCACTCACATGCGCAAATATACACCCACGCGCTCTCACACCACACACCATTTCCCATTTCCCTCAACCCAACCCCCAACTCACCCCTCATTCAGTCTACGTATGCACACAGACAGTCTCTCAAACGGACAGTCTCTCTAATCTGCTATCGGAGTCCAGCGAACACAACTGCCCTAAGTTTGCACTTCCTGCAGCGCCTGGCTCTCCCCGGGGCCGGCGGGACGGGGTAAACACGCTCCTGCGCTCCCGCAGAGCGTCGTTTCCCAACACCCTCGTCCCGGTACACACTGTACTGTCCCACGGTGCGAAACCGCACGTAGCTAGCCCTGATAGAGCAGTAATGCTTCTGCATTCGAACCCTCTGGCAGGCAGGAGGGGGGCATGGACAGGTAGGACCTGTAAACCCCATAGCCCGCCCCCCCCCCCCCCCCCCCCCCCCCCCCCCCCCTCCCCCAGTTCATTCTCAGTTTGGCCTGGGCTCTGGGGTGTGCACATAACCCTAGTTCTGCATTAGGCATGTAGTCCCTGCCCCCCCCTGCTGGAGATAACAGTCATTGATCATTGATAACAATCAGCTGATAAGGGTGATGTGAGGAGTGATAATAGCAATACAACTGTAGTCATTTCCAATAAGAAATGGCATATTCTGACACTGATAGTGACGCAAATCCCAGTGGCAACAATGTAGCGTGTTTGCCTTGAGTTGCACTGGTAATGTGCCGGATAGTTTGACTGACAGCTTTGTGTCTGTGTGTTTGTGTGTATGTACGAATGTGTGTGTATGTCTGTGTGTGTGTGCGTGTGTGCATGTGCGTGCGTGCGTGCGTGTGCGTGTGCGTGTTTCTGTGTGTGTGTGTCTGTGCGTGTGCATGCGTGTGTGTGTGTGTGTGTGTGTGTGTGTGTCTGTGTGTGTGTGTGTGCGTGCGTGCATGGGTGTGCATGCGCGTGTGTGTGTGTGTGTGTGTCTGTAGCATACTCCTCGCCAGGCTCCACAGCTCCCAACAGGTTTGTCAGCATCGGATCACGGGACAACAACTTTCTGAACATCCCCCAGCAGACGCAGGTAGGCCTCCTACCTGACCTCTCAAACATGGCCTCGCCCTGCTGCTAACACTGTGCCTGTGAAGCTTCTGTAGACCTCCTACCTGACCTCCCAAACATGGCCTCCCCCTGCTGCTAACACTGTGCCTGTGAAGCTTCTGCAGGCCTCCTACCTGACCTTACAAACATGGCCTCCCCCTGCTGTTAACACTGTGCCTGTGAAGCTTCTGCAGGCCCCTGCCTGACTACAAACTGGCCTCCCTGTGCTAACACTTCCTGTGAAGCCTCCTACCTGACCTCCCAAACATGGCCTCCCCCTGCTGCTAACACTGTGCCTGTGAAGCTTCTGCAGGCCTCCTACCTGACCTTACAAACATGGCCTCCCCCTGCTGCTAACACTGTGCCTGTGAAGCTTCTGCAGGCCTCCTACCTGACCTCCCAAACTTGGCCTCCCCCTGCTGCTAACACTGTGCCTGTGAAGCTTCTGTAGGCCTCCTACCTGACCTCCCAAACATGGCCTCCCCCTGCTGCTAACACTGTGCCTGTGAAGCTTCTGTAGGCCTCCTACCTGACCTCCCAAACATGGCCTC
>CM045884.1:69117439-69137439 GCA_025169545.1 Anguilla japonica | reverse complement strand
AAAAAAAAAAAACTATGAATCTAGATTTTAAAAGAACCTTGAATTGAGAGAATCAAATAAGTTTTCGCACAGTCAGTTTTTGGGCGTGGCCGTTCTGGCTGTTGAGCATCCTCCCTCCACATAATCTGCCGTCCAACTGCAAGTCCTGACGCGATTGGTTGGAGAGAATGAACAGTACATTATGTTTTGCTGCAGCCAGGAAGTTACTTACAAACCCCATTTTTAATCAGCCAATCACAGTGACACAATTTTAATGTTCAGACACCTGCACTAATTGACAGATCTCTGCTTATCCGTCAAACAATAATTGGCTGAATTCGCAACAAGTGACTACAGAAGCATCGCCAACAAAACAAGAATTTGCTGCATCCACATCCACAACCCGCCACGACAAATCATGTTAACACTAATCGTGTGCAATTACATCCCGACTCAAATGCACTATTGGAACAAATGAGGGATAGAAGCAATTTTGCACATCAGTGGGGGAAAAAGCAATGATGTTAAAAGAGCAAAACTAATTAAACAAAGCTTTTCTGCAGCGATGTGCCTCCGTAGCAACATTCACTCCAACCAATCAGCCGAGCCGTGGCCAGACAGGTCTGGCGCCTCCCCCCCCCCCCCCCCCCCCCCCCTCTGGGTGAGCACAGCAGGCACACAGTCACAGAAACAGCAGGTGAGGCACTGCTCAGATACCCGAGACTCAGGGCTGCCCTGCCAAGACCACCGCACGCACCACACGCACCACACACCACCCCCGGCCCTCTGCCGCACCGTGGAGTACACACCTCCGAAAGAACATCTAAATACACACACACACACGTGCACACACACCCACACACGCACATACACGCACGCACACGCACACGCGCCCACACGCACATACACGCACGCACACGCACGTCGCACGTCAGAACACTAACCTTAAGCCTTGCGCTGCACTCAGGCCTCCTCTCCCTCCACCGAGCTGGTCTTTGAGGAGTCAGCAGCACTGGAAGGCAGTGCGTGTGGTGAGAGCAGTCCAGCGTTCGCTGTTCCTCGCGTAGCGCTGCGCTGTGAGCGGGGCTGTGGCGCAGCTACGGTCAACAGCGCATTTTATCTCCCGAACCTTACACAGCGAGCAGGACGTGCGCGCGAGCGAGCCAGCGGCTGTAACTGAGCGTGGTTCTCTCCTGCTGTCCAAAAGCCAAACTGGAACATGGGGTAACAAACAGCTAGGTATCAGCCGCTACATAATACAGGTCCTCTTTTCATTTGTCCTGATTGGGTTTTCTGTTCATTTTTTTTTTTTCTGATCTCAATGCTGGATTAAGGTTTTAGTTTATTGTTTTGCTTGTTTTATTGGGTTTCATTCATGTAGTTTTTTTTTCTTCTCTTCACTGTGGTTTTATTTCTTCTTCTTTTTTTGTTTTAATTTGCAGGACAATACCGTACTCTAAACTCATTTTAGAAATCCATGTTTTCGTTTTTTTTGCAGTAGGTTCGCTCAGACTCCTCCCAGATGCTCTTAGGAGGGCCTCTCGCAACTCTCGGATTGGTTTGGTGGGCCGGGGGACATGGGGATGACTGCTCTGGCAGCCAATCGCACCTGTGAGACAGGTGGGGCCTGTGGCAGCATGACTGGGGGTCTTGGATGGCAGCTCTCCGGGGCTGCGTGCTATAGAACACAAAGGGAGGAAGGGGCAGGATGTCCAAATCTCTGCTCTGACAAAGCCCCCCCTCTGCCCCTCCTCCCCAGTAACGTTTACACTTAATGTTTACATTCCCAGAAGCCCACGTTCCAAGAACTGGATGAAACTGTGGAACAAAAGCCTGTTTTTGATTTTTATTTTAATTTTTTTCTCCCCCATTTCATCGGGACAAAGAGGGAGATCTCTGAGTTGAATCATAGTTTATTTTTTTGGGGGTGGGTGGGGGGGTGTCTGACGCTGCCCCAGGCCACACAGCGATTGGCTTCCATTGCGGTGCGTTCCCTGCGGCCCCCGACCCAAGCCCTGCCCCCCCCCCCCCCCCCGTCCCCCCCCCATCGCCATGCTTTCAGAGAGGTGACACCAAACTGCCCTCTCTTCCTCTTCCCCATCACCACAACTCACCCACGAAGCAGACAGCAATCTCTCACAAACACATCCACCTCCAGCTCAGCCCAGCATTGATTCGCCTTCCTAGCAGTACGCAAACCACACACAGGTCACGACATCATCCAGCAAGTTTAACTCAGACACAAAAGACACACCGCGGTCACAGCAGGAAAAGCACACACACACACGCACGCACACGCGCGTGCACACACATCAAACCCCTGAATCACAATAAAGGGAAGCCTTGACATGTTTATTTTTTTCGGTTCTCCAAACTGCCTTTTTTCATTGATTTGAGATTTGTTGTTAGTGTGAGAGAAATTTTGAATGCTTATCTCATGAAAGGCAAAATAATCAAACCACTGACCTCACAAAATAACTGGACTGCCAAGCTGTGGGTTTCATTGCAGGGAAACAATGTTGCCAGTGAGCAGCTTTCTCCTCAGCATCATAGAAAATTAGTTCCACTGCATAAGGATTATATTGACAATGGTGATTTCTTTTTTAATCTATGGAAGTGCCTCTGTATTCCCTTTATGCAATTTGTTAACATGAATTCAGGTTCTTTTTCACACATAAGCTATAGAGAATGGTAAAATGTTATGTCTCAGAATCACTGGTTAAACCGGTGACCAATCACTAAAGGAGATTGCAAACATCTTTATATATACATATATATAATATACATATATATTTATGAACATATACTCTTTTCTTTTGCTATATAAGCTCTATGGCAGTCTAGTTATTTTTTGAAGCCTGGCTTTGTCAGTCAGTGACAGCATCTCTCAATATCTGTTAAATGTACCAGTACTGACCCACTGATACACATATACACAACCTCCAGAAAAAGCAAGAAAATTCCATGGCAAGTTAAAAAAAACATTTCTTTAAAAAATTGAGGGTAGAATTGAAGAAAAAGAGTAAAACAGCCTACTTTGTTTTGTTTTTTCTTTTTTTTTTGGATGGAAAGTATTATTATTGAAAAATAATGTATGTCGATTGAGCCATGTGCAATGCATTGGGTAGATAATTGTGTTTGTCTGTTAGAGATTTTTAAGAAAGTTAAAAGAAAAGAGAGAAAAAAAAATATTTTTGTTTCAAGTCCACAAGCTCTGGGACTCTAAATACGAGAGCGGAGAAAAAAAAGAATCCCAGTCTTTGTAAGTTTGGGGGAAAATTTTTTGAATTTTTGTTTTGTTTTGTTTTACTTTTTAATGTTTTATTTGTAATAATTTGTTTTTAAAATGTGGGAGGGCTGAAGGAACAATTTTACAAAACATCAAGAAATTATATATTGCTAGACGAAACTGGTGCTTTTTATGACATAAAGTACATTCAAACTCTATTATACATAAATAATAAACAAAAATAAGCGTTATCATAAAGCACATTTTAGGAAAAGAGCATTATTCTTCTTCTATTCCTCTTTTTGTATTTACTAAGGGGGGAGGGGTTCATTTACTTCTAGGTTGTGACAAAAGGCATTTTTCCTCAACCTTTACCCAACTTAGAGCGAGGTCAGGAGAGCTTGCAGATTTAGCGCTATAATCCCCCAGAGCCACGCAATAGAACAGAGGAGGCTGTTTCAATAGCAAGCTAAACGTATCCTCCGGTGGCATGAGTGAACAGTCCCAGAGTTCAGTGGGTCAAGTGTCTCTGTGACGAAAGCCAGGTCAGCATAACCCATGTGTCGTGCTGCAGTGTTTGAAGATCTGAGCTGTACCCAGCCCATCAGTCATCGTGACCAGAATTGCCCTCCACATATCACTTATCATATGTTCACAAGAACACTGCCAGTCCATCACCTTTTTTTTTTTTTTTTTTTTTTTTTTTTTTTTTTTTTTTTTTTACATTTGAAGTGGTACCCACAATGAAAATCACCCACATTCATGCTGAGACACAGACAAGAGCTTCCCTGATTAGGAAGATGCATCAGAAAATTTAATCCTGTTCTAAATGTGCCAGCAAAGCAGAGAAAACTGATCTAAAGTCCACATGCTTGGAGAGATGGGAGATGTGAAACGTGAACTGATTTTTGGTAGATTTTGTAGACTCCCATCTCAGTGCAAGCATTGGCAACAAGCAAAAAAAAAAAAAAGAGAGAGATATTGAATTTCACATTTGGGAATTAAAAGCCCAAAAAAATGATAATCATGTATTTTTTAAAAAATGGAACCTTCCCTTCTCTCTCAGCCTTTGAGTGTAAATGAAAACTGAAAATAAAGTTGTGTTTTGTGATGTAGTGTAGATTCTGAGCATTTAAAGGTTGTCCCTTAAAAGTGCCTTTTGTTCACAGACTCCATCTTGTAATCCAGAGCGCCCTTCTAAAAAAAAACCAGTCCCCTCCTTCTTACTGTCCTATATCCTCTTCTAGCTTTTCAAAGCCGTATATATAGTACTAAAGGAAATTGGTGTGATTTAGTTCTTTTTATTGTTAAATGAAAAAAAAAAAGCAAAAAAAATATATATCTGTCCTTCCTTTCTTGCTTTCTTTCTTTCCTTCCTTCTGGCTTTCCTCCTCTCTTGGACACTGGAGTAGTCTGTAGCTGTGTGTCTGTCTCTGTTTCTCCCCTTCTCTGAGTGGAGGGGGTTTTAAAAAAAAATGGCAAAAACTTTGTCTGAGCAGAATGCAGTTAGCTCACATGTTATTCTTGTCTGTGCGCTTCACAATGTATACCATACCAATCTCTTCAGCTTCTCCATTGAACAGCTAAAGTACGTGAACAAGTTACACCAATGGGCTCTTGGGGGTGGCATGGGGAGGGTGTGTGAGGGTGGGGGGGTTTCTGTGTTCTGGGTGGGGGGGGGGGGGGGTTGAGGACATATTGTCTGCTTTCAGGGGACAAAATAACAGTGATACTCCTCTGGTGCGGAGGGAGTGGCGGTGAAGGGGCTGCTGGGATAGGAGAGGACAGTTTGTCATTTCAGTTTTTTTTGGGTTTTTTTTTTTTTTTTTTGCTGGTATGTTTTTTTATCTCCAATTTGTTTTAAATTTGTTCAAATTGTTTTTGATCTTCGTTTTGCTTTAACAATTTCTTTTGTTGTTGTTGTAATATACTTTTCATTAGCAAGATGTCAAGATGAGAATGGGATGCTAAAAAAATGCATGGCACCTTTTTAGTGGTTGTAGGGAAACATCTCTTTTTAAAAAAAAAAAAATCAAATAAATGAAACCACTCTAAGCACCTTATGACAGACTGTCCAAATGCATGGCTGGGTGAAAGCTCAAACCAGTACGGTCACGTACAGGGCCTTTTTTATGCCAGCCCCCACATTACTATTTGAAACAAAAACCCTTCTGCAAGAATCAAACTGTCCTATCCGCTCTAACCACTTGCAGATTTGATCTGTTTAGTTAAATCTGGCACTCCAATCATTCTACTGGCAAAAGAACAGCTATAATGCTCCATCTAAACAATTCCTGAGTGGTTACACGGGGTGGGTTTACTCTGTTCTGATTTATTCTGTGAAGCCAGCAGCAGTATTAGCCACGAGAGGTGATTGGCTGCAGTGACCGAGCCTGGGCGGGGCATTGACCTCTCCTGCTGTGTGGGGGGGTTTGGAAATGGCCCATCTGACGGTGAGCAGCCCTGTCCTAGCTTTGTGCCAGATGTCCATTTTTTTTTTTTTCCCCATTTGTTTCATATTTTTTATTTAGCATGTAGCACCGTTTAGCGACGCACAGACAGATCCTCAGCTGGCCCCGCCGCCCTCTCTGCCTACAGAGTTAGAGTCCATGTCTCAGAAAGCACGCCCCCAGGGCTCAAGGTGAAATGCATGTGTTAATTACAGTTTCTTTTCCATAATAATAAAAACAGTTTGAAAAGAGCAGCACTTTTAACTGATTAAATAAAAGGATGTTCTTGACTGTAATGCCCTGCTGTCTGGTGTCTTTATTTAGACCCTTTGATGTTGGGTGTGTATTTTTCTTCGAGATCAAAGACTTGAGAAAGGAAATTTGTGTGTTGCTTCCTGAGATAAGCTAAGGGTCAGCTCTTCAGTAGAAACTGAATGCAATTCATACGTCAAGAAAATTATTTTTCTATTTGTATTACGCCTTGGTGGGGCATATGTCCCTTACGTATACTACAAGGACCATAGACTCTTTATGAACACGACCTCTGACCTCATGTAACACACAAATTCTCTAATGAAACTTCACACAGCCGCACAACAAAGCACCAGTTACTTGGATATTTTATTTCTGTTACTTTCCTTCGTATTATTATTCATCTTTTTTTTGCTTCTGCTTCCGTTTCTTAATTTCCCTGCCCCAAGCAAAACCAGCACACTTCAGCTAATCACAGCATATGTACACCAATGTTAGCCAATAACACGTCCAAAAATAAATAAATAATTGGCCACCATTTTTTCTCCCCCGTCAGTTGATAGGCTACTGCTTTCTTGCTGTCAACATCTAACTTCAAAATAAGGTAACACTTTACAATAAGGTCACAGGACTTGCCATTAACTAATGTCATTGTTAACATGAATTAATGATGTACAAATACATTGAGCACAAAGTTTTGTTAGTAGTAAACAAATAAATTAATAAATTATTTCTGTGATAAACTTAAAATTAGTCAACCATTAACAAATACATTAACTGTTTTTGTAATCCCAAATTAACTGGCATTAACTAATGTAGTTGTTAAAATTGATGTACAAATACATTAACAAAGCTGTACAGATCCATTTTTTAGTACTAGTTAGCAACTACATTAGTTCATGCCAATTCATGTGACCTTATTGTAAGGTATTAAAAAATGGGGGGGAAGCTAGCTATCATTTCACATGTAAACCTGCACCATATTGTTTCATGGCTTAGTTGTGCTCTTGAACCTAAACAACATGAGCGTAGCCACCTGTAGAGATATCTCCAATCAGATGATGGAGAAGGCCTTGTACAATGAAACTGTCCGCAAACTTGGTCTCCAGCTAGCTTTTCTGGATTCTCACGTAGGGAGGTTATTAGCTTGTTATGCTATGTTTAGTGGTCACACAGCAGCTACCTAGCATACAGACATAGTGTTAGCTAGCTGTATTAAACAACTGATTAACTAGCTTGCCAGTTTCCTTCCTGAGGATTGCTTATGTCCTGCTGAAGTCTAGCTGGTGGTTTTACTTCTGGCACAAGGATTAGCTCGCAATATATTACCTAACTGTTGTTTTTTGTGGTCTTGTCAGACATAACTGACAGATATATCAGTGGACTGGTCTGCCTCTGGCATGCAGAAGCACACAGGAATCGACGCAAGAATCATTATTAAACTGACCTCTTATTTTGTATTAAAGTGACATTAGAAGATACCATGTTTTGTGTTCAATAAGTTATCTCCCATATCGTTTAGCTGTATTTTTGTATTTAGATCAACTAAAAACTTGGTTATAATTTGGGGCAGCAAAGAGGGTAGGGAATGCAAACGATCATGTAACCAATAATTTTCAGTGGACAGGGCTAGCGCACAGCAGAATAGCGCATTCAGAATATGCCCATTCCTGGTTATCCATTGCAGCACAAAGACAAGTGAAGCTGCACAGACGCATTACGGATGGCTGTTCTTTTAGTACACCGCCGAAAATGAGCAGTTCTCTTCCTGGGGCGGGGTATCAGACCCTGCTGGTGAGGGGCCCAGCAGGGTGCGTCTGAGCCTCCGTCTCGTTCCCAAACAGGACCTGATGTATCCACAGCCATGCCAAAGCCCCGCTGCGCTTGGGGAGTGTCCTGACCAAGTCGGTGCTAAACTGAGCAAACAGCTCCTCTTTGTGGCTCCCTCTTTTTTTTCAGCCTCCGTTTGCTCCGGGCTTTGGAGGAAAGATTTCCCCTCTGAGTGTCCTCTTATTGCTGCCCTCTGCCACTTCTGTGCTGGACGGTTGCCCGGGCAACCACAGTCCGGATCTGTGGCAGGGCAGCGAGGTTTTGGGTGGGCTGTCACGGTCCAGGACTGTCCAGCTGGTAGGCCTTTGAGAAAAAAAATGGTATTATGACAAAATTGGCCCTGGAAGAGAAAGCAGATTGATGGCTAATGCCTGATCATATACAACTATTGATTTATCAAACAACTCTGTGACAGCTCCTCTCTTTAGCAAAACTGAATGATTTTCAGATGTCAAGATTTTTAAAAAAAAAATTACATTGAGAATCCTTTACTTCAAACTACATGCAATGGCTTGATATGGAACCACACTTCTTAAAAAAGTGTAACCTTGTTGTAACCTTGATGACCACCCAGGTTATATAATCTTGTGTGACAAAACTATGAAACAACGCAAGATCCGCTAGAGAAGTTGTAAGCCTAACATGCCAACCACACTTCAGTTATGTTTTTTGGAAGAGCAATATCAATACAGCATATACACTTAGTCATAGTCGGTGAGCACCCCACCTCACCCCCACAGTGCTGACTGAAGCCAGGAGACCTATACAAGCAATAACGAGCAGGACGTGCTAATCTACAGCCCCATAAAACAGGTCCCATTAGATAATATAAAAGCATCCGTGTGCAGTTCACTCAGATAATTTCTCCATATCCACACGGTGGCAGGCGAATGCCATTTGACACAGCAGAATAGCCTGATTGAAATGAAACCAGTTACATTGCATTGCACTTATTTGGCAGATGCTTTCATCCAAAGCGACGTACAATAAGTGCATACCAAAAGCCATTGAAACAACTTCATAACTATGAACACATTAAAGTCCAGTTCACACAGTGAACATTACTCAGATCTAACCTTTGCTAAGCTAAACTAGGAGGCAACAGTTGGTAAATGGACTGCATTTATATAGCACTTTACAATTGATGCCTCTCATTCGCCCATTCACAGACACACACACACACACACAAGGTGAAAGGCTGCAGATGCAAGGTACCATTCAGCTCGTTGGGAGCAATTAGGGGTTAGGTGTCTTGCTCACGCCCAGGGTGGGGGATCGAACCAGCAACCCTCCGACTGCCAGACAACTGCTCTTACCTCCTGAGCTCTGTCGCCCCAGTTAAACTCAAGTTTGTAATTATGTCCAAGAACAAAACCTAGGTGGCTATGAAACAGAAATTTCTGTTTCCTATTTTTATTTTGAATATATAATTATCATAATCATACTATTATAATGAGATTTTCTTTATTATAAATGTATACTTGTTTACACTCTCCCAAATTGATAGTGGAGGTTGCAGCAATGAGGGTTGATAGACATGATTAGGTGTTCCAAATCAGGCAGTAAAAGGGGAAATGGCACTAATAAATGACAACAGCAGAGGAAGGCCAGCCCAAGGGATAGGAGGTCCAGGACTTAACAAGCTGAAGTAAGAAATGTGGAAAAGTAGATAGAGCAGAGCAGGAGAACTGGGCACACAAAGGGTTTTGGGCCAAATGGGATCCACCCGGGAGGGAGGTATCAGCGGGGCAGATCTGTTACAACTGAAGCCATTTTGACTGCCGTCCTATTACGAGCAGCCTGTCATGCGTTACTAACACCCACTAACTCGCAAAAATACGGTATGAAAGAATATCCATTTTGTAAGCTCTGCAGAGAGAGCAGCAGCATGGCACATCTTTTTGCAGGATGCAAGCTGGCACTTACAGAACAAAAATACAGATAGACGTGACAGTGTTCAGGCGAGACTTGCGGACATGAGCCTGTTACAAATGGCACAATCACCAAGGAATGAGGGCAGACCTTCGAAGAAGAAAATTGTACAAACAGACCAGACCAGATGTGGTGTTACGGCCTACAGAGGCGAAGACGCTGATCTTGATCAAACTTACCCTACCGTGGGAAAAAACAACTGTGAGCCAGAAACAGTCAAGTATTCAAACTGGTGTAAGACTGCATTAGTAAAGGAGCAGCACAAAGGTTTGGGGAGGGACCAATGAAAGCCTCGTGCTGGCTAAGGAATAGGAGAGAACCTCAGCTGGAAGTAGGTGACGGGTAGTGACTCGGCCAAAACTGCGGACCTGCCAACGAGAACATGTTGCTGAAACACCTGAGGAAGGTTGGCCACCGTTTGATGACAATGACTTTAGGCACACTGCAACAGCCAAACCAAAGAAATGAGGAGCAAACAGCACTTACTCAGCATCTAAACCTGCAAAGTGAACACAAAAGACTATCTTTCAATGGGAAGTAATGGATGTGCAACCATGTTTCTTTTTTTTTAAACTACATTTAGGAATTTTGTAGTAGCTCAGCAATTAAATGTAAAAGCTGTAACTGAACTGTAAATAAAAATACCTAAAAGACCCATGTACTGTTTGTCTGCTCAAAGCAACTAAAACATATGCATTTACATTTTTTTATGTAAGAGAAAAAAACATCAAAACTGCATATTAACAGTAGTGTTATTAGATGAAATGAGGCCAGAAAGCAGAAAGTCAAAGCCTTGTTCAGGGAAGTTAGAATAAGATCAGAGAGGCAGTGGCACTAAAATTCGAATTAGTAGTAGCCTAATTCAAAGGAATAGCCCCAGTTTCTCGTACTTCCGAGTAAACTCGATATTATTTCAGTTTTTGAGTAGCCTACGTTTTTAACTGGCTCGTATAATTCTGCCTGCCATGAAGGATATTTGAGATATTTACATATTTCTGTTTCTGACGACATGCTCGCTCTACACCGACTGGTAAAATATTCGCTGGTTAGAGATCTCAACAAGAACACACACTTCATGAATCATGTATCCCCAAAGCAGCGCTTGCACAGCAACTATCCCTTTAAACGCGGACCGCTAAAGCCGCCCGACTGCTTTTGAACTGCAGCATGACTGTGGTTAAGGTGGCGTGATTGCGGCCGCACACAGCAGCGCTCTGACGTTAGCTATTGAGCCGAGTTTGATTACGAGAAAACGCCGGTTTATAAAGATAAAGAAAAACAATTGGGACAGAGGTTTTCTGGACTCTACATATCAATGGTCCACACAGAAAATATGGATGCGAAACGCAGGAGTAGCAAAACTAGCAGAAGCGAATCCAACAGTAACAACACCGACTCCCCAGGCAGTCAAGGGCCAGGTGTCGGAAATGCTACTGGGGGGAACGCTTTCGCCAACGACGGCAGTTTTTTGGAAATGTTCAAGAAAAAAATGGAGGAGGAGAAAAGAAAAAGAGAGATGGGCCAGTGTCAGGACGATAATGGCTCTGCAGAGGGAGAACAATCGACGCAAGAAAAGAAGACTTTTAGCGTGGCCAGCTTTGTAAGGGGTTTGGCAGTAATAACGAGAGTAGCTAGCTAACTTTAGCTAGCTAGCTAGTGATAGTCAGCAGCGAGGATGAAATTTCGCCCTGGCTAACGTTAGCTACCAGTCCAGTCTGACAGCCAACTAATATAGACAAATTGTTGTTTGTTCTAGCTTTTCTTCTAGCTATCCTAGCTTCAAGTTGGCCAGCGCTTTCACGCATATAGCTAGCTACTACTAGCTAGAGCGTTGCTGTTTGGTTAACCGCCAATCAACCAACAAACACTTTTTGGTTGATTGTAGCACGTTTCATGCAGCTAATAAAACCTGCTAAATTTCATATCGGTCAACTAACCTGTTAAACTAGCTAACATTGGACCAGCAACATTCATGATTAGTAATTCCATGACATTTTAGTCGATGTGTGGGAGCAAGTCTTAGCTACTCGTTTTCTACAATGTATAGCAATGATAGCTATGCTAGCCTAATTGCAATTTACCCATCTTGGTTAATGCTAAGTTGCTAAAGTGGATATAGCTAGCTTCCAAACGTTAGTTGAATTGACAACACAGCTGGAAGTGGAAGCAGCTGTTTCTGCTACCATAGAAAGCTGGTTAGTCTAACGTTAATTTTGCAAGTTGGCTAGCTACCTAAGCTAGCTAGCTAAGATCGCTACTCTTAAACCATTCCCCAGCTGCATTTCACGATTGCATCAAAAATACATGGAGCCAGTAGAGTTACCAGACTTTTTACTCGAAAGATTTTTTTTGGTTAAGTTTGAATTAAATGAAATGTAGCTAGTTACGCTAGACAGCTTCTGTCTTTACTTGTCGCGGTCTTCTCCAGGGCACTTTGAAAGGGCTCGTATAACGGTTTTAGTTGTTCTGTTCCTTAACCAGGTGGGCAAGCGGAGAGGCGGTGCCAAATTAGCGCTCAAGACAGGAATGGTTGCCAAGAAACAAAAATTGGAGTCAGAGGTACTATTTAACATCATCCTAAATCACTAATCACCATAAAAATATTATATTTTTTTTTTAATAATAGTTTCATTTGCGTTCACACGATTGTTTTGGTAGTGGGTATATCAAAGGACAGATCTTTAAAACCTCTGAGTTGAGACAATATAGTGACTGTGATGCAACTGCTGCTAGCAGTGTTTGTTTAAATTAGGATGCATTCTCTGCCAGAATTTTCTATTTCAGTATAACCTTAAAATGGGTCCTGGAACTTAAGGGACTGAACCTAGTTAATCTTGAAGTAGATTTGTGCTCAGTGTTTGTGAGCTATATGACACCGAACCAATCTTTCTCCTCTACTTCTAGGTTGAACCAGGTAAAGGGGATGCTTGGACAAAATACATGGCTGAGGTTCGAAAATATAAAGCCCACCAGTGTGGCGATGACGATAAAACCAGACCTCTGGTAAAATAAAACTCCTGAGAACTTTTACACTCATCCTCTGCCCTGAACACCCAGACTTCTCTCTTCTTCCTCACCTGCCTTCTGCTGTGACTGATGGAACACTCCTGGGGTTTAGGAGGCCCAGTGCCCACCCTGTGCCCTGATAATCTGCCTGCCATATAGTGTTCATTTGAGCAGCAACAGACTGACTGGTCAGTGATATTTTACGTCTGTGTAACACATGGGCTCCTGTTGTACCTTGATTTTTGTTGTGTAAAGCCTTTTTTTTTAATGTTTCTTAATCCTTTGTTTGGGGACAGCTGCTGTCAAAACAAAATGCGAAAACAAACATTGTTTTTTGTGTTTTTGAATAATTAAAATATTTTTGCATAGCTTTTCGTTTTTGTATTGCCTTGTAGAATTAGTGTGATATTATTGTCTACTTTATCTGAATTGGTGTTTTTTTTTTTTTTTTTTTTTTTATTTTTTTATTTTTACTGTATTTGTTGATATGAAGTTGGCCTGAATCCTTGTGTAGTAAAATGTATATGACCACCTGTAGTCTTCTGGTCTGCATTGTACCTCAGATGTGCATTAGTTCCGTTAGTGGTCTGGAACAGTGCTCTTGGATAACGTGAGTCAAGCCACTCTCTCAAATCACTGTGCAGCCCAAGATGGAATGGCTGTCAATGGAGACCATGGACAATATTCAATCTGACGCATGAAGCAGGTGTCTGGGACATTCATGCAGATTGCTTATGAGATTTTTGGAATAAGAAAAATTAATCATATGGCAGAGATGGCCCACTCTGGCCTGTCCTACACTGCGTCTCAAAAGAGAAATTTGCTTGGTTTAATCCCCTATTGCTCCCATAAACTAAAGGTATAAACTTGTAAATCATGCTTTAACTACTAACAGTGCAAAGAAAGCAAATTTTGTCTTTGAACATGCAACCTGAATAAGTGATAACAACCAGTCATTCAGAGTAGGATATTGATGAACACTCATGGGACATGTTTCAAGGTGTCCAGGACTAACTAGCTTTACAGACCAGTAGAAAATTGCAATATTTGGGTAAATGATAGAACTAGAACATTTAAAGGTACTCTTATGTCAGACTTATGGATTAACCTGTTGATGTGCTTATTTTATTCTTGTTAATATTTTAATAACAAAAGCTTGTTATTGCAGGTGTGAAGTGTTTAATGGGTATGATCCTTAATGAGCTGAGTACACCCATAGAAATTCAGTTAATTCCTAAAAAAAAAGTCTCCCTTGGTTCCAACAGCGTTAGGAATAGATTGTTCATAAAATATCAGTTATCAATTTAATTTTTATTAAGTACAAATGATTACTTAACAGATACTTGTAATTGTCATAATTAATCAACAAATACACACCTCCACAAATCATTACTCCACAAATAAGTCCAAATTTATCAATGCAAATCCCATTTTGTGTGCTTTGGAATATAAATCCTAATTAACAATGTTGTTTTCATACTATAAATTCCACCATAAAATGAGGGTATTATGTGAGCATTACTGACAGTGGCACATTTCCTTGAAGTGCATAAATTAAATAAAAGGCATGTAACACGGTCACTCCAGAATCATTTGGCATCCACCTTTATTGTGGTCTGTAGATTGTTTCCTAAAAGCCGTGCCATTATTGCACACACCTAAATAAAACAAAAAGAAAAATCAATAAAGTAGTAATAGCAGCCAGGAATTTCTGACTCTCACCTGTTCACCATACAAACTCTTGCCAGTAGATAAACCCTGGCAAACCTTGGTTGGCTCAGTGTCAAGGTCAATCTTTAGCAAAAAATAAAATAAGAATGACACTATTAATCACGTATAAGAGATGATTGTATTTCACAAAACGTTTTATAACCACAGACCATGCTTAATCGTTTCCCTTCTCTCTAGCCATTCACAAGCCTGTATGCATATTGACTTGTCCTTTGTTTAGAAATTATTGCAACAGCCACTTTTGGCCCAAATAATTCTAAGACGTCATATTTCCCCAGTGATTGCATGTATCAGTTGCCCTATGAGTCAGAAAGCTCCAAAATATTTATGATTACAAGATTTGCTGAAATTGAATAGGTGAATATGACAGAAAAAACAGAAAAGTTATTTCATTTCTCTGACATTTAGTTCAAACCATTGTCCCCACTTTATCTCAGACCTGACTACAGATTGATGAAAGTTATCTTTAATGTTATTTCATTCTTTTCACAGATCGTACAAGCAGCAAAATGCAAGGTTGGCCGAAGGAGGAAACATTAATCAGAATAAACTTGTAAAGGAGAGCTAGAGAATGGCTAGAGAGATAAGGATGTGTGCACAGTCTGGATTGCACATCATGTTTGCTTTGAAAAGGGCATTGACATCAACAGAAACACAATTCCATACATAGCTTCAATGGCATAGAGCACAAGTCCAAGGCAAAGCTCCTTAGGAACATGGAAATACATGTACATATATATAAAGGCTAAACGAATAAACAATAAACAGCAGCTTTTGGGACAACAAATAAACTGACCCCTCCCACCCCACTGAAACAATGATAGAACCTCAAATTAAATCACAAGGATGACTGTAACACACACAAAAAAATAAATAGAAATTAGATGGCATGACATGTTGTCCAAAATCTTCATAAGCATGAATGCACTTTTTGGATAAAAGATTCAAAATCATTCAGATTGCATTCTAGAATGGGGCTCTGTGCAATTGAGATCTCTTTGCTGATTACCACCCCTGTCCCAACAGTTTCCTTCAACAAGCTACTAGCTGTTGTAGTCAGTCTTAGAAATCAATTTGTAGGCAAAAATTCACCCTTTGACCAATCAGAACATAGCACAGCTTCATATTCATATATGTTACTCATTGCACCTTTGGTCTTGATGGTAGAGTGCGAGCAAAATAATAAAATAAAAATCAGGCACATGAACTGAACTGATAAATACACCCCACGCTCCACCAATACTTATTGGTAATGTGTGTTCACATAGGCCAAATGCTTTCACATGTTTTTAGTTACTTCATCCTTCACTGATGACTCGGTGTAGGAAGTGCAAGCCAGGTCTTTGGCTTTCGAGCAAAAGACGCATCCCTTCAGCTTCGTCTGATCATCCCCTTCCTATTCTGCACCCCATCCCCCCCCCCAAGGCTCTTGGCATGCTCCATCCCCAAACACACGCACACAAACACATACACTCCCCCACTGCTCAGCCCCTCCCTCCATGCATCAGTCCCACCACCCCTAGACAGCTTGATTAGTGTGATTTCAGGGGATGTGGTAACTAAAGGGTGGGGTTGGCTCAGTTAGTCTCGTATGAGGAAAGCAGGGCAGCGTCCACTGGCTCCATGCAGGAGGGGCAGGTGAACGAGCGCATGAGCCAGGCATCGATGCAGTCTACGTGGTAGATGTGCAGGCACGGCAGGAACCGGATGGGGTCTCCATACTCGAAGTCCATCATGCAGATCACACACCTGGGGATACAAGAGAGGGCACAAAATGGAGGGATGCATGTTTTGTAGGAAATGGCTCCAACCAAAGATGTGATTATGTGTAATGTATTATATGCTACTTTAGAGTTAATTAAAGTTTATTTTCTTGTTTTACAACACAGACCCATTGATGTGCCAACACCAACTATTGTGAATCCAAAAAGTTGAAACTTCTGTGACTATCCAAAATCACAAACAAATAATCAAAAACAAAAACCACTGAACCATCAAAGACATAAACTAAAATGAAATAGTACAGAAAACTCCAAAAAGTGAACTTAACTTTAAATATTATGTATTTTGTTGATGTTCCCTGAGCATCAGAGTTTCAGATTTCAAATACTTGCATAAAGGATTTAGCTATTGTTCCTGGTTATGGAAGGGTGAAGTTTGAAATCCCCACTCTACGAAGTAAACCAATCAGAGTGTTTTGCTATGAAGAGCAGTCTTTCAATTGGCTCACAAAATTATTGATAGCTCCACACATTGTGAGGTTTAGTTAAGCCGCTGTTTTCCATTAATGGCTTTTGCACCCTTAAACTAAAAATGAGTGGGGCAAAAGTATTTACAAATCAATGTTAATTAGCGATTACATCATACATAGAGAACCTGCACCCCAGACAATAAAGGCGGATTTTCAAGCATTAAAGTTGCTTAAATGAGTGTCGACCACAGACAGAAAGCTGGCACTCACTCCTTGACTTTCTTGTCAGAGGGCTCGGAGCCAGGGTCGAAGATGCCACGGGGCAGGTGCTGGATGAGCCCGATCCTCTGGGCTATGCGGATCTGTTCCTCTTCTGTCAGCTGGGTAGCCAGCCGAGTCTGACTGGGCGTAGGATGGTACACTGGCACCTGGGCTCGCTCCTGAGAAGGTGTCACACACACACACACACACACACACACACACACAGGGCGTCCCACACAGTTCAGACACATTCAGACACACAGTCAGCCACAGACAAACATGCATACACAAATAAATGCAGTCATTCACACAGGGAGAAGGGTTTGAAAGATATCATCAGTGCATCGATCCCAGAACACCTCAACCTTGTTAACCCAATAAGGACTCAGTATTATGTATCGATTAATTCCTTTTTACTAGTATTAGTATTTGCAGTTTCAACTACATTTGTTCCTTAACAAATTAGGCTACATTTTGTTTGACTGCTCATTTATGTAGTTTCAGACACTATACATGAGTTGCTAATGGAAAATATATATATATATTAATTAATATGAATTATTATTATTCTTCTTAGATATCCAACTTCAAATGGTCTTGATCTTGGACACAGCGGTCTTGACAGTTGACAAAATCACAGGTTAACCTTCAACGCATACATCACAGAAAGTTAATTTAACATAAACAAAAATTAAATCACGTGCTTGTGACCAGGAACATGGCAAATCAGACATTTTAATTATGAAACAACCTCACACAATCATTGAAACAGCGTTATTTAAACCTTTGCATGTTTCTTATCCTGAACTACCTCGTTCCAATATACGCGATTCTGCTATTTCAAGGGGCGATCAATGCATACCAGCGTTTGAATCAATACTTCACGCCTAGGGTAGCAAAAGAGTTTGCACCCAATATCAGTTAACTATCAGAGATAAGCATTCTTATTGGACACGGTTAGAATTCATAGTTTTTACTTTTGCTAAATATATTCAATAATATGCCTGAAATTCATTTTGCGTGTTAAGTAGAGTGACACCACGTCTTAGAATGTACGATTGTTTGTAGGCTACTGATCCGATAATGCCACTAATAATCCTTTCCTATATGACCAGGTAACTTATTTCTGTTAAGTCAAGTTGATCAAGTTGAATGTTTTCACATATACAACTTCAGCTAGCTAACCTGCCTATGCACGTAAATGTATTTCAAAACATTAACTCACGTGTGTAACAACCATGTAACTGTTACCATTTAAGCCTTACTTAGGTCTGGCGTAGATGTTATACAGTCCAAAATCAGCGTATCCTACTTGTATCAACATAACAAGCAAGGTAGCTAACTTTGTTGCTATATCAAGCTAGCTAGCCGTGTTGAAAATACCTGGCTTGTCTTGATTTTGGTGACATTTAGTGTAGCTATATAGTCTAACGTTAATGAATGCATTTGACATGCAATAACTTCTGCAACTGTAACCGTAGGGTACCGATAACCGTTAATCCACGGAGTCGATTTGATTCGCACCCCCCTTTCCGCGCACCTGGTAAGGCGGCGGAGGCTCCCCTGGTAGACTGGCTCCCTCTGACTCGTTTAGCAGAGACAAGTCATCGGCGCCCTGCGAGGATAGACAGTTCCCCATCGAACCGAACCAAATACGGAGGACGATTCCACACAGGCCACACTCCCGGTTTGCCAGCCCAGACGGACACTACAGATCGGAGTCGGCGCTGGAATAGTCTGTTTTCTCCTTGTTTTTGGTTTGTAAAAGCACTCCGCTGACCAACACGCCGATTCACAAAACCACAAATGCTACTATAGGACCGTTGAATTATTATAATCCTTTAAATTACTCTTACATTTAGAAAACAAACATTCTACGGCGTATGTAAAATAAAATATATTTAGCTATTTATCTATGAATGACAGAAGTTCTTCATTGATTATATAATGTTTTAGGTGAGACCTCTTGTCGACTCCATCTCTCCTTTCGCTCTGTTTACAAACTGCTGGAACGGATGTGCAGCGTCCGTGTGGTATTCTGGGAAGTGTAGTGAAAAATATTTGACGTCTCATCTACCTCATTTTTGTAAAGAAACTTGAGAGAATGGTAATCTTTGCATTTTAAGCTGGGTTATGTTTATTATAATACATTTAATTGTGTCGTGTCCAACAATGTGATTTATGGATGCATTGCTTTGAGAAGCTAACCATCTGGGTATAAAAATAGAATTACTAGATCGGTGACCGACGGGATGTATTTTAGAGATGAGGAGTTGTGGGGGAAAACAATTTCCATAGCTGCTTGAATGCCGTGCCTTTGCTTTTGTACACATGATTTCTTGGAGAAGTCTTCATGGTTAATCTCTCTGCTCAGAACCTACCATTGCTGACAATACTATTTATAAATGTCCACTTCATTCAAATTTTCATAGATGTAGCCAGTTATTTATGTCACACTTCTCTTTACTGTACAAATAATATATCTATAGCCACCTACTTTTGTGGAGGCAAATTTATTTCCATTATTTCTCAATAGTAAGCATCACTATTTTTGCTGACATTTTTTTATTCATTCCACAAGAAATGGAGTCTGTATCTCCGGGAAAAATTGGGGTAAAAATCCCATTCCTATTGTAAAATAACAAGGACAACCAAAATAAGTTATTCATACCTTAAAAACAAGTCACCTATGCAAAATAAAGGTCATAAATGTATACAGGTTATACTTCTTCAACAGAAGAAAATCACGTGAGCCTCATTCTTTCATCATTTCACTGAGATATGTACACAGATAATTTATGGAAATGGCTCATCTCTTACATAACTCCATATTAAATTGATAAATTAAGTTTTAGACTATTTCATGTCTACTTGGCTCTGTGTTCCAACAGAAAAACCACACTTTTGCAAGCTTCTGCCCTGTTAAAAAAAAACACACACACAAAGCTTTTTAATATAGAATAGTTTTGGGGATGGAACAGAACACCATTGTGCAAGATTATATTTCCTATAGTTTATAGTTGTGAAATGTTGCTCCCCTTGCCTGTGTCCAAAGAGTGCAGTGCATAAAAATACGGTCCATAATCAAGATTATGAATAAATGTTAACCATGAAGGAATTCCATAAGGAAGGCATATAT